>CM021102.1:45594323-45853311 GCA_007115665.2 Sequoiadendron giganteum | reverse complement strand
TCCTTGTCATGCTTCAAGAACTTGGTTTAGGGCCTCATTTCATTCAATATATGAGGATATTGTTTATAGATGCTTCATCTTGAATCATAATTCTCAGCTAGCAATCTATTCCTTTTGGGTTACAAAGGTTTATTTGTCAAGGTTGTCCTCTAGCCCCAACACTTCATGTTATGGTTGCTAAATGATTTAGCTACCTCTTGGCCCATGTGGTCTTTCAGTCCTTAGTCAAGGAGATATATCTTCCCAATTCATCCCAATAATGTTAATTCACCACTGATTTTGGAAGAACACATTTAAATACTTGTACTCTATACTTTGGCAAGCGGTATTTGATAAAGTTAAACAAATAATAGTTTCTAGATTACCAAGCCTCTTTCCTTGGTAGGTAAATTCTAAATTTGCTCAAGTTTTTTGTCAGCCATGTATGTGTATTACTCTTCTTGTTGGATTCCTTTCAAAGCTTCATACCTTTGAATTGAAAAAATCCTTAGATATTTTCTCTAGGCTACTAGTGAAGGACATCATGATTTTCATCTTGGGATTTTTGTTGTCTATCTCACAATTATGGAGGCTTAGGCTTACCCTCCATCTTTGCTCATTTTCATTTTGTTTGAGGGATCTTCCTCGTGCTCCCATCCTAAGGATAGGTCTATTGTGTGGATCTCTAGTAAAGGTAAATATGTTGCAAATGTAGTTGTGTCTAGTGAAAAAGGGCTTAAACGCAACAGACAATTCATGAAGTTATTAGAATCATACTCTTCTATTTTGAAGAAGTTATTGAAAGATAAAATGATAACCTTGCTAGATCCTCAACCTTTACTGAACCTTACCCTGATTGGTACGAAGAGAACACATTTTGCTAGTACCATCGAATTCTTGAACATGACACAGAAAGATGCATGCGTCTGCATCGCAAGATACAAGATCACATCGATGACGGTACTATTTGCCTCGATGGGAAAAAGAAAAATGCGAACAAGTCTATGACGATTTTTTAATGAAATTTTTCTTACTCTTATTGAGGAAGAAAATAATGTCACTCAAGCCCTCCAATACCTAGATATTTTATGTTAGGTTTCTAGGTCAAGCATTCAATAGTAGAAGACTTTACATTATAGGCAATCCTTTCTTCTGAAGCCAATTTGGCTTGACCTCTTTGGTTGGAAATGGATCAACCATGGGGAAATATTTAGCTTTTTTGTGCATACCATTTACTTTTCAAGCCTTGCCCTCTATCCTTTAGCAAGCGGTGTTTGATAAAGTTAAAAAAATATTAGTTACTAGATTACCAAGTCTCTTTCCTTGGCAGGTAAATTCTAAATTTTCTCAAAAGTTTTCTTAGCCATGCATGTGTATTAGTCTTCTTGTTAGATTCCTTCCAAAGCTTCATACATTTGAATTGAAAATCTCCTTAGATATTTTCTCTAGGCTATTAGTGAAGGACACCATGATTTTCATCTTGGTATTTTTGTTGCTTGTCTCACAATTATGGAGGCTTAGGCTTACTCTCCATCCGTAGACAAGGCATTGCCTTGTATCCAAATGGATTATTAGAGTATTAGATGACAATGAAGCCTAAAAAATTTGGTCAAATTTGAGGTTACTTCTACACATATCATATTCTGATAGAAAACAAACCCTACACTATTTATATATCATCTTTATCTTTTTCAAAATTGAGAAAATTCACAAAAAGAGAAAATTTTGAACACTTTTTGACTCCAAAAAAACACTTGCATCTATTTGGACTTGTATTCTCTCAATTTAAATGGGAACATGTCTTATACGATGCAACATGGTTTTATGCTAAAAATCTCTCTAACGGATGATGATGAAAGTGAAATGTCATTTTCACCTTTTACCACTTTATATATAACAAGAGCATGTTCTCTCTTATACTCGCTTTAAATCCTAATCATGTGAAGTTAAGACACAAGATAACAATATTAATGATGCCTTATCCTATTGATTATGACATGTAACATCAACACTTTTTCAAAAATAATTCACAAAAATACATTTATTGTAAAACTTATTTTTGTAAAACAATATTTATGAATGATATGGTTGCAAATCAACATTACAATGTCAAATTGCCTTCACAAGGAATATTTCACAAGCATATCCACTATTATAGTGGATTTTGATATTACATCTTGAAAGCTAAGTAGATTTTCGAATCCTTTCATTATTGCATATGACAACTATAGGGTGCAAATTCCTATCATATTGTGTTTACCATGGATATTATTCCACATGGTCACATATGATTCATTCATTCATGCCTCCTATCTTATAGGCTTACCCATTCAATACAATCTTGTTAAAAAATCTTCTCCAATCGAAATTGACCTTTTATTAATTATTTAATTAATCTATATATTCTATTTAAGGCCTTATTTTCCCTCCACCGATGTGATATTTATGTATGATTAGATGTCTCCAAGTAAGACAAAAAGTAATTAAATTGAAATTAATTACTCGGAAGGTTTAGAAGCTAGCTGGTAATGGAATAGAATTCCTCCACCACCTGCACACAAAGGTATGTCTCCTGCTCAGCTAATTGCCGTCTAATTATTTAATCAATGTTGGATATATCATTTAATTTTTATCGTAAAATTTATATTATATATTTTTACTTTTATAAAATGCTATAGTAAAAATATACTTTCATACAATCATTAAAGTTTATAAATGTTTTCTATTGGAATCTATTAGAAAAGATTAGAAAAGGTTAGAGATTTTAAGAAAAATTCAATTTAATCTAGGTTAATTCAATCAAATGCAAACAAACAAGTGTAGATTAATCTAGATTAAATAATGAATAATTCTACGGGTATATGTATTTTGAAAAAATAAATACAATAGTGAAAAAATAAATACAATAAAATAAATTTACATAGTTCTATTCTTGAGGGAGATGAATAACTCCATCCATACATGAAATTCAATATGTTTTGAGATATAAAATAAGGTAAAGTCTATATTTTACCTCGAAACTAAAGAATTATGTTTACACCATGTAAGATTGAGTATATTGATCATGGTTAGGTCTACACCATAGAAATTCCTTACAACTATAGGAATTGATTTGGTAGTCTCTATGCTTCTACTTTTGATTTCACTTGATCCACCTCTTCTTTCTCTACCTTTTCTAATATTTGAGACTAGTGATATTTCAAAATACAGTTCAAGGATTGTCATATATCATAAGATGACATGGTCACCTAGGTCAATTCCCAAAAATGTGTGTAAATGTTCAAAGACAATAAATCTCAGTCATGCAACTACTCTAGGATGAAAGTGTAAAACCAAATTTGTTTTATTGAACCAATAGAAGTGTTTATAGCATGCCCCTTTAATACAAGAGAATGATAAATAAATGCAATCGAATGCCTTTAAATACAAGGGCACAATAGAAAATCAATGAAACATGTGTTTGGTTGGCTCATATGTACTAGCTAGTGAAAAGCAGTGTGAACTTTGAAACTTGAATTCAAACTTTAAAAAATTGAGGGTTAGATTTATGGGCATAGGATTAATCCCACACTTGCAAGATTAACCCTAGAAAAAATATGCTAGACTCAAGATATAGATGGAATACTTGGGAATAAATACATGAATAGACATGATAAATAGAGAACTAGGGTGAATGTATTGAAATATGTGTTTATGTGGATAAAATGGGGATAAATGTATGAGAATGGGTGTAAGGGTAGGTGTAATAAATGACTAATGTATAGGAATATGTGTGGATATAGATAAAGTAAAGTGAAATTTTTGGGAGTATAGGTATAAATGACGATGGGGAAAGGATTGGGGAATGAGTCCAACTTGACAAAAGATTGTGTCATTTGTGAATATGTAATTGCATGAAGGAATTCCATCAAAATGGGCCTAAAGATAAATGGGAATTGGTATAGGTGTACAATTTTTGCCATTATACTTTACTTCCACTTTGAAGTGCATGATATGAATCTTAGACTAAACATGTATCTCAAAGTATATAGTACATACATAGACATGCATGCAACATGAAAATATTTAGACAAAAAAAGGATATCATAGGGGTCCATATAAAGTAATGGCCCATGTACAAAATGTAATCATGTAGGTTCATCCTTTTGTATGTACTTTCCATAGAGACCTATAAAATAGATTAAAAATATGCAATGAATAACTTTTGTCATGCAAGAAAAAATATTTTAAAATAAATTTTACTGTCGATTATCATATAAATAATAGGAGCAGGAATGAAGTAGGATAGAGGCTCAACATCTATAAAAATTGGTAATGCTCTTCCATGCTTAATAAACATGGTGTGACAAGGCTCATGGGATACTTGTTTGTCATATGATAGGGCATTACATATTTCTGTAAAGATGGCCTTAGGTATTGTGCACAAATTTATATATATGTACTTGCTAGTGATGACAACAAGTAGTATGGGATGCTTTCTTATCATCATAAGTGTTGGTGCATTGGGAAAAAAGATGGGACCCATGGTGCATTATGAGATGCATTGATAATTCTTTTTTAAATGGGGTGTACTTAAGGGATTATGTGAGTGAATCAAGAGAAGGACAATATGTTTGTAGTAAGGTTGTAACTACTACTTGCATTTTGCTAGCTAGTCACAATGTACTTGTAAGGTTGTTAAGTTATTCACATTGTGTATATGTCTTGGGTGTTTGAGCTAGCCACAATATGTATATGTATGCATGCACCGATTACAACATCATGTATATGTGATGTAAGTGTGTATTATTCATATTGTGTACATATGTGACATATGCCTAAGCTAGTCACTATGTGTATTTGTGATGTGGGTTTGAGCTAGTCACCTTGTGAGCCATTGATGTATGCATGAGATAGCCTTATGTGTATGATCTATGAGGTGTATAAAAGCTAATAACCGATATATGTGTGACAAAAGTGAGAGGTATTCATGTTTATAAATTACATATGCTTCACAATGAGGCTAAAAATTGTATTGAATGGACGTGAGCTCATCCTTTTGATGGTATGTCCCCACTATATAAGTCTAAACCGATAAAAGGTAATCCATCATTATCAAGATTATCTACTCAAAGGATTATGATATTCGACTTTATAAATCTACTCCAATTTTGGATGAGCTTTTGGATTCATTATCATCGTGCCCTATCTTGATGTGAATGTGTGAGAATTCCTTTAGTCTTATCTGAACTAAAACAATCAAAGTTATGTGTTGAACATTATGACATTGTGTCTTGGCTTCATGATAAGTATATGGTGGTATAGGTCTACCTCCAAAAAATAATGAGGTATATTTTTTAAAGAATAAAGGACATAATAAACCTAGCAATAACATGACTATAAATGAGTTAAGGAATCTCGTTGACTTGTATTTAATGATGAGGCATAATTAAGTTAATACAATTTAATGACCATGAACAACATTGACTTTTATAGAGGATCTACTTGCTCTACACATGTTCCTATATTTGTGTTGAGTTTAGGACAAAGCTCCTTATGAATTCTTTGCCAACCATGGATAATTGATAACAAACATTACTTAATATGGTTGGGTATTTCCCCCTTATATATTTCTAGTGGAAAATTGTATGCTAAGATTTATGATTGGTATCATACAAAAATGTTAAGTACTCAAAAGGAGGATATTGTTTAATATTACTATTGTGAATTAATTTCTATCTAATAAATAATATGTTTTCAAGTAGAAAATGAATAAAGTGAATGCACTTGATCACTTTATGAGTTGGTATCTATTTATGTAGGTGTCTAGATATAGGCCAACCCATGTAGGCTCAATGTGTTACTTGGGTGTTGATAATTTGATCTCAAGACCTATAGGACCTAATGCAAAGGATTAGGGATCACTTTGTGTGACATGTAACCAAGTCAACTTGACCAATATTTATGAATGTTTTTTATAATTAGACTAGATGTGTACTTGGACTCCATATGTCACCAAGTTTGATAAATATGTAGATGGTTGTCACCAATACTATGAAGGTGATATCCATTGCATCTTAAGGATAGGTTAGCTTTCACTAGTAGCATGAAGATGAAGGATTCCAAGGGCTATCCATGATATAATTCAAGCATGGTTTATCTAAGATGCCAATAGCTAACTATTATATCTTAAGGTCTAGTTGGTTGTCACTTGTAGCACAAAGGTGATTAATTCCAAGAGCTACCTATGACATGATAGGCTTAGCTAGATTTCACTATTACCATGTAGGTGATAGATGCTAGGATCTATCCCATACCAAGTTAGATTGACTTTCACCAATGGTGTATATGTAATAGATGTTAGGATCCACCTACTCAAAAGGTTATGTGGATTGTGAAAATATTATTAATGGCCTGATGTGATATTAGTGTTATACTTAAACCTTATTCAATGATTATCAAAAGTAAATGGGATGCTTTCCCATCACCACAACTATTTTTAGAGAACACAAAAATAAAAATGAGATCCATAATTTAGTATGTGATGCATTGACATTCCTTTTTCCTAGCTAGGATGCACTTAGAGGGAAAGTGTTAGTGAACCATGTAACAAAGACTGGGAGACGATTAATACAGTTATGAGAGCCATCCTTGACAAGATGAAACATAAAATTGGTGTCCACTCTGGCCTTGGTAGAAATATTGGAGGTGATATCCTAATACAACTCTATGTAACTATGTCACATCTTAGATATCGTTGGCTTTCTCCTCATCTCCATATGGTGCTCAACTTAAACCAAAGATGATATTTGCAATCACTTATCTCAATGTGGCAACACAAGTCCCTTAACATTTGGTCGGTTGTTGTGGAGCCCAAGCTCACCCACTTTGCTTGGCATATTCTATTCCAAGGCTTACCAGTGGGGTCTAGACTTTGCCATCTAGGGGTTTGGGAACCTAGATGTCCTTTTTGTGGTCAATTAAAATCTTTCAAACACCTCTTTCGGTAATGTTGTAGAGCTCGACAACTCTAGACACAGATTCATGACTTCTTTCGGCCTTTTAGGCCGAAACCTTTCTCTTATCGTATGTCTCTTTTGGGGGATTGGCCTCACATTCCCCACAAATATTCCCATATTTGGCATGCTTTCAGGATGAAAATTCTCTTTAGCATATGGAAAGATAGAATTTTGCTATCTTCAACATATGTAAAGATAGAATTTTGCTATCTTTGCTTATAGTATTATTGATCACAATGTTTCGCTTTATTCTAAAAGCTATCATTTGTTTTAATGTTTTGTTATAGATCTAGGTGCAAGCACACAAGGTCTCCCTAGAAGTGGCTCACCTTCAAGAGTTGTTAGAGCACTTGGGCAATGCCCCTTGTACTATTGCTAGAGTTCATCTTTGGATTCTTCTCACAGTCGTTCTCCTATTCTTGATTGTCCTAGAGGGAGGAGCCACTTTGCTCCTCACACCTAGTCACCTCAGTCCCAAGCTCCTCTCCGTCGGGCTGGCGGTCATAGAAGTATGTCACGATTTGGCTAGCGAAGCTCCACTTCCCCTCATCCTTAGGGTGCCACCTTTGGGTGGCCTTCTAGGGGTGTAGGAACATCAACTGGTGCTACCCTTGTGTGGTTTGCTACTAATTCTTCGAAGTGGTTCACTCGACTTGCTCTGGAGATTTCTCTAGCTCAAATTGAAGATAAAGATACTGATGAAGGTTGGGATGTCCTTGACATCACTCCGAACCTCGATGATGCATAGGGTAAGTCGGGTGACCAAGATCCTCCCCTTCCTAGTGCTACTACTCTTGCCGCTTAGCAACTTTGTTTTCTAATTGTTGCATTTTAAACACTAGCCCATGTGACTCTCGGGATGTGATCTTGTATCTACCCATCTTTATTTGTGAATATGCATACTTTTATTTCTTAAATCAATAGTATGCTAGCATATATTCATTATATATATATATGTATTATTTTTTCAAATTTACTTTATATTTTATTGAACAACTATTTTATTTTTTTAATAATTACAATAAATCATAAAAACTATTATGATTTGTTTGAAAGATAAATGAAAAACAAAAATTACTTTAATTTATAGTTCACTAGTTATTTTATTTTCCATATGAATATTATTTTTAATATTTATGTGAACAATGTTTAGAGTTAATATTTATATTAGTATTATAATTTTGTGGGATGTAAGTCTTTTTTCAAATATGTGTTAGTTGTGTTTTAGTTTTTGTTATTTTATATGTTGGCTATGTTGTTGTTGTTGTTGTTTTCTTTTTAAAAATATTTTTTAACACTCATGCCATTACACTTCACCCCCCACTACCACCATAATTACATATTTTGATCCCATATTTTTAATTAAATAAATAATTTTATACATTTCAAATTATATAGACATACATCTATAAAAGTTATTATTTAGACAATTCAATTTATATATATTTATATGATATATTCTTGAGTCAACATATATATAATTATATATAAATTAATAAAATATAATAACTACCTAACATTAAGTTTTACAAAATTATTTTCTTTAACTAAAAATAATTTTATGAAAAATTGAGTATATTCTCAAATAAAAAGCAGTTGTTTTTAAATAAGTAACTGAACTCAATTATATTAACATAATTTTTAAAACTCTAGCTAAGTATGTCTCATTTCCTCTTATATATATTGTATTTATAAAGAATAATGTTTTTAATGTTTGTTATATATTAGTTGTATTATTAATAATTTGAACAGTGTAATGGGCGTGCTGTTGATAGTTGGGGGTCTGTACCTGGTTCTATGGGGCAAACGCAAAGACATTATTTTTGAAAAAACATTTTTAGATGAAGAAGGGCAATTAAACAATTCTCAAGAAACATCAATAGATATAAAAATATCTCTATTACAGTGATGGTTAGAATCTCTTTAAATTACAAGTAATTGTGTCATAGCTTCCAAAAACTATGTACTTAGATATCTTTCATATCTCCATGATGGTGAAAGAAAAAAATAGATATCTTTCATATTTTTAGATTGTTGTATATTCTAATGAAGAAAAATATAGATATGCTATGATTTAAATTGTGTATATGACAAATTCTGAAGAAGAAAAATATTAATGTTTCATGTTTTAGATTGTTGTAAATATGATATGTTTTGATGAAGAAAACTTCAAATACTTCATGTTTTTAAATTGTTTTATATATGATAGATTTTGATTAAAATAAATATATATTCTATGTTTTTAGATTGTTGTATATTTGACAGATTTTGATGGAATTAAAAATAAAATATTTATATTTTTAAATTGCTCTCTATATGACAAATTCTGATGAAGAAAAACATAGATATTTCAAGTTTTTAGATTGCTATATAAATGACAAATTCTAATAAAGAAAACTATACACATTTTATGTTTTTAGATTGTTGTATAAACAACAAATTTTAATGAAGAAAAACCTTAACATTCCATGTTTTTAAATTGTTCTTTATATGATAGATTTTGATGAAGAAAAACATAAATATTCTATATTTTTAGATTGCTATATGAATGATAAATTGTGATGAAGAAAATAATAATCATTCCGCATTTTTAGATTGTTTTATATACGATAGATTATAATGAAGAAAAACTTAAACGTTTCATGCTTTTAAATAGTTGTATATAATAGATTATGATAAAAAAAAACATAAATATTTTATGTTTTAAATTCCTAAATATTTGAAAATTATTCGTAAACATACAAACTCAACATTTTTATTAAAAGTGGATTGCAGTTGAATCTCGACCTTACATATAAGAAAATGTTTCTTAATCTTTCCAAGCTATTTTATGTGTCTTCAACAACTAAACCCACCTCTATATTTGAATCTAAATCATACAATTACTAATCCCCATTCAGGTCAAGGAAACTCTTTTGGTAATGAACACCACACCAATCATAGTTAGAGCACTTCAATCCATCTTCTTCCCTTGAGCATTTCATTCAATTCATATAATACACATTATGTACCTTCCAATCTTAAGTGAAATTAGGCCCAAGTAGCACATATTCACATCTTCTCATTACAAGAGTTTTCCATTGCAAAACATAAAATTAAATCCATACAAACAAACACGTTAAATGCTTACAATGAGGTATTCAAATGCATAACATGGATGTATTATACATGATTACAAGGATAGTTTAATATTACAAATTTAAATTGAATCATAGTGTACAAATGATCTCAGTATACAAATTTTTCATTATATATGAATACAAAACTATAACCAATGCTAGAGATTTTAGTACCTTTGCATGAACTTCAAGATGCACCAAAAGTATTTGACTATAGACTAATAGTGATTGGTCTACCACTTGGCCATGTGTAACCTTAAGGGCCATCCCTGTGGACAAGGAGATTATACAATGGGTAGTCAAGAACACACACACACACACATAAAAAGAGGTGGGTTTGGCATACAATTATATCATACACATCACACACAAGACTATACAAAATCATATATAGGGTCATGCCAAGTACCAACCACATGCATATAAATAGGTATCAAAAGAACCAAATAGATACAAATGATTTGATGAACTAAAGGAAGGATATATTAGAAATAGGACTATGTAATGTCATCACTATGGTACTAAGATCAAGAAAAGTTGAGAATTATTCTCCTATCCATAATAGGGAATTCTCAATGACAATCAAATCAATCACTAAAGGATTGAAAATAATGCGTGTCACAATTATTCCATGAACCTATACGGAAATTCAGTACTAAATTATGGCTAGCCTTGATTATATTTTATTTCATATTTAAAACCCCATTCAATTTTACTTGCTAAGTTTTAGTCACTCATGTGCCACAACCCTTCACTTCATTTTAGTTGTGCTAGGTGGGAGTGTCCACTCCATTCCTATTCCATCCGGGTGAAATCACAGAGTTGTGTCTCACTTTTGGCAAGAGCAAATTTTCGGGCTTGAATTCAAGTTTTCAAAATGCACCTTTGATCGAAGCAAAACCTTCAATCGAAGGACCTTCGATCAAAGGCATGTCAGTTTGTACCTTTGATAGAAGGTCGACCTTCAATTGAAGATCAAGGAGTAAAGAAACACACATTTACTCAATGACCTTCGATCGAAGGTACCTCCAATCAAAGTGTTGGAATTGTGTGCCTCAATCCCACTGGCCTAAACCTCTGAGAGAGAAATGTTGGTGTGACCGTTGAGATGTCTGGCCGAATTGCATAATTGTTACGTTCATGCTTATACCGTTGTATCGCTAGGTAATATGGTGAGAGAGGTGTGGTAGCGCGGTTACTGCCATACCGCGGGAGCCTTCTGGCTGAGATGTGGTAGTGTGGTGTATACTACCATACCGCGAGAACCTTTTCACAATCAAGAGGTGGTGCGGTATACCGCCATACCGCGAGAGCCTTGTGACTGTTTGGCGGTAGCATGGTGATATTTTCGTACCACACGAGCTTTCATGCAGAGGTGCGATAGTGCGGTGATACTACCATACCGTGGGAACCTTCAACCTGACGAGTGGTAGCGTGGTATATTGCCACACCACGATAGGACTTGGAGGAGCCTACAGTGGTGCAGTGTAGTCACTGCCACACTGCGAGGGTGTTGTGTCTTGGCTACGGTAGAGAGGTGGGCATTTGAATTTATCTGGTTGGACGAAGGACGCTGACTTGGCTGACCGAATGATTGTCCTACGTGGTTGGTTGTGGACAAATGGGAGAAGTAGAATGTAAACCGTTGGCAATTGTATTGTTGTGACCGTTGGAAGATCAACAAACCATTTGAGAATGTGAAAATAATGGAACTCTCTCTGTATGTTCGGTGGTGGGAGTTGGAGGACGAGTATGTTGTTCTAAGAGGTGACCCTGCCCTCTCTCTATGATTCAATTGTGAAACCTCTCTCTGTGAATCTGCTCTGTATACTATGTGAGAGTATTGTAACAATGTGAAGGTTGTAATGGATTGAGAGGTTGATCAGAGAAGTGTAAAAAGGAGAGAGGGAAACTCTTGTCACAAGGTTGCTGCTAGTCTGTCTCCAGAATGAAACAAGATGTAATCTCTGTAAAGGCTTAGTGCTTGAGTTGTATTTGTACCTATTCTATTGCATGAATAATACAATGGTGATCTGGGCTTTTGGAGTGTGGGGTTTTTTACCCGAAAGGGTTTTCCCCACGTAAATCTATGTGTTCAGTCCCATCTTTCATGTTTCATGTTTCTTGGTTAGAATCTATTAATGTTTGTTGTTGAAACTGAATTTGCATAAGTTTCTCTCAGAAGGATTAATGTGGGAAATGAACTATGTCTGATTCCGCTTTGTGACATAGTTGTACGTGTTTTTGAGGCAATCTAATTGAAATTAAAGTTACCGAAGACACTACAGATCTTAGATACTTATCTGAGATGACCAAGATTTCCCAACAAGTGGTATCAAAGCCTTCTTTTGGTTGTTGGTTTTGGGTATTTCTCCTGTGAATATTTCTTGGTCTGTCAGGCTTGAGGAAATCTGGAGGAATCGACTGTTGTATTGATCCTTTGGTGAGTGGAAGTCTTGTGGTATACAGAGACAACACACAACTTGAAGGATGGTGAAGGTGGAGACAATGGAGTTGGTCATGTTGAATTGTTGTGATCTATGTCTCCTAGTTGGCAGCGGTATAACCTTGATGTATGAGGTGGATTTCTTTGCTTCGTGGTTGTTTTAGCAGTAAAGTTTTCATATTGGGTGTCTGTGTGAGAGGCTCCTTGATAATATGGAGATGTGTGGGTTGTTTCTCAGCAATTGAAGAGAGTGCTTATGTTGGGTGGTGTTTCCTGGTGTTGGAAGGCATTGTTTTCTATTAACCTCAAATGCATAAAGGCTATGGAGTTAATCATTAGATGATTTGAAAGCTTCTGAAATAGCCTATCTCTTTCTCAGATACATGTGCATATTGGTGGTTTTGGAGTTGGCTTGAAATGGGCCTGGGGTTCTTGAATTGTTGTTCCTTTTTTAAGGATGTATTATACTTGCATGTTTTTTTATGGTTTTGCAGGTTTTACATGGTCAAGAAAACTTGTTTTGTGGATCTGTTGAAGAGCTATTTTCTAGACTCGTGCTTCCTCAGGGTGCTACTGGATGAGATAGTTGCAACTCTATTTGCATGCTTTGTGCATGGTGAGAGAAGGTGTGATTCTTTCTCTGCATAGAAATGTTTGGTATGTGATTAGTCACTCATCGTTCTATGGTAATGCTTGATGAATTCCTATACTTTGGTGCTTGGTGTGGACATAATTGGGAAATTAGATCTGTACTTGATTTGGTGTTTGAGTCAGGGTCTCTACATGTTTGTTCTCTTGTGAGATCTCATATTGTGCAAGACATTGATGTGATTGTGAGTCTTCATGTTTCATTTATTGGATATATGGGTTGTGCAATGTTGTGGGCTGTCTTTACCCATATGTTTGCAGTGAGACAACCTGGAAGTGGATTGTCTATATCCACACGATTTGATTCAGTGTTTATGGAGACTTGTAAGCTCGCCTTGTATGTGGTCATTTGTGCAGTGGTGTGGTTGTTTTGAGGTAAGAGGATGGATGATAAGTGAATTATGGAGTCCTACAGCATGGTGAATCTCCTTATGAGATATTGGTTTCAGTTGGGATAATTAGCAATACAAATATATGTTTGTGGACTTGGAAGTTTTTTTGTTTTGTTTTGGAGATGGTTGGTCATGATGCTTGGAAAGCTTGGTATCACGATTCAGTGGGAGCTTTAGCAATGACTGTGGGTTCATCACTTGGTGGTGAATGATCTTCTTTAGTGTTGTTGGCGTTTCAATTAGCACCTCTAGAGTGCTTATTGGAAACAGACAGCTATTGCAAGTGTGTTAGTACATGCTCTTCAGATTATAGAGAGGAAGATCTCTCTTTGCTGATTTTATACTATAAAAAAGGGGTGTACTAAGATTTCCTATCTTTTTTACTCAGCGGTAGGACACAAGGGTGCATAAACCAATGCGCCGTAGCTAAGCTTTTTCTCTGGTTTCCATAGATCTTAACTACGACTAACTAAGCTTCTAGACTATCCTACCTCCTCAAGATAAACAGAGCATGAGGGCGTAGGAGCGAAATGGTATGGTTGGATCACTTGAATCCTCCGTCTCAATGGAATATGGCCGAGGCTCTGAACCTTCGGATATATACCAAGATAGGGCTCGATACAAGCAAACACTCGTTACGGTAAACTGGATCTGAGACTTGCCAAGGAGGAGGAACCCCTATCCGAGGTATAGGCTTGGAAGCAGCTCACTGGAAACAACAAGGAACGATGGCCTTTCTAACAGGATTCCCGAGGAGGTGACGACACCTGTCCAAAGTCTAGGCTGCAAGAGAGATCATTAAACAACATCAAACGATAATGATCGATGACAAAATATCCAAGGAGGCGACGACACCTGTCCAAGGAGGAGATTGAAACAATGCACTATTTAAAAACAAGACTTTGAATAACTCAAATAATTAGATCAATCAAGCTTGCACCATCTGATTTATTTCTTCAAGGTTCTTCAAAGAATTACAAAGGTCGGGACAGCAAAGGCACGAAATCATGCACAATTGCGATCAACCAACGAACTCTCATCCAAGAGTGAACAAATATAAACAAGCGAACTCTGGCAACAGTGGCGCAACAATTTTGCTAGTAAATAAAGGTTAAACAAATAAAGAACCTAAGGCTCTTATTTATAGAAACTCAAAGGAGTAGGCAACCCTAGAATCTCCTTGAGTTAACAAATAGTTCTTGCCAATCAGCAAGATATTATTCTATGTCTAAAAGTAGGTGAGCAAACAGTTAACTGGAAATCTACTTCAGTTAACTGAAACTAAACAAAAGTCAAACTGGAAGTCTACCTCAGTTGACTGACACCTAACTAAAAGTGAACTTATGTTACAAATGTGTCTCCAAATAGACATCCACCTTTTGAGGAGATCTGAGATCCACAAATCGTGGGAGTCAAATAGACATCCTAGATTAGTGGGATCTGACATGCATGATCTGTGGAGATCTGGAGTCAACTTGGAAAGAGGCATCAAGTTGACTTCAGTCATCATTAATGCTATTTGGAGGGTAGGACGTCCTCCCTTGGTGCTTTACACCTCTTCACCACTGGTCAACAAAGTCTCTATCCAGTCATTGACCTCTTCGGCCTCCGGGCAATTAATGCTCTTCAAGATGACTATGTGGTGTCTAAGCATTTCTTCACCCGTCGTAAGCTGCTGATGATAGGTTATGCATTGGGCAGCTGCTTCATCTAACTGGACAGACATGGCTGCAATTTTGGCTAATTTGCAGCCATTGGGATCTTCAAGGAATGAAGATCGGATGACATCCTGGAATCGTGTCTGCACGGTTTCAAGTTCCACATATTCTCCTCCTTCCCGCTGATATTCTAACTCAGGGAAGGATATTACCAACGTTCTTGCGAAGTTGATAATATTGGCGACGAAGCGTCTATAGTCAATCAGCTCCACAGAGTTGGCATCATAGGCTCTCACCTTGTATGCCACCTGTTCTTTCCACTCAAAAAGATGGTGTTTATTTTCTGTGGTCGTAACTGATTCATATGCTTGTTGCAAATCAGCAACTGTCACCTCCTCTCTCGGCCTCTCTTGAGCTGCCTTTACATCTGACTTCTGGATTTCTGATCGAAGTCCATGTGCTCTGTCTCTCAGCTGATATGCTTCTGTCAACACACACCGCCCTTTGACGACAAACTCATCCACTTGACGTCTCAAGTGTTTACCGTATGTAATCAACTGATGATGGTTTCTTTCAGCTGGGAGATCCAACAGTCCTTGAGGCAAAGCCGAGGAGTTTGGAGTGTCATGTATCAAACTAGAAATGTACAACTTTAGCTGACGGATTTCAGCCTTCAAGGCTGCTTTGTCTTGTCCATCTTTTGTCATCCTTTCTTTGACACTCGCCGAGGCAATTCCAAGAAGGTCTGCCTCCACCTGTCGAGTGGTCTTTCCAAGGTTCACCTTTGAAAGCGTGAAATCCTCAACCCTCACATTATGTATATCTTTGTCTTCAGGTGGGGCAGCAGTCTCTATGATAACCTCGTTCTCTGCATTCTTTTCTACATGCGTCTGCTTCTTCAACTTCTTTACCGGCATGTCTTGTGGGACATGATGGAATTCAGAGAAGTCAAGCTGATATGAAGGCCTCTCCCTCTTCCTCCCAAGCGAGCTTTCCAGCCAGATAGAATCTCGGCTAGCATCGCTGGGAGGAGGAACATAGGTCCCCTGAATGCTAGAAGAACGAGACTGTGCCGTGGCAATGTCTCGTGGTGGTGAGTCCAAATCAATAGGACTTTGTGACCTCTGTGATGGTGGTGAAGCTGGTGGCTCTGTTTCTATCACTGGCACCGCTTCTGCTGCAAGTTCTTCTAGAATGGTTTCCATCTCTACAACGATTATTTCAATCACTGGTTCTTGTGTAGTTGCAGCGGTCTCAACTGTCTCAGGCAAATTGGTGGCTGTCTCCACCTGTACCTCTTGCCGGCTTGTGCTGGCAATTCCTTTTCTCCCCCATGTGCTTCCTGACATCCGCATTCCTTCTGGAGGAAAGCTCATCTTCTTCTGTCTGGGTTTCCTCCTAGACGTGGAAGGTAGTGTAGACTGAACCGCTGGCGGCTCTGATCGGGGAAGTACTACCTTCCTTGTCCTTTTACTGTCCAGGTAGAGTTGACTGTGTCGAACTACTCTACCCGTTCTTTCCTCAATAGACGTACTCTCTTTCGCGTACCAGTCTACCTTGCCGAGTGGTTGTGAATCCACTAGACCCGTGAAGAAGGAAGAAAGAATAACTTCTCCTTCGTCTTCAGATAAGCCCTCGATGTCTTCTGACATGAATTCTGCAATCTGCGAGAGCTTGAATCTGCTATGGTTCCTTCTTCTCACTTCGAACTCATCCTCGCAGTTGACCCAAAAATCTTCCATGAAAGGTTCATGTGATGATCTTTGCTCAAGGTGAGCTACGAAGATGCCTCTGGGGTCATAGGATGGCCTCCTATCGATGAGGTACTTGAGATTAAATCTCACTATTTCTTGGCTTATTAACCTTGCATCGGCTGCAGTTCTGCATCTGTAGAGTCCCATCTGAAGAGGAAAGTTCACTGCAGCCTTTTTCTTTACGCGAAGGTAAGAGTGAACCTCGGCCAATTGCCTCAGGAATTCCATGAACACTACCCTATCTGAGGGGTAACGTGGCATCATGGCGGGGTGGCCATTATAGCCATACACGCGTATGTAGGTGAAAGTGGGGAATTGTATGAACCAATCCGCCCAGTCCACCATTGCTGCCTTAGCTGCTGGTGAAATACGCACGTGCATCTCATGGTCTAGCTCGTGCACGGTGTGCATAGTAAAAAGGTCATTTATCCTTTTGAAATGTCTTTCCGCTAGAGTGAACTCCAAGCGAGGAAAGTATTCTTGTACCTTTTGCACACCCAGGGTTCCCACAGTGTTTAATGTTCTGAAATCGCCTTGGAAGGCTATCAGGTAGACCAGGTATGAACACATGTGGAAACGGTGCTCTTCTAGAAACCCGGTGAATTGTTGGTGGAGTGTGTCACTGATCAAGGAGGCCCAGTCGTAACGTTCTTTTCTGCTGATTATCTTGCCAATAATGTAGAACATCCACAGCTGGAAGGATTTTCCCTCTTGTCTAGTGACTCTGCTGAGTAGGGTGATTAGCACTCCATACTCGTCTTTGAATTCTCCTCTACCAACCAATCTGGGCAAGCTGTTTCTCTTTGTTTTCAGCCAATGTTCAGCCATTATAAGCGAACACTTGTCCTTCGAAGCCTCGAATGCCTTTTCGCATTCTGTCACTGATATGACCTTCTTGGTAGGGCATGGTGGAATTGCAAAACAAGTCTCTATGTCCACCGGCTTCAAGCTGCAAATCACCCTCCCGTCTACTGACAGGATCTCTCTTGTAGTCGGGTTGTAATGCTTAGTGCAAGCAATTACAAGCTCGATGCTTTGTAAGGTGATTGGAATAGATGTTGCTTGAAACAAACCGGATTCTTCGATGTTCTGCAATGTGATTTGATTCATGCCCCTCCAAGTCTTCAGAACTGACCTCTGGATTTTTCTGCCATAAGTCTGTATCAGTCGTTTTCAGGTAATCATGGTATAAGACCGTTTTGGTCTTGTATTGTACCTGAGAGTACTGCATTCTGAAAACCTTGAATATTGACTGGGCACTTGACCCTGTTCTGACACTTTTCTGGAACTGCTAAAAATAGCCTCGCCGGGGGTAGTTTTTACGAAAAATTCTGAGACATGGGTTTTGTTAAGAATGATTTTCTAAACAGACCCAGATCGTCAGAAATTCGAAAAAACGAGTTTTTCTTTGACATGCAAGAGCCCTTCGGTGGCAGAGGCAGCAAGGGCACCAGAAAGTGATTTTTCTCGAAAAAATCTAACACATGGGTTTTGTTCGTGCTTCAAAGCCAAACAAACCCAGTTTGTCCGTTTTTCAATATTATGACTTTTTTCGGAAACCCTAAAAAATAGGGGCAGCAGGGCTACTTTTTCTGAAAAAATCTACCATGTGGGTTTTGTTGAAAAAGCTGTGCTGATCATACCCAGTTGGTCAGATCTGTGATAATCTGTCGTTTCCTGTGACATGCAAAAGAAATATAGACAGAAGTAGAGGAAGTAGACAGAAGATGGATTGGAAGTTATAAACTGCCACTTTGCAATAATCTGTCTCTGGAAGCAATCTTGGGAGAAGAATGCTTTTACTGCCAATGATCTTCAAAAATATTGAAGATCCGTTCAAAACCCCTGCCAGATCTTGAAAACTTGTTCTTGGGAGCTACTTGATGTTTTATCCTTCAACCTGCAAAAAGAATAATGATGAAAGGGACGCCTAGCATGAATATAAGGCAATTAGGGTTAAGATCCACAAAGTATGGAAGATAACTCATCATTCAGGCCTGATTTGGAGTTCCAAAAGATGATTTCCACTGATTGTGGAGTGTTTTTCTCTTTTTTGGCTCCAAATTTGCTAACTCAAGTCAACATTTCTGTTTGACTTTCTTTTAGGCGTCCAACCTTGAGTTTGATCATTTTTATCTATTTTGCAAGCTGAAGTACTCCTGTTTGATCTTCGATTCGGGTTACTCAGTTGATCTCGAGCAGTATCTGACAGTTCTGTTGTTGAGGCAGGATCAGTATGATTAGATGTGCCTAGGAGAGGTTAACTCAGAAAACTGAGTTTAGGTCTCCAGAAAGAAGGGCGCCTTTTCTTGAAAGGGGCGCTTTTGACAATGCCTTAGTCAATTTTCACTGACTTGTTCTTCGTTTTGACCTTTTCAGACCCTTTTTGCTTTAATCTGACGTTCCCGATGTTTGATGAATCAGATGATTCTGCTTGACGATGCGTCGGGTAGCTGGTTCAGTCTTGTTCACGATGCCTGACTTTGCAGTGGCAGCTGGCAAGTTTTGGGCCTCCAAACTAAAGGGTGCCCCTGGTCAGCAGGGGCGCTTTTAGCTTTTGCTTGGTTTCATCTTGGTTGTGGACTGCCAGTCTTTGACCTTCTCCATCAGTCGATTGATTTGTCGGAAGTTCTTACTGATAGTCTCGTTGACGAGATAGGTCATAGCTGAGAAGGTCATCCTGGGAGGCAGTGAAGATTCTGGCTAAATCTGGATACCTTTAGGAAAGGGCGCCTTTCCTTGAGAGGGGCGCTTTTAGCCATGCCTTAGCCATTTTCTGGCTTATCTTTCCAGTTTTTCAAATTTGGCTTTTTCTGCTTGATCTCACCTCGTGATCGTCTGGTGTGTCTTATGGACTTGCTGTTAGATTGATCACGTAGCTAGGAGGAAGCTGGAAAGATATCATGTATAGAGCTGCAACTTCTGGATTCATCTGATGTCTGCAACTGAGGGGTGCCCCTGGCCAGCAGGGGCGCTTCTACCTTGAAGCTCTCTGATTTGGCACTTCTGTCGTCAATGGATCCTCCATACTTCGCTGACGGTTGGTTCAGGTTCCTGAAGCAGATGATCTTGCTAATTGTTTCGTTGTCGAGCCAGTATGATAGTGAAGAGGATGACTGTTTTGACAATGCCAAATGATTTGATTTTCCCTCTGAGGTCCAAGGGCGCCTTTCTTCAAGAGGGGCGCTTTTAGCCACTGTAGACTGTGTTTTGCCTTGGTAGACAAAACGTGCACCTTCCAGACTTAGCCAAATTTTGGCCTTTTCCGTTTTGAGAATCTCCTTCGTTGAACGGCATCATTTTCATCCTTTTCCACCATGGTTTCTTCGTTGAAGCTTTTGAGGTTTAGCTTTCAGCACCTGGTACTGGCCAATCTGCCATTAATGGCTGCGGAGCTCCTAACTTTGTTCCTGAAAAATAGAAATAGACCCACCAGAGTAAAACATAATTTTTGATAATTCTGACTTGATCAGTGTGATCGTGAAGGCAATTAATCCTATCAGAATTATTTTCAATCATTTCCGGGAAGGTCCTATTTTTTAGGGTTTCCATAAAAATAGGGGTGTAAAACCCTAATTTTCGTTTTTTCAAAATTTTAACCATAGGTTCCTTGACAAAAACCCACAAAGATTTCATATTTGGTTTGACCTAAAACATACTTTCGATGGCATTTTTATGTTGTTTAGCTCAATTTAAGCAGAATGCCAAAAAATTTCATTTTGGGTATAACAAGTGTTGCAGATGTTACTAGGAGGGACTCTCAGATCCTGTTGCTACATAAGAGTTCTTCTGCATTTGCATGGGCACTATTTGAGGATGTGCAACATCTTTAAACCATGGAGGACATTTGGTGTCTTTGGTTGAGGTGTTGGTGGTGCTTGACAGGTGATGTTGGTTTGGAGTTTGTTTTGCTTGATGTCATGTTATACTCTTGATTGCGCATTAGAGTTTTGGCATGAGGCTTTTCTCTTGAGACCGTGGTGAAGTCACTTGGAGCATGGTATCTCCTAAGGGGGATGTGTAGATCATGGTGTCATGATAAGTTCCTGTTTCAGATGTTTGGAGCTTTGAAAGTGGTCTAGAGTTTCTCTGTGTTTTGAGTACATTGGTCATATGCTTTAGAACTTCATGTTAAGTACAATAATGCAAATTGGAGTTTAGCATGAGATGATCGGTTGCTAGTGTTCATGGATACATGGAGAATAAGGTGAGGCTGAAATTCTTTTGAGAAAGGTGTTGATTATAGTTGAAATTCCAATGAGGATATTTCTCTTGGGTAAGTTATGGTGGCTTGTATATCTTGGAGGAGCATTTTCTTTTTCCACTCTTGGTCTTCTCGGCAGTGAAGTCTATTTGAGAGGTATTTTCCCATTATATCTTTCAGATGTGTTTTATGTTTGCTTTCATGATATGGGTCTTGAAATTCTTGTTTTAAGGTTCTGGAAGATTCATAGTGGAAGGTGGACAACATGGTTTATCTCCTTGAGCTTTTGTGTTATATCATTTAGTGATGAGAACTAGTAGGAGATAGCTATATGGGTTGTTTTCCTTAAATGGGAAATGAAGTAGTTTGATCTTCTTTGAGATGCTTACATCCATGATTGGTTACATGTTACATATGTTAAGTTTGAACGGTTGGGTGTTGTTATGGATTTTACTTTGGGATGTGATGGAGATCATACTTGAAACAACTGCCTTTTAGAGGTGTATGTAGGAGGATGTTCTACAGGTATATGTTGTGCAGATTTTCTCTCTTTGGTCTTGGTTGTCTTCTTGGAAGTTTGAATTCATTTTACATTGGTTTGAGATTTGGTCGGAGCTTTTGTTTTCACTCAAGTTTTGAGTGGTAACTTGGAGGTTCTTTATCTTTCTCTATGTTGGGTGTTGAAGAACTTGGAAGAACTCGGGAAGACTGCTAAGAGAAATGATTCTTGTAGCAGTTGGTTGCAGGTTGTGCATATCATTGTGGATTTTTCCTTGGTACTACATTGGTTACATTTTCTATGTGCTATTATTGGTAGACTTTTTATGCCTTTGATCTTTTAGATTTGGCATTACCTATGCAGTGGGAGTACCTGGACGTGTTTGGTCTTCTTCGATTGGTTTGTACATGGTGCTTGTATCTGCGGTTGATGGGTTGGTTGTGCTGTTGGCATGAGTTTACTAATGTGGATACCTTGAAGGTATGTGTGATTGGATGAACTAGCACTTGTTGTGGGTGCTATTTTTAGTCACGTGGTTTTATCAGTTGGATGTAAGCAATTAGTCTGATTGTTGTTCTAGCTGATGTTTTTATCTTGTTTTCTGGAGTGATGGCAGTGACTTCTTGTTGATATCACTGGGATCTTTTTCTTGTGTTCGTTGGTTTGGTGCATATTCACCTTGGCTTGTTCCTTTCTTCCATAGGTGGCATGTTGGAGGATGAAAAGGATTGTTGCTTGAACGGTGGGCATCTTAGATTTTGTTGTAGAAGTCTTGATGGAGCATGAGAGCATGTTTGAGATCTATGTGGTTTCATGGATGAATATCATTGGTTACAATGTTGGACAATTAGTTACAGTTGGATACTTGATTTTGTTGCAGATTATCTGGTAGACTGTTATCTGTGGAAACTTGTTGGTTGGGTGTCCTGAATGCTGTTAAACAAGGTCTGAACTAGTGGTGCCAACGTGATCTTAGAGTGCTCTGGAGGTGCCAGTGTGATCTTCGTCAAGTGGGAAATTGTTGGAATTGTGTGCCTCAATCCCACTAGCCTAAACCTCTAAGAGAGCAATGTCAATGTGACCGTTGAGATGTCTGGCCGAATTGCATAATTGTTACGTTCATGCTTGTACCATTGTACCACCAGGTAATATGGTGAGAGAGGTGCGGTAGCACGGTTACCACCATACTGTGGGAGCCTTCTGGCTGAGATGCGGTAGTGCGGTGTATACCGTCCTACCGCAGGAACCTTTTCACAATCGAGTGGTACTGCGGTATACCACCATACCACGAGAGCCTTGTGACTGTCTAGCGGTAGTGCAGTGATACTGTTGTACCATAGGAGCTTTCATGCAGAGGTGCGGTAGTGTGGTGATATCACCATACCGCAGGAACCTTCAACCTAGCAAGCGGTAGTGCGGTATACCGCCACACCGCAATAGGACTTGGAGGAGCTTGCGGTGGTGTGGTGTAGTCACCACCACACCACGAGGGTGTTGTGTCTTGGCTGTGGTAGAGTGGTGGGCGTTTGAATTTATTTGGCTGGACAAAGGATGTTGACTTGGCTGACCGAATGACTGTCCTACATGGTTGGTTGTGGACAAATGGGAGAAGTAGAATGTAAACCATTGGCAGTTGGACTGTTGTGACCGTTGGAAGATCAACAAACCGTTTGAGAATGTGAAAATAATGCAACTCTCTCAGTATGTTCGGTGGTGGGAGTTGGAGGACGAGTATGTTGTTCTAAGAGGTGAATCCACCCTCTCTCTATGATTTGATTATGAAACCTCTCTCTGTGAATCTGCTTTGTATAATGTGTGAGAGTATTGTAATAGTGTGAAGTTTGTAATGGACTGAGAGGTTGATCAGAGAAGTGTAAAAAGGAGAGAGGGAAACTCTTGTCATAGGGTTGCCAGTCTGTCTCCAAAATGAAACAAGATGTAATCTTTGTAAAGGCTTAGTGTTTGAGTTGTATTTGTAACTATTCTATTGCATGAATAATACAATGGCGATATGGGCTTTTGGAGTGTGGGTTTTTTTACTCGAAAGGGTTTTCCCCATGTAAATATGTGTTTTATGTCCCATCTTTCATGTTTCATGTTTCTTGGTTAGAATCTATTAATTTTTGTTGTTGAAACTGAATTTACATAAGTTTCTCTCAGAAGGATTAATGTGGGAAATGAACTGTGTCTGATTCCGCTTTGTGACATAGTTGTACGTGTTTTTGAGGCAATCTAATTGAAATTAAAGTTACCGAAGGCACTGTAGATCTTAGATACTTATCTGAGATGACCAATATTTTCCAACACAAAGGTCCTTCGATAGAAGGTTCCAAAAATGACAGATTATGCATCTACATCAAAATCTCCTTAGAAATTTCAATTTCAAACCTTGGGTTGGACCTGCAATTGAGCTTAAATTGACAAGATATTTTGCAAGATTGTAGCCCTCAAAATGAGTTTTCCAACAAGTATAATTTTGATATGTTTTCATTTTATCATGTATTTGATTTTTAATTTTTATTGAACATATGTTTCTCTCCGATCAAACTCTTCATTCTATAGAGGTTGAAAAAGAGTACATTATAAAAAAATATATATATATATCCATTCACTCTGTATTGACGTTCTTGTTTCACCAAAAAAAAGGATTTCGACATATACATAATAAGTTATGTTATACAACACACATATATCCAAATTATAGTTATAGCGACTTCAAGAATTAATTAAAAAAAATATGTAACCAAAAATTATGAAAAAATATCCATTCCTTCTATATTGATGTTAAGAATCTATATTTCAAAAATTATAATTTATCCTTTGTAAAAAAAGTTATGTTTTATGACATAAACTTACTTTTGAAAATGTTGTTTTTTGTTTAAAACTAGTTATTAAAGGACATGTTGAAAGATTCATAATTTATTTAAAAAATAAATAAAAAATGTATATTTAGAATCTACACAAAAATTGCCACAAATCACTAGTTTGCGTCATCTTGAAATTCTTAACGGTTTAGCTGCTATAGATCTCAGAAGATGAATATTCAATTAGAAAATTTGATGTAAATGTCCATTTTGAGAAAAAAAAGTGAGACAAAGTATTGTGATTTCACCCATCCCCCACTCCAACACCAAGGATGCAAAAAATACTCAGTATGGTCCTTAGGAATGAAAAACAAGGCTTATGCAATGACATGTCACTAAATCATAAAAAAATTATTTCCATAAAAATACATATCTTTCCACAAAATAAAATGATCAAATACAATCTAAATTTCAAAATTATCAATTTCTAGATTTTATACATCATGAACTATACAATTTAATGATCCACCATTAATGAAACATAGAGCTTTTCACCCAAAATGAAAATGCACTTTAAGAAAAAAAAATCTAGTTCTCTTTTGTTCTAAATGAGAAGGGGGTTCACTTTTATCATTACATAAATTTTGTGATAATTTTATAAGCATTTAGGGATATCTTTATTTTTTATATCAATTTTAAATCTGATGAATTAAAAAGGAATCCTACAAAAAGAAACCTTTATTTTCTTTGAACAAGGCAACAACATGATTTTAATGCACAATGGAAATAATAAGCATTTATTTTTCTTTTTAATTAATTTTTCAATTTAATAAAAGAAAAATACCTTAATTTTAAGGATACAACCAATCAATGAAAGAACTCCTCTAAAGATGTACTACACAACAAGATTTTTGCAATTCCTTTATCCGAGTCCTTTTCTCTGATTTCAAAATATAAGTGCTTGAAGCAATTTCATTTATTTTCAAAGAGAATACAAGAAAAAAATATATTGTATAAAAATGAATACTTTCAATTCCTTTTTTAATAATATCCCTAAACCCACAAAAGGGATGTATCCTTTTTTCCCACATAAACTAGTTCTAGTTCCTTTTGAAAGACATTATACACCTTTTAAAAATAAAATTACAACCTTTTCAATTACTTACAATCATACAAAAATACAATTTACAACAATACCTATTTCATTAAGACATTTAACTATTAAAAATATTTTTAAATTAAACAATATTTTTATAATTTCAAAAGAAATACAAGGCACATTTAAATATCATGCAAATGTAGTTGCAAGTTTGAGTTAATCAATCTCATGTAAATCGCTCAAACACTTTATGATTTTAAACATGAGATGGGAATCTACAATCATAGTCATCTCAAATAAATGAATCATAGTTTTAAACAATATACAACCCTTGACTCATAAATCAAGACATATAGGATAACAAACATACACATATGTATTCACATTAACCATCTTTGAATTAATCATTGCTGGTGGAACCTATGTCTACACACTTAGTTAAAATATTATAAATATTTGTACAAAATGCAAGATTACCCAAATGATGGAATATAACAACCAATGATAATAGAATCATACAAGGTACACATATATGTATATATACATACACATACGTATATATGTGTGTACACAAAACCAGACAAAAATGCATATACATATATACATACACACACACATACATATATATACACACATACACACATATGCATACATATATATGTATGTATGTATATGTATGCATACATATATATGTATATGTATAAACATGTCTATACACATACATATGCATATATATGTTGGAGTAATCAGGATAATGACTTGATAATTAATAATTCTCTTATTACTTTAGTTCACTGGAGCTAAACTTAGGAGTGCTTTTGTATTATTAGATTGGGTTAATTATAGGTCTAGTTGTTTCATTGCATGAGATTAAGACACTTGTCACAATCTAATGCAATCCTTATTTGGGATTTGTTTTATTTTTCTTTTATAAGCACACACATTCACTGTAATCAATTATTCATAACTATTCAATTAATACATTACACATATTAGTGCTTTTTTGGATCAATCTTTTCTCTCTTTGTTGCATAGCAAATCAATTGCTTTGATCTTTCTTTTGTGATAGGATAATTGCTTGTAGGTGATTTCTAGGTGTTGTGGAGTTAATCATCAACTTCAACATGGTATTAGAGCTACAGATTTGTAGCTTCCTATTTAAATTCTGAGAGATTTGGTCTTGAGGGAAAAATCGGCTCATCCTAGGGTGAAATGCCCATCACCATTGCATCCAGAATAATTGAAAACATAAAGAACACTTGTTGTTTCATCAATTTTGGAGTAGTTGAATTTTTTTATTTTGTTTTAGCATCCAGAGTTCAACACACATGAATTTGTACAATTGTACGGTTGTATAGCCTTATACACAACCCTAGGCTGCCATTATTGCTCCAAGTACACATGGTTTTAATATTCTGGTTTTTTAAATTATTGCTCCGAATTAAAAAATCAATCAATAAAACACAAGATTTTTGAAAATTTCAAAAACAAGTAAAAAAATTAAAAAGGTTTAAAAAAAAACCCCTTGTGTAGGCTTTTAAGACCTGCATAGGTCATACTAGCCAATAGGGCCCACAAGCCCACCAATAGCTTAATAGGCCTGAAAGGGAAATGGAAAACTCAGAAAGCCTTCCAAGATCTAGTATGCCCCTTCAGTATCTTATGCTTCTTAAAAAAAATCAGATTTTAATGATCTTGATACAAGCACATACTACTATGCGTTAAAATGAAAACATACATAGTTTAATTTCCCATGCATTAACCCTTAGAGGAAAGTTATAGTAGTTTCAAATCTAGAAAAAAATCAGCAGCATAATGACATGTAAATTAACATTTCAAGAATGAGAAACTCAAAGAATAGAAGAAATATAGACAGAAGAGAAGAAGACATGATATATGTGGGGAAAACCCTTTCGGGTAAAAAACCCCACACTCCAAAGCATTGAACTAATGTATTAATCTGTAACAAAATGGTTACAATACACTTGCAGGCTCGCAACCTTAACATGGAGACTACATCTTGCTCTTTTGGAGGAAATCCGACAACACTTCAATACCCGTGATATTCAACATACAAAATCCACTCCAAGACATCCAATATATAGAGAATACAAGCATGAAGGTAGCTTCTAGAACAAGCTACAAGAGATAGGCGTCCAAATCCATGTGGCACATTTTTCACACATATTTGACTCCTGTGACACTTGTCACATGATTCCTAACCTCCCTTACATGCCTCCATACTTGGGCACCCCAAATTTTCCCCTAATAGGTATGAGAGATGCCTTACAATGTCATAGAATTTGTCATATATGACAACTCTTACAACTGTAAGAGAATTTGTCAGAACTAACTAAATATAGAAGATGCCTCTTACATTCTCTTACAACCTGCCATAGGTCAAACTTGGGTGCCTAGATTCCTCATACAAAGATGCCTTCCGACACTTGTCCAACCTGTCATAGAATCTAGCTCTTATGTGTAATAGGATCGTCATAGGAATCTGTCATAAGAATTTGTCATACTTTGTCATAGAATCCCTCAAAGATGCTGACACATGTCAAGGAATCTCTTCCCAAAGTGGGATGCCTACATTGCCATGTGGAGAATACAACAACCATGTCACATCCCATGCCACCTCCCAATATGTTGACAACTCACTGTGCCAAGTTATATTAGATGACAAATTAATATGAACAAGAAATTACAACATAAACATTAATAAATTAATATTTTAATGCTAGGAAATTGCAAAGGTTGAGACACCTTAATTCCCAACATTCTCCCACTTGTCGAACACCTTTCAAGAGCCAATCTAATTAGGTAATCAATAGCTAAGGTCCAAACAACATCATCATAACCATCCATGAAACCACATGAATCTCCAACATGATCTCATACACTAAAAAGATACCTACAACAACATCCAAGATGTCCACCATATCAAGAAACAAACTCATTTCATCTTCCAATCATGCCACCTATGGAAGAAAATGAACATGCCAAGATGTATACACACCAATCCAAAGAACACAAGCATTCAAATCCGAGTGATATCAAATGCAACAAGCTACTGCCACAACTCCACTATGCTCTCAGGCTAAACAGAAGCTCAACCAACTCCAAGCATGTAACCATAACACAATTCTGAAGATGAAGAATTATCCAGAGAACAAGATAATCCATCAACTAGAACAACCAAACCAAGTTGCCCTTATCTAACTAATAAACACACAAGATCAGAAATAGTACTCACAACAAATGCTAATCCATCCAATCTACCATACCTCAAAGGTACCCAAAACATTAGTAGAACTTATGCCAACAACTAATCTAAACCATAAACTTCAATAGCTTTATGTATCAAACTTGTCAATGAAGAACATACACATCCAAGAACTCCCACTGCATGGGGAATGTCAAAAATTGAAAATGATCAAGGCATACCAAGTCTACCAATAGCATCATATAGAAAGTGTAAACAACATAATGTACTACCAAGGAATCATCCACAATGATATGGAAAACCTGTAAACCAATAACTTGTAAGAACAACACCACAAGTCTCCATAGCTCTCCCAAGTTCTCCACACCCAAAAAAGGAAAGAGATAACGGAACCTCCATGTCATAACCCAAGAACATAAGCAAAAACACATTACCACAAGCTAGTGATCACAATAGCTCCAACCAAACCTCATACCAATGTAGTGTGAAACTAAACATACAAGAAGATAACCAAGACCAAAGAGAGAAACTCTACACATCATATACTTGTAGAAAATATTTTTACATACACCTCTAAATGTCAACTATGTCAAGTATGATCTCCTCCACAACACCCCAAAAGAAAATCCATAACACCCAACTATTCAATCAACAAGATCAAACATAACATATATATCATGTAACCAACATGGATGTAAGCCTCTCATAACCAAAAGATCAAACTAAGTCCATTCCCAATGAAGGAAATAAGCCCAATACATCTCCTAAACTCAACATCAATGAATGTAATCACAATGCATAAGGAAATAAGCATGCCAACACTCCTCAAATGAATCCTCCAAAACCATATATCCATAGCTCAAGATCCATATGCATGAGAAGACAAAGCATAACATAATAACTTTAAATAAACAATGGGAAATACCTCTCAAGTAAACTTCTGAGAGGACCAAGAGTGGGGAATGAAAATGCTCCTCCAAGATATCCAAGTCATTATGACTCATCCAAGAACACTCTCCTCATAGGTCCATGTTGAACTCACGTCCAACCAAGGTGTAGGCTTCTTGGATTTCCTACTGAAATCTCATCAAGAGTAACCATCTCAACACGTCTCTAATCACAAGAGATCTCCTTGCCTCACCTATGTCTCCAAGTATCCATGAGTACCTATAACCAACCAATCCATGCCAAATTCCAAATGCAACATAGCACCATCATGAAGTAATCAAGAAAATGAACAATGTACCCAATACCAAGAGAACCAACCAAGATCAAAGTCAAAGTCCCAATAGCTGAATCAGGAATATAACCATGACATCATGATCTCATAATTCCTCAAAATAATATCATATGATCCAAAGAACATAACAAGTACATGTATCATGCCAACACTCTAAACTGGTAATCAAGAGTAAACCATGCCATAATAACATAGCCATCTTATCAAAACATGGATCACATATTAGAATACAAAACATGACAAATCAACCAAAGACTAAAGAAGTCCTACATGGAAAACCAAGGTGTCAACATATCCATTCACATAAAAATAACCATCTCCGAATAATGTCCATGCAAATATGAAAGAACCCTTTTACAAAAACATGATCTAAGAGCTCCTCCTAGTAACATCTGCAACACTAAAGAAGACCATCCATCACCAAGTGATGAATCCACAGACACTACTAAAGCTCCCACTGAATAGTGATATTGAGCTCTCCAAGCATCATGACAACCATCTCCTTAATGAAGATTCTTCATGGCTCTAACACAATAAAATGCAATATCAACAACACCAAATAATAAGTAGAACCAAAATCCTCAAGACAAGAAGATAAACAACATGCTACAAGTCCCATAACTGAATATCCAAGTAATAAAAAAAGATCCATCCTCTCATCTCATTTAGAAAAATACCAATGCACAAATGACCACAGACAAGGCCAACTAATGAAATCTGCATCAACACTAAATCAATATCATGGATATAGATAGTCCACATTCGAGTCATTCCACTGCAGCCAATGGGTAGCTAATCCACAAACTGCATAACTCGTAGATCCCATTCATTGAAGCATGCAAACTCATCATCACATTAGTAACATGCAAAACTGAGATATCAAAGAAGATAACATGTATATTTCAAGAATCAAACACCAAATCACTAGTAGACTTGATTTTCCAAACAAATCCACTATTGAGTACCATAGTCAAGGAACTGAACAGTCATTCTTGCAAATCTGCAATTGTTCTCATCCAGAAAACTCTAAGAGTTTGAACACAAAATTCTCCACATATCTACAAGCCACAAATTTTTATTAACATGTAAAACCTGTAAAAACATCTTTGTGTAAATCTGAAATCACTTATACATCTAGAATAATAGATCACACATATTTCATCTAAACAAATGAATACTCCAGATCTACACAAACCCACAACTTTTAGAACAAGAAAAATTGTAAAACCTTCTCAAACCATGCATAAAGCATACATGCAAAACTGCAACTATCTTACATCCAAAAATACCCCAAGGGAAACATAATTTGAAAAATAGTTCATCTACAGATATGCAAAATTGCAAGTTTTGATTAACCGTGTAAAACTGCAAACCCACAATGGTTTGTAATACACATGCAAATCCAAATCCACTTAACATTTGGAAGACCCACAAGTTTGAAAATAATCATATTAGTTAAACCATAAAAATGGAATATCATGAATATGCATAACCATATATTTTTAAACGAAAAATCCATAAAACCCACAAATCCAAATAACATGAATCTGAGCCATGCAAGTACAAAAAACCATCAAGAGAATAGAGGTCTAGGAAATTCATGCTCATTCACAGGCCAACTCCACCACCACCATGTACATGCATCCGAGAGAGAATTAGGCTATTCGAGAAGCTTCCAAATCATCTAGTGATTGACTCCATAGCCTTACATGCACTCAAGGTTATTTAATTGTCAAACATGAGCTCTAGATCAATAGCATATCAAATGTAACCAAATGATCAACTCCATAAAACTCTATCTTCTCCATCCTTCACAATGCTTGTTGTTTCCAAAAACCAAGATGAACTACAAAACTTCCACTCAGACAAGGATTAATAATCAACCAATTCGTTAAAAAAAAAATTCCCTCAAGCTTTCCAAGCTAAGAAATCAGAACATAAGAAATACCCAGAACCTCAAACACCACATGCATCACCATGCGAGCACATGCAAGTGACATGCAAGTCCACGCAACACACATGCAAGTACATGCAACTTACATACATACGCATGCAATCACATGCAAATCTAGAATTGAGCTCTGATACCAAATGAAAGGGAAATGGAAAACTCGGAAAGCCTTCCAATATCCAGTATGCACCTTCAGTATCATATGCTTCTTAAAAAAATCAAATTTTAATCATCTTGATACAAACACATACTACTATGCCTTAAAGTGGAAACAAACATAGTTTAATTTCCCATGCATTAACCCTCAAAGGAAAGTTGATTTAGTTTCAAATCTAGAAAAATTTCAGTAGCATAACGACATGTATTTTAACATTTCAAGAATGAGAAACACAAAGAATAGAAGAAAGATAGACAAAAGAGAAGAAGACACGATATATGTGGGGAAAATCCTTTCAGGTAAAAAACCCCACACTCCAAAGCATCAAACCAATGTATTAATCCATAATAAAATGGTTACAATACACTTGTAGGCTTACAGCCTTAACATGGAGACTACATCTTGCAGTTCTGGAGGAAATCCAACAACACTTCAATACCTGCAATATTCAACATACAAAACCCACTCCAAGACATCCAATATATAGAGAATACAAGCATGAAGGTAGCTTCTAGAGCAAGCTACAAGAGATGGGCGTCCAAATCTATGTGGCACATTTTTCAAACACATGTTTGACTCCTGTGACACTTGTCACATGTTCCTAACCCCCGTTACATGCCTCCATACTTGGGCGCCCGAAATTTGCCTCTAATAGGTATGAAAAATGCCTTACAATGTCATAGAATTTGTCATATATGACAACTCTTATAGCTATGAGAGAATCTGTCATAAATAACTAAATATAGAAGATGACTCTTACATTCTCTTACAACCTATCATAGGTCAAACTTGGGTACCGAGATTCTTCATACAAAGATGCCTTCCAACACTTGTCCAACCTGTCATAGAATCTAGCTCTTATGCGTCATAAGATCATCATAGGAATCCATCATAAGAATCTGCCATACTTTGTCATAGAATCCCTCAAAGATGTCGACACGTGTCAAGGAATCTCTTCCCAAAGTGGGATGCCTACATTGCCATGTGGAGACCACAACAACCATGCCACATCCCATGTCACCTCCCAATATGTCTACAACTCACCGTGCCAAGTCATATTAGAGACAAATTGATATGAGCAAGAATTTCAACATAAGCATTAATAAATTAATATTTTAATGCTAGTAAATTGCAAAGGTTGAGACACCTTTAATTCCCAACAAGGTCGTTGATAACTCCAACATCAACAGTGAAAAATTCTAGCTACCCAAAAAATATGCCTAGAATATTAAAAGATTTCGATGGAATCCAAAAAACCAGTGGACAATGAAATCATTGTGATCTTTGAAGATTCCCAAAATCTTCGACATTAGCAGTGTGGAACCCAATGAAAGTATATTATGGGAATCACGTTCATATTTTGGCATAATGGAGAATATATCAGTGAATTTGCATTTTCAGGCAAACTGACAATTTTTTTTCTTCTGATGAAAGGAATATTCCTAAAATATTATGTGACGACCAGTCGAGTGTCAAAATTAATGCCATGTGTTGCTGGCGTCATCCATACGAAATCCATCTTTGGCCCCCCTCCAAGCCCTCATATGGTCTAAGAGAGCAATTTTTTCTTTTTGGCATAACTTGGGTATACAAAGTCAAAATCAGGCAAATGAGATATTGTCAGAAAGTTGGTTTGAAGTACTTTCTAGTGGTGCAAGTCTCATTATTAGATTTTACTATTGTTTCATGTTATTCTTAGTCAAAGTCAAATCTTCATTTTGTGCTTTCGAGCTCATAAATTTTTGCTTGTATCTTCGATTTTCATGATTCAAACAACATTAGAAAGGTATTTCAGAGCTCTTCAGATCTATCCATCCAAATTTTCAGAATCTACCCCAGGTACATTTTATTTAGTATTTTATGATTTTATATTTTGCTTAATTACTTGGGCATTTTGACACTTGGAAAGGATCTATTTGCACAGATGACATCATTTGATATGCTTTATCAGTAATAAGATTATTAATCTCTTGTTTTTTCATTTGAGGAAGTATCATGGTTTTTTTTGTTCATCCTTCTGTGATCAACATGGATAAGGATAATTACGAGTCTTGGTGAAATGGCATCTTGACACATCTTAGGTGGCTTGATATTTTTCGTTATTTGTATGGACTCATACTTATACTAGATACACTAGGGAGTTTATTAGCTTGGGGCGTCATCATAGATCATATTATAGGGGTTATATGTTCTAGTGTTGATCTTGACACTATGTGTGTTGTATTGGACATTAAATGTCCCCAAACAGTTTGGACATGACTTTGGGAGATCTGTGGAGGCCCCCACATATCTCTATACCTAGAGGATCTTACTGCAGATTGTCTCATCCCTCTTGTAGATGCAGATTATATACCCTTTGATGGCGATACTTTAGAGGAGCTTGAGTATATTGTAGGTCTTGCATGTTTCGATGGTTCAAAGACTTGTATTCATGTTCCCACTCTACAAATAGAGACTACATCATAATCATCTGTTGTTCCTAATCAGTTTGACATCACCACATCTTTGGCTCCTATTAGTTCAATACAACAAAACATCATACATCTTCCAAACATAGCTACTTGGGATTCATATCTTGCAGACATATCATCCTTGTTTATGGAGTCCTATATTACATTTTTGGAGGATTACTTTGAGGATATTCATCTCCTCTTTTTTGACAATCACATCAACGTTGTTGGCCCAACATCTTCATCGTCTTCACAACTTGTTCTACATCAATCTTCATAGGATTCTGGATCGACATCATCGCTTTCTGACATGCAAACATGTGAGCACTTTTCAGAGGCACACATCATTTGGATTTGGATTCTTGATTCACCCATTCTTTTGGATTGGCTTCTCCAATCACTAGTGGATCTATTTCTTCCTAAGGGGAGAAATGTTATTTGTAGGTAGTGGATCATATTTTTTCTTCAAGCGTGCACCATTAGCATAGGAGCTACTTCTTTATGGGGGGATTCATATCCTCCTTTTCTCTCTCCTATCAGGGGGACATCTATTGTACTTGCATGACAAAAGAATTCCTTGGGGGTCACCTTGAGTCCTATCCTCTTTCACTTGTGTAGTCATTTCATTTTCTCTCTTTTTGAGAGGAAATTTTCCCATGTGGTTTTCTCCTTTTCTCTATTTATGAGAGTTTCATTTATTTGTACATGGGTACCTCATCAAGACTTGTATCTGGGACCCATCATGCATCCATCATTGCATTCTACATCATGGTTTTATATCTTCTCCTTGAGTTGATCTTAAGGGGGTTGTTGGAGTAATCAAGATAATCACTTGATAATTAATTATTCATTAATTAACTATTAAGTCCCTTATTACTTTAGTTCACTTAAGCTAAACTTAGGAGTGTTTTTTAATTTCTGGGTGCTGTGGAGTTCAATCATCAACTTCATCAATATACACATACATATATGTGTGTGTACACATACACATACACATACACATACGCATACACATACACATACATACATACATTCATCCATGCATATATACATGCATGCATGCATACATACATACATATACATATACATATATTCATACACACACATGTATCATATGATTATATGGTCTATAAAATCAAATGTAAAATAAATATCAAATAGTCTCAACATGTAATAATCACATCTAGCCAAATGTGATGTAGGTATCAATATATTTATAGTAAAATAATCCATAATAAACCACTAATGTTGAACCAAGCAGTATAATCACTAACAACATGATATATGGAAATAATAAAAATTGAAACAATGTTATAAGTTCAAATATAAAATAACATGTATTTAAAATACATAAGTTAAATATCCAAATGGCAACACAAATCATCACCAACATAGTTAGTATCAAAATGCAAGAGAAGAATATAGTATGTACAAATATGGGCAGTACATTTCCCTTCCCTAAAATTAGGCTTACGAAGCTACCAAAAAGGTGTGGATACAAAACTCTTAGTTGTGTATTCATGTAATTGTTGCATAACCATACTTATCCCATTGAATCTTTACTTGATTTGGGTCTCAACCTCGAAATACCAACCTTTGATGTTGCAATATATGGACCAGCTCTAGATATAGGTTCCTACCCTTGTCAATGTACAAAGCAACCCAATTATGATCATGCATCACATTCAAAAAATATTCTAAGAACTAAAACATGGAATGCATCATGGATGTGTAAGAGAGTAGGAAATAAGGAAAGATGATATGCAAAAAGACCAACCCTCTCATGAATTTCAAATGACACAAGCAAACATGGTGCAACCTTAGAATTTTTTATATCAAATTGAGGTATGCAATAAACCACTAATGTTGAACCAAGTAGTATAACTAATAACAACATGATATATAGAAATAGTAAAATTGTTATAGGTTTAAATATAAAATAACATATAATTAAAATACACAAGTTGAATATCTAAATGGCTATTCAAAGCATACATAGTTAGTATCAAAATAACAATAAGAAAAAGTACATAGAAATATGGGCATTACATCTCTCTCCCCTAAAATTGGACTTATGCTTAGAAGCTATCAATAAGGTTTGGAAACAAATCCCTTAGTTTTATAACATCCTTTCATGTAATTGTTGTGTCATCATACTTATCCCATTTGATCCTTCCTTGATTTGGGTCTCAACCTCAAAATACCAACCTTTGATGTTGCAATATATGGATCGACTCTAGATAAAGTTGCTTACCCTTGTAAATGTACAAAACACCCCAATTAAGAGTGGATGTCACATTCAAAATATATATTCTAAGAACTAAAACATTGAATGCATCATGGATGTGCAAGACAATAAGAAATAAAATAGGTTGATATGCAACAAGACCAACCCTCTGAATGATTTCAAATGACACATGAAAACATGGTGCAACCTTATAAACTATCTATATTGAATTGAGCTCTACAATAAACCACTAATGTTGAACCAAGTAGTATAGTAATTAACAACATGATATATGAAAATAGTAAAATTAAAACAATATTTATGGGTTCAAATATAAAATAACATGTACATTTAAAATACACAAGTTGAATGGAAATGGCACATGCAGGAGCAAAGCGAGTGTGAGGGGAAGTAGGGAAATTAAACGATTGAGAAGATCATGGTGTTCTCAACACTGATAGAAGGATTGGGGTTGAAGAGTTTGATGATAACATAAAGGGAGTTGGGCGAAGGAGGTGGAAGAAGAAGTCCCCTTGAATTAGATAAAGAATCGTGCGGCCAAAGAACAATGGAGGAACCACAATGAGTAGATTGATATAGGTCACAAAAGAAGGGTAGAAAGGGGTTAAGGATGGAGTGGGAAGCATAGATATGATCTCCCTAAACCCTTCATGTCTAGACATCATAGAAACTAGTATGAACACAACAAAAATGATAGGTTTAGAGAAGGTTCAATGATAAGGGTGGCGGTTGAAACCCTCGACGGGGGTGTAACCGAGGCCAGAGTGCCCCAAGGAGATGGAATGAGTCTTAAAGACATAATGAATTCACCTGAAAGATTGAATGGAAGGGGGCTCAATAATGACTGGACAAAAAGAGGATAGTTGACAACAAGAAACAACCCTAAGAAAACAATTTTGGTCTACACAAATAAACTTCAATCTGAGAAAGAACGGTTGGAACGATTTGGGCTTTTGGTTAGATGGTATGGAAAGGACCTCAATTGGGATAGTTTGATCAAATGGTGGCATGGTAAATGGGGGGAGGAGTTGTATTTCAAGGGTTTACCAAATGGTTATTTTGTGGTGATCTATCCTTTGCAAGAAGTCAGGGAAGAGATTGAAAATGGCATATGGATCATGGATGGTTGCGGATTTTACATTCATAGATGGATGGTTGGTTTTGATCCCTTGCATCATAATATGGAAAATATTCAAGATTGGTTCAAATTTCCAAATCTACCCATGGAATTCTAAGAGTCAAGCATTCTGGAAGATGATGAGAGCTATTTGTGTCTCATTTTATGCCATTTTCATATATGTTCATATCCATTTCTATATTCCATTTCTGTTCTATTTTCATATCATTTAACCATTTTATGTTGCATATGATTTAATATATATAAGTTATGTTGAATATAGTGTTGAGATTAAATTATGGAAATTAATTATTGATTATCTTTATTAATGAACATTGTTATTTTATGCCTTGAAATATATATCTACAGCATGCTTCCTGTCACCTTCTATGCAGGAACCTTATTGGTATTCATTATTGCCACTGGGACTCTTGCCACATCAATTCAGAGCATTATTCCTTGCAACAATATTAACCAAGGAGTATGTTGAGAAAAAAACTATAGCAGGAATATGTTTGTTAATTCAAACATTTCTTATTTCTTCCATCATATAACAAATTCGTTCCTAGCCAAAAATAAGGACTGTGAGTTTTTCATTCCATTTTGTGGATAGATGAGGCGGAATCTCAAAAATCCGAGACATGGGTTTGGTCCAGAATGGTCCCATTTAAGTTTCCACACGAAAAAATCCTCATAAAATGAATCAACGAAAATATACAAGTGGTTTTCTAAAAGAAATGTTTTCTGATTTATTGTTGCGACCAAGATTATAGGTACACTATCATCTTGTTGGTCAGCCACCTCAATACTTCCGTCATATCTAATGGGAGATGTATTTGTTATTGGGAGAAAACTGAAACCTATCATTTCCTATTCTTTAGCTACTGTTATAAAAAATCTATTGCTCGCTATTATGGAGAAAATCGAAATGTTTCCAATTTCCATCTACTATTGTAACCAAACAACCTGTAATTCATGGCTAGTAGAGTAGAAGGTTTCACGTGAACATTATATTATTGGTAGCCAAAACAATAAATTATTCTGGTATGAATTTGTTATAGGCTGTGTGTATATAAAAGTAGCGTAGGGAAACATTGAGGGGAGATATATGAATCATATTATTCAGAAATATAATATTATTGTTATGAGAAGTCTGCAAGCTTTGTGAACGTCTTCTTCAATTGGCTGAGTGAGAGGAAGGGCGCCCACTCTCCAGCAGTCAAGTGAATGTATATATTTTCATTTCTTTAAAGTGTTTTATTATTTCTTCATTATTTGGACTGATTAAATACTAGAGATAGCTATTATTGTCTCTATCTTAGAGTTATTGTAATTTTAGATTTATAATATTATTTGATAAATGTAATTTTAGATTTATAATAGCTATTAATAAGAGTTTGATTAATATTAGATTTATATTAATACTGTATATTAGAGCTATTGTAATTTCTGTAGTTGTTATTTAATTTGAATTGGATTCCATGTTTTAGATTTAATTTTGTGGTTTGTGTTAAAGTTATTGTTTCAGAGTTTGTTACACTTTCTGCACAGTTCCTGTCGCCTGAATAGAGTAGAACAGATCCTGTCGCCAATTCCATTTCAATTTGCAATAGGTTTCTTTTTGTAGCTGCATTCATCCCCACTCAACTCATGACTCTCATCGCTTCGATTGACATATAGCCACAACACTTCTCACAAGTTTACGCCCCTGGATTGACACGTATAGACCAGACTAAACTTCATTATAAAGTGTTAAATATTTCTTATTCTTTGCCCCAGTGTTGGCCTATCATTTTGGTGTCCATTGTGTCTCGGTAAAAATCGACACAACTGTCGACCTTGTTTAGACGATTAACCTTGGTTTGCTTTGTTTTAAGTCATATAGATGCATTGTTTGATTTTGTAGGTAGATCTTAGAAGCTAGTTCAACATCTATATACATATATCCACTCTCATTGTTGTGAGTCAATCAATAAAAAGTAGCAAGTGTGAAGAAATAGAACAAAAAAATAATGTTAAAAATGTTGCATTTACAAGGTAGTTTAAATGCATCAATTTTGGGTAAAAAAGGCTTAAAAACGAAAAAAGAAATTGGTGAGGAAATTGCATCGAACCAAGGTGATATTTTTCTGCCCTCTCTATCTCATGAATGCAACATACATTCTTTTGATATTCCATTACCATTGTCACATGTATCTACAAATCTTATTTCTATAGATGAACAAGAACATATAATTGATGAATTTTTAGGACAATGGAATTTTGAAAATAAAGATTTAACCATGTGTTGTTCTGATTATTGCAAGTAGGAAGCTAAGAGCACATGCCGAGTTGATCAAGAGGACATGCTAAAGGACATACATGCTATAAGTGAGCCTCATCAAAATAAAGGTGAACGTGAGCTAGTTTCCTTTGTAACATGTGGACAACTTCACAAACCAAATTTGGAAGCTCAAGGTATGCTTAATGATGTTAACATGTCTTATCATTTTAAAGGGTTAGAAATACAACATGTTTCTTCACAAAATGCTTCTTCACCTACTATGTATGGTGAATGGAAAAATGAATGCTCACATCAACCCCAATATCCATCATACCCATCCTACTTCATCCCACCCACTTTATACCCACAACTTCTACCATTTTCATTATCACATTCATATTGTATACCATCCACTTCACCATATCCACCACAAGTAACCTCGATGCCTAATAAGACATTACAAAATAAGGTGGTTGAAACTACATATAATAATGAAAATCCATGGACCCCTTTATATTTTGATAATGTGCTTGAAATTGATGAATCATGATTAATTGAAATAACTAAGGGGTGTGATTTTGGGTTTTTTAATTTAGAAGAACAATATGCCAATTTCTTTGATATTCAAAAATGTTCTTCTTTCTTACTTAACAAATCACAACTTTTAGAGGGAATTCACATGCCTAGGGAAACATTTCAAAATGAGTTTAATTTTCTTATGGAGCTCATAAATTTGTGCATTGAAATTAATCATGTCATCAAAAATGTTGAATTGTATGTAGCGATCATTCAATCATGTAGTCAGAAATGTTGAATTGTGTGAGATGATGAATACAACCCTACACGATATATCATTTATAAATGTATTTATGCTCAAACATGTAGATCTTTCGCGGCCTATAGTAAACATATGTATTCCTCACATTCTTGTTGATTTAGGCCCACCGATAATTGATTGAACATATCTCTATGGGTTTGACTGCACTAATGACCATGCATGCTACAAAATCATGATTGCTCATTAGCAAGATCAAAGTATTAATATATATATTTCTTTGTCATTCTTGATACTTTGAATTATCTTAAGATGACTGTTCCTGGAAAAGGGATCAAGTTGTTGTTATATCATTGTATTTCATGATTCCTTGGATTAAGCTAACACCCTCATGCTTTTGTACTCTAAAATTAAGTTGGGGGGTAACTCCATTGAATTTTGGAAGTCGTTGGTTGATTCTTGATAAATTCTTCATTGGTTGCTTCATTGGTGCTTCTAATAAAACTATATGTGTGAGATTAAGACCAAATCAAGGTGCGCATTCTTGTGTTGGTTGGCATTTCATTTTTATGCTTACACGAGAACTAATTGCCATTAATCCATTTTATTTATTTATTCATATATATAACTTTACCATTAATTTCTATAAATATTGTAATGGCGAAGTTATTAAATGGATGATATTTCTTTACTATACTTGATATGTTTGGTCATGAGAATATGGTTGCAAGTCTCTTATCATAGTTACCCAACACTTTTGTACCAATTGATGATGCTTCTCCTCTTGATACATTTTGTTAGATGGTGAAGATCAAGTTTCTTTTGTGCTACACTCTTGGGGGACACAAGAGAATTTTTGTGCCAAGAATTTAACAGTAATGTGCTACATTCATACATTCTCTTTTCACCATCCTTGGTGCTTTCTCACACGGAGGACATAATGCAACTTGGTGTAACCATGAATCTTGCAAGTACCATGTTCTTGGCTAATTATTCACAAGCCACACATCTAGAGGTAACTTGAAGACATATGGAGGTCCTACAAAGAGCTTGAGATTATTATAGTGATTGATTCATCCACTTATCTACGACCGCATAGTCATCTTGGAAGTGTTGAGAGACTACCACTAGTCTTTCAGTCCATTGCCTTATTTTTGGAGGATTGCTTCTATTGTAAGTAACTCTTTCAGCTAAGTGGTTGGGCATGCATTCCACAATTCTACAGTCAACTTTTAGATATATGGTAGCATGTTTTAAATGGGAGGTGTTCTACAGTGATGCATGGTCAATATTGATGAGGTATATTTCTTGATTATGGTCATCATTTCAAATTTTGCAACATGTTTCAGTTTCAGCAGTGACTTTAATTGAAGGACTTCCACAGGAACTCCTAGATTTGGATGGTATCACTTCAACATCCCTATGAGAGTTTCAATTTCTTTGGTAATTATATGCAGTTTTTTTCATAAGGAATAAATTAAAAAAAAAAGAAGAGAAAAAAGGACAAAAAGGACAAAAAAGGAAAATAAACAAAAACAAAAAGATCCAACAATGAAAACCCTCAAGCATTATTGGCCAGTTCGTATCTGAAACCCGAATTTCGACGGCTATTAATTGAAAAATAAACTTAGAGGTGAAAACTAATTTTTTGGCGCCTCTAGGCAGTGACAGGTTGAAAACCAGGATACCGACAATTTGTTGTCGTTATCAAAATTGAAAAAAAAAACAAAAAAAAGAAAGAAGAAACAATAATTGCTACTATTCCTTCTAACTAATCATTCTTTTCAGGAACACTCAATGGCTTTTATGGTTCTTTCATTCTTTGAGCATTCCTAGCACCTCCTGTCGCTCACTTATGTAGCTTTGCTCTAATTTAGTGTGGTCACCATAAATTTGATCACCTATAGTATATGCTACAAGTTTGGTTGGGGTGTTCCAGTGGAATCCGCTACCAGTAGTTTTTTCTATAATGCTTTAGTCAGATGCAAATCCCTCATGAAGCTGCATTCTCAGTCATAATTTTTGGTTCCTCTTGGTGGTGTGCTCTCTAGTGCTTCCAGTCAAATGACAATCTTTTGTGGCATTGTAGTTCTTGGCGCAATATTTCCTTCCTTTCTGGAGATTCACAATTGTTGCATTATTTTGGCTATCATACATTGGCATAGATGGACATGCGAGTTGGTAAAACAATCAGTTTTATTTTTCATAATTTTACCTTTTAAATTTATTAATATTTCTTATTATATTAATCATATATGCAACATCCCTACCTATCCTCTCCTTGTTTCCTAAGGACAGTCAACCTTTTAAGTTGGGGGGAGGTATACTATCCTTATTACGTATCTTTTCATCCATTATTCTTAATCACCCCATCATACTATCTATTATTTCCACCCTACATAGCATTTTTTTCAATTTTAGATAGCTCGTGATCGTCAAATCAAACCTTTTTGATACCTCCTATATAGCATTTCAAGAAAATAAAGCTAAGGAAAAATTTAAAAAAAAGAAAGAAAAAAATCAAAGTTTTCTATGAAGAGGAGTAACAAAAAGAAGTAGTGATTATGAGCGAGCTATAAAAGTTAAGGGTGGAAGAAGGCCAAAGACATAAATCCAAAAGGCTACCCATTCAAATCAAAGACCTCTCAATCATAATGAGTGCACGAGGATGTGCAATACGCTAAGTTGGGGGGAATGATGAGAGCTAGTTGTGTCTCATTTTATGCCATTTTCATATACGTTCATATCCATTTCCTTTCTATTTTCATATCATTTAACCATTTTACGTTGCATATGATTTAATATATATAAGTTATGTTTAATATAGTTTTGAGATAAAATTATGGAAATTAATTATTGATTATCTTTATTAATGAGCATTGTTATTTTATGCCTTGAAATATATATCTGCAGCATGCTTCCTATCACCTTCTATGCATGAACCTTATTGACATTCATTATTGCCACTAGGACTCTTGCCACATCAATTCAGAGCATTATTCCTTCCAACAATATTGACCAAGGAGTATGTTGAGAAAAAAACTATAGCAGGAATATGTTTATTAATTCAAACATTTCATATTTCTTACATCATGTAACAAATTCGTTCCCAGCCAAAAATAAGGACAGGTTTTGCATTGCATTTACGGATAGATGAGGAGGAATCTCAAAAATCAGAGACATGGGTTTTGTCCAGAATGGTCCCATTTAAGTTTCCACACAAAAGAATCCTCAAAAAATGAATGAGCGGAAAGATACAAACGCTTTTCTAAAAGCAACATTTTCTGATTTATTGTTGCGACCAAGATTACATGTACACTATCATCTTGTTGGAAAACCACCTCAATACTTCCATTAGGTCTAATGGGAGATGTATTTGTTATTGGGAGAAAAATGAAACCTATTATTTCTTATTCTTTACCTACTGTTATAACAAATATGTTGCTAGCTATTATGGAGAAAACCAAAATGTTTCCTATTTCCATCTACTATTGTAACCAAACAACTTGTAATTCATGGCTAGCAGAGTAGAAGGTTTTGTGTGAACATTATATTATTGGTAGCCAAAACAATAAACTATTTTGGTATGAATTTGTTATAGGCTGCGTGTATATATAAGCAACGTAGGGAAACATTGAGGGGAGATACATGAATCATATTATTTAGAAATATAATATTATTGTTCTGAGAAGTCTGCAAGCTCTGTGAACGTCTTCTTCAATTGGATGAATGAGAGGAAGGGCGCCCACTCTCCAGTAGTCAAGTGAATGTATATATTTTCATTTCTATAGTGTGTTTTATTATTCTGTAGCGTGTTTTATTATTTCTACATTATTTGGATTGATTAAATACTAGAGATAGCTATTATTGTCTCTATCTTAGAGTTATTGTAGTTTTAGATTTATAATATTATTTGATAAATGTAATTTTAGATTTATAATAGCTATTAATAAGAGTTTGATTAATATTAGATTTACATTAATATTGTATATTAGAGCTATTGTAATTTTTGCAGTTGTTATTTAATTTGAATCGGATTCCATGTTTTAGATTTAATTTTGTGGTTTGTGTTAAAGTTATTGTTTTAGAGTTTGCTAAACTTTCTGCATAGTTCCTGTTTCCTGAATAGAGTAGAAAAAATCCTATCACCATGAAGTGACAGTTCCTGTCACCAGTTCCATTTTGATTTGCAATAGGTTTCTTTTTGTAGCTACATTCATCCTCACTCAGCTCATGACTCTCATCCCTTCGATTGGCATATAACCACAACACTTCTCAGAAGTTTACGCCCCCAAATTGACATGTATAGACCAAACTAAACTTCATTATAAAGTGTTAAATATTTCTTATTCTTTTCCCCAGTGTTGGCCTATCAGAAGATATTGGGAACCATTTGGAGAAATAAATTTGCACTGAAAAACGATTGAATCTAGATGGTATTAGCACTCATGTAAGAATTTGTGTCGAAAATAATCCTAACAGTCATCATTGGAGGGAGATTAAGCTTACTAAAGATTGGTGCAACTAGATGCAAACCCTAATATTGGATCCCTACCCTAGCGATGCACTAGTCAAGACATTAGGATGGTGACAACCCAATAAACAACCTACAACAGAAAACTAGAGGAACTCATACCATTCTCTAAATATTGGCAGTGTCTCCAATTCCACTAAGGCAAACCCAACAATGAATTTTACAAAATTGGCCCTCAAGGACCTAAATGAAGAATCAAACAAAATAGGAAATATGGAAGATCTTGTTGGCAAAGCGAATTACTTTGTGGATCAAAAGAAAGATTTAGATTCAAAAATAGCTAAAGCCATTGACATGCTTGGGAACAATATTGGAGAAGATTATCTCAATTCCCTTATTGAGGTTGGTAATGAACTAGTTGAACTGGAAAAATTAGCCAAGAGCGGATCACTTAATCTTGAAGTAGAAGGTATGTTTGAAGACTGGACTGATGGCCCAAATCTAGAAAATGCTAATCTGCTCCCTACAAAAGAGGACACAATCAAGACGTCCTATAAAAGACAAAAATTCTCAACAATGGAGAAAATCAAGCTTGTAAGACTAGGTATCTTCCATAAGGATACATCTAAAACCTCTCCAGATTGTGGTAAAAGAAAGCAGGAGGAAGAATCCCTAATGAGGAGAAACTCAAGTGGGACGGGGAAGCCAATGGCCAGATGAAAATCAATAAAATTATGAAAGTAGGGAAGGGTGAAGCCCTTCTTAAACAAAAATTAAAATCATAACATGGAATGTTAGGTGTTTAAATTACCCTAATAAATGGTGCCTAATCTGACACCAATTGGAATCATTACAGGTGGACATATGTTTTCTATAGGAGACTTAGTTAGGTGTGTGAGAAAAGTAGTGTTTTGGGAAAAGAATGAAGTTTTGGAGAATGATTGGGGTAGATGCTGAGGGCCCCCTCTAGTGGAATCCTAATTCTATGGAGACCACAAAATGTCCTAATAGAGGAAATGGTAGCAAGCAAGTTGTTGAAATGCATAAGACAACTAAGAGGGGGGGGGTGAATCAGTTGTATCAAATTTTTTTACTTCAAACCTTAATCAATTCCAATTTAACTTAGTATGTTATAAAGTGTAAAAATGAAATACAAATAACAAAAAGCAAAACATTAGAGACACCAAATTTACATGGAAAACCCAATGAGGGAAAAACCACGGTGAGGATTAGCTCACAACATAGTAATAATGCAATACCGGATACAAAGGCTCATTGCCCAGATACAAATGCTCACTTCCTACAATAGGACTCACTATCCAGAAGGAGGCTCACTGCCTATAGAAAAAGAAAAGATAAATGAAGATCCACCACAAAAGGTTCCACACATTCAAAACTTGATCAAAAGATTGTAGACACTATCAGCTCATTGCTTTCATGAATCTAACACATCAAAGTACTACTGACTTGATTCACTCTTACACACTTTGATTTTTGCATTTGTTCATACACTTCACTTTCTTGTTCTTCAGTTCGCAACATCTTGACTTGCTTTATACCATCTTCAACCCTAGAGGCATTCTCCAAGGTCGGCTAAACATCCTTCAATTTCCAAATTCAAATTAGGTCGACTACTCAACATTTTTGTGGTGGATAAGAATGAGAGATGACCAACTACACATTTAATTAGGACCTACACAACATCTTGGATCTATCACACGCTTCCTTAATTCGATGCAAAATATTTATGTAACGTGTAGACACCAGGTCAACCAAACCTAATGAAAACACCAATGATCTTTGAAGTAAGTGAATCTATAGCAAGATGATCACATTTGGATCACTCAACATGCTTCACCAGACATTTTACCATCTCTAAGAAACCTTTAGGTACATCCACAACAACTGCAACAATCTTCATGCATAAAATATTCTTCAACAGTCCAACCAGATCAACAAGCAACACACAGGAGCTCTGGAACAAGTCTTCTGAAGTGCCCAATCACAAGCACATTTGTTAAAACATAGAAAACAATAACATGAATCATCTCCCAGATCCATAAGATCTGAAACAAAACATCAGAAGATTGCAGTGCCAAAACATTTCTCCCAGCCCACAAACAAATAGTTTTGTCAAACCAATTCACACACCGGTGAACATGTCTTTCATTCTCCATCGATCTAGAAGCTAAAACTTAGGATATATTATCCATTGAAGCTCATGAATAATACCACAGATCTGCACAAGCATAGGATCAACACAAAATAAATGCAGATCATAATACCATAGCACACTTAGAACACACACTCGACACTGCCTTCATTATTTCTTAAATTTTCTTAAAAGCACATGGCAAAAACACAACTACAACTTCATAAATATAGCTCCATGTACTCTAAGCACTTCTACAGTATCTCAACTATACAAGTACCATCTACAATCAAACTAAATGGTTTTGACATCAATGACAATATTAATGATAACACCACCAAACACATCCATACTTGCAAAAATATCCCCCTTTTTCATTGATGGTAACACATGATGTGAAAAAACATCAAAGACAACATACACATTCTCCTGCTTCTTCTTCTCCCTTCTCCTTACAAGACTCTCTCTCCCTTTTTAGCTTTTTCACATGACTTTCTCTCCCCCTTTGACATCAATGGAAAAGAAAATTTTTGCATGAAAAATCATGCCATATAAAGCTCCGATCACTCCCTTTAAGTGTGCACCCACATCACATACTGAAACAATGCACATCTCTACTCCCCTAAGGAGTAGACCACAATCATCAGTCCAGATCAAAAGAATCTATAAATCCATTGGACTGATGCACCTCCATATGCGCTTAGTTCAAGGAAGGAGGGGCAGTAACCCCTAACTTCTCCCTAAGATAATCGAAAGTATCCTTTAGAAGGTCCTTAGTGAATATGTTAGCAATTTGTTCCTTGGTAGGTACATATTCAAGTCTAACTTCATTCTGCAACACCTTCCCCCTCAAGAAGTGATACCTGATAGATATGTGCTTTGTTCTAGAATGCATCACCGAATTCATTGAAATGTTTATAGCACTTGTATTGTCACAAAAGATAGAGATAGGCGCATCACACATCACACCTATGTCCTTCAAGGCTTGATTCATTCAAAGTACCTATGTACAACAAGATGCTGCAACAATATACTCAGCTTCTGCAGTGGATAAAGAAATAGAATCTTGTTTCTTACTCAACCATGAGACAAATATTCCTTTAAGGAAGAATGCACCGCCACTTGTACTCTTCCGGTCATCTACACAACCAACCCAATCTGCATCAGTGTAGTCATTCAATGTGAAATCATTATCCTTTAGATACCATAGCCCATAATCTGGAGTTCCCTTAAGATATATGAATATCCTCTTCATAGCTGTAACATGTGCTTCCTTAGGTTCTGTTTGAAATCTTGCAACTAAACATACTACATGCATGATATCTGGTCTAGTAGCAGTAAGATACAATAGTCCACCAATCATAGATCTGTACATGCTCTGATCAACTTTAGAAGATTCATCATCCTTACTCAGCTTACATCTGGTTACCATAGGGGTACAAACAGGTTTGGAGTCATCCATTCCAAACTTCTTCAACAATTCCTTAACATACTTAGATTGTGAAATGAATATCCCCTTATCAGTTTGATTTACTTGAAGTCCAAGGAAGAAATTCAACTCACTAATCATAGACATTTCAAACTCTTTTTGCATCTCCTCTATAAATTTCTTACAAATACCTTCATTTCTACCAAGGATAATGTCATCAACATATACCACAACTATCAAATTTTTTTTTTTCTCAACTTTGAAGTAAAGATTGTTGTCTGCAGATCCTTTGTTGAATCCTTGTTGTGTCAAGTATCTATCCAACCTTGCATACCAAGCTTTGGGAGCTTGTTTAAGTCCATATAGTGCCTTTTTCAACTTGTAGACCATTTCTGGTTTGTCTAACAGCTGAAATCCTCCTGGTTGCTCCATATATACTTCTTCCAATTCTCCATTCAAAAATAGAGACTTGACATCCATTTGGTACACTTTGAATTCTATATGAGCTGAAAATGCCAAGAACATCTGAATGGACTCCATTCTTGCTACTGGTGCAAATGTATCTTCAAAATCTATTCCTTCAACATATGAATAACCTTTGCATACAAGTCTTTCTTTATTCCTTACTACTTCACCATCTTCATTCAACTTATTCTTGAATACCCATTTTGAGCCAATTGCATTCTTGTTTATAGGTCTAGGGACTAGCTCCCATGTCTCATTCTTCTCTATCTGTTGCAGTTCCTCTTTCTTTGCTCTAACCCAACTCTCATCATTACATGCTTCACTCATAGTCTTAGGTTCTATTTTAGAAAGTAAATACAAGTTTACCTCAACCACTCTGCTTCTTGTATTTACACTGTCACTTATGTCTCCAATTATCTTTTCCTCTGGATGATTTTGATGTACATATTTAGGAGTCTTAGGTGTAGGTTCCAGAATCTCCTCTTCATCACTTTGTTCTTTCTCTTCATTTTCTTATTCTCGCACTTTCCCACAGATAGGATCATTCGGTTCAACTTCACTTGTTTCTACTCGTCTATACATAGCTTCATCAACTTTTACATTAGCACTTTCAACTATTTTCCTCAGTCTTTTATAAAAGCATCTATATGGCTTGTTGTTATTTGAATATCCAGGAAAGATTCCTTCATCAAATCTAGCATCAAACTTTCCAAGATTCTCATCATCTCTTTTAATGTAACATCTGCTTACAAACACTTTAAAGTATTTAACAATAGGAGTCTTTCCAATCCATAACTCATAATGAGTCTTAGTGGTGTTACCTCTAATTCGAACTCATTTAAGAATGTAAACAATAGTGTGGATTGCTTCTCTCTAGTACACATCAGGGACATTTGCTTCTTTCATCATAGTTCTGGCAGCCTCTTGAATAGTCCGGTTCTTCCTTTCCACAACCCCATTTTGCTGAGGGGTTCTAATTGCAAAATAATGTCTCTTTATGCCATGTTCTTCACAAAATTCATTAAACTCACCAGAAGTGAATTATCCACCTCTATCAGACCTTAAACATTTGATTCTCAAGTTTACCTCATTCTCTACTCTTGCCTTGAATACCTTGAATCTATCAAGAGCCTGAGCTTTCTCTCTAAAAAAAGTAACCCATGTCATCCTAGAGTAATAATCAATCAAGAGCATAAAATACCTATCTCCATTAAGGCTTACCATTCTTGTAGGACCACAGAGGTATGTATGAATCAATTCCAGCATTCTGATAGATGATTGTTTCTTTCCTTTAAAACTGATTTTTGTTTGTTTTCCCAACTAACAACTTCTGCAAATTGAATTTGAAGGCTTTGTGATTCTAGGTAGATCTTTGACAACTTCCTTAGAACTGATCCTAATCATATTGTCAAAATTTACATGTCCCATCCTCTGGTGCCACAACCAACTTTCATTAATCTATGAAACAAAACACTGAACATCACCACTCTTAAGTTGATAGATGTTTCCATGAGTTATTCTTCCTCCTTCTACCACAGTTCTAGATCCTTTTATGATCTCCCAAGTGTTATCCTGAAACACAAGCTTAAATCCTTTGCTACACATTTTTCCAATACTTAAAATATTATTCCTTAAACCCTTAACATAATAGACATCGTAGTACTATGTTTTCCATCAAAACTAATTGTTCCTTTACCAAAACATTTAGCATCAGAGTCATCTCCAAACATAACTATTCCTCCATCATAATTTTCAAGTTTTGTGAACTTACTCTTATCTCCAGTCATATGATTTGAATTCCCATTGTCAATTACCCAAAAGTATTCATCTTGTCTAGCATGAAAAGTAGTTACCAGAGTACCTTCCATCTCATCCTTCTTTCTCTCCAGACTAGAGTCCTTTGCACTTCTTCCATGGTTAGCAGATACAACTTTAATTTCCAGGGTTAGAAATAAACATTCATCTTTATCCTCCTCAAAATCAAACTCATGATAAAAAATTTGTACATCTTCTTTGAAATAATACAATTTCTTGAGCTTCCTATCCTTCTTGTCTCTGTAATTATTATTATTATTCTTATTCCTCTTGTCTGTAGCTCTATTAGGATGTCTTGAGGCATAATGACCAATATTTACACAACTTAACACTTAAAGGGAAACATACCTTTTCATTTACCAATACCTTTCTTCAATTTCCTTGTGAAGTTTGCTCCCAACTCTTCTGAATCATCATCATTTGAATCATCTCCTATCTTCATTTCTTTAAAGGTTGTTTCAGTTTTCTTCTTATCTCTTGAAAATTTTCTCATCTCGAATAAAGTCAAGATACCAAATAGGTGCTCCTTAGTAAATACCTTCGGATCATATGACTCTTCAATAGCAAAGACTTTGTCACTATAATTCTCTAGTAGGGTCATCAAGATCTTCTCAATTATATCTTCATCTGACATGGTACAACCTTGATTCTTGATCTCATTTGCTACAAGTTCAACTCTCTGATAATAGCTTGCACTATCTTCACCCTCTTCCATTCTCAAGTTCTCAATTTTTTTCTTAGCTATTAGCTTCCTTGACAATTTTAATCTATCATTTCCTTCATAAATGTCTTTCAATTTTTCCCATACTTCATAAGAAGTGCCTAAAGAAATAAATTTTGTCCTTTCAATTTTAGATAGATCACTGAAGATAGCATACCTTTCCTTTTCATTCTCCTCATAAGCCACAATCTCATCTGCAGAGGAAGGACTGGCGGATGGTGCAACATACTTTGTCTCCACAACTTTCCAGGTTTTAAAACCAAGAGAAACCAGATAACCTCTCATCTATTCTTTCTAGTCACTGTAATCAACTCCATCAAAAATAGGTATTTGTAACTTGTGTGCCATCTGATCTACCTCAACTAGTTAAGCTTTTCACCGAGGAATCAGATCTTTGATACCAATTGTTGAAATGCACAAGACAACTGAGAGGGGGGGGGGGTGAATCAGTTGAATCAAATTTCTTTACTTCAAACCTTAATCAATTCCACTTTGACTTAGTCTATTATAAAGTGTAAACATGAAATGAAAATAACATAAAGCAAAACACCAGAGACACTAGATTTACATGGAAAACCCAATGAGAGAAAAACCATGAAGAGGATTAGCTCAAAATATAGTAATAATGCAATACCAGATACAAAGGTTCACTGCCCAGATACAAAGGCTCACTGCCTATAATAGGACTCACTATCTAGAAGGAGGCTCACTACCTACATGAAAAGAAAAGATAAATAAAATCCACCACAAAAGGTCCCACAGATTCACAGCTTGATCAGAATATTGTCAACACTATCAACTCACTACTTTCAAGAATCTAACACATGAAAGTACTGCTACCTTGATTCTCTCTTACACAATTTTCTTTTTGCACTTGTTCACACACTTCACTTTCTTGTTCTTTAGTTCACAACATCTTGAATTTCTTTATACCATCTTCAAACCTAGAGGCATTCTCCAAGGTTAGCTAAACATCCTTCAATTTACAAATTTAAATTAGGTCGGCTACTCAACATTTCCACGGTGGATAAGAATGAGAGAGGACCAATTACACATTTAATTAGGACCCAAACAACATCTTGGATCAATCACACGCTTCCTTAATTTGATGCAAAATATTTATGTAACGTGTAGACTCCAGGTCAACCAAACCTAATGAAAACACCAATGATCTTTGAAGTACGTGTATCTCTAGCAAGATGATCACGCGTGGTTCACTCAACACGCTTCACCATACATTTTACCATCTCTAAGAAATCTTCAAGTACATCCACAACAATTGCAACAATCTTCATGCGCTGTCCAACCGAACTGACTAGCAACACACAGGAGCTCTGGAGCAAGTCTTTTGGAGCACCAAATCTCAAGCACGTTTTTCAAAACACAAAAAAAAACCAGTATGAATCATCTCCTAGATTTGAAAGATCTGAAACAAAATATCAGAAGATTGCGGGGCCAAAACATTTCTCCCAACTCACAAACAAATACTTCTGTCAAACCAGTTCACACACCGGTGAACACATATTTCATTCTCCATTGATCCAGAAGCTAAAACTTAAGATATATTATCCATTGAAGCTCATGAACAATACCACAGATCCGCGCAAGCATAGGATCAACACAAAATAAATGCAAAGCACAATACTAGAGCACACTTAGAACACACACCCAACATTGCCTTCATTATTTCTTAAATTTTTTCATAAGAACTTGGCAAAAACACAACTATAACTTCATAAATATAGCTCCATGTACTCTAAGCACTTCTATAGTATCTCAACTATACAAGTACCATATGCAATCAAACTGAATTGTGTCGACATCAATGACAATATTAATCCCAACACCAACAGACAAATCCATACTTGCAACACAAGCATTGGATCACATGCAAGGTAAGAAGGTTAGCCTCCAATCTTTGTTTTTTACTTGTCAATTTTTATGGCCCAATAAGTTGTATCCAAAAAGGGAAGTATGGAGAGAGTTAGATATTGTATGTAGCAACCCTAGATTTGAATTTTGCATTCTTGGGGGAGATTTAAATGCCATCTAAAGAGCTGCAGATAAATGGGAGGTGTAGGTAGAAAATTGCAATTAGAGTTAGACTTTGAGAATTTTGTAGAGAGAAATATGTTGATTGAAATACAAATGGGGAATGGTCAATTTACTTGGTCAAACATGAGGAAAGGTTTTTACAGTATAGCATAAAAGTTGGATACACTTTTTTTTCAAAGGAGACTTGAGTCTTTTCCCCTATATTTTGGAATGTAATATCTTGCTTGGATTGGGATCTGATCACTACCCCATCTCTTTGGAAGTTGCTAGGGAAAGGGGCCCTGCTCGGTGCCCTTTCAAATTTGAGAACATTTGGTTCAAAGATCTTTATTTTTTGGATCTCATAAGGATATGGTGGTCAAAATTCAATCCTAGTTGCTTCAATATGTTTAATATAGTTGCTAAGCTAAAGGTGATCAAACAAAACTTGAAAAACTAGAATAAAGAATTTTTAAGAACATCTTTGAAGAAAAAAGGAAAACAAAGGAGGCACTTAAGGAGTTATCTAAAAATGTAATAAAAAATGGCATGGATAATCATTGTTAACTTCAAGAAAAAGATCTGCTAAATAAATTGAGTGAAATTTTGGCCAAGGAAGAGATTTTCTAGAGGCAAAAATCCAGGGAGTTATGGTTGAGTGCAAGTGACAAAAAAATGAAATATTTTCACAAGTCTACCAAAGTTTGAAGTGAAACTAATAGGATAACAAGCATCAAAACTACTGAAGGTAGAACCCTAGAAAAGATAAAAGAAGTTAAGGTTGCCATTGTGGAATACTTCCAAAATCTACTAAATGATTGGAATGGTACCAAACTGTGCGGGAAATAGGTTCTCTTTGGCTACATTCCTAGTTTAGTTTATGATGCTCAAATGACATGTTAAATAGAAAATTTACTGAAAAAGAGGTAACAGAGGCTTTTTTACAACTCCACCCAAACAAGGCCCTTGGCCTGAACAGTTTCCCTATGACCTTTTTTCAGAAATGTTGGGATATTGTTGGCAATGATGTGATGAACGCTATAGAGGATTCCAAATGCTCGGGGAGGGTGCTCAAGGAAATCAATAACACTTTCATTGCACTAATTCCAAAGAAGAATAAATTGGAAACTATTGACGGATATAGACCAATTTATCTTTGCAACACAATTTACAAGATTTTAGCAAAAATAATGGAAAATCGAATAAAGAAAATCTTACCAGAAATTATCTCGAAAGAGAAACTGAGATTTGTTCCTAGAAGATCAATCATAGATGGTATCATAATTTCCCAAGAAGCAATCCATTCTATACAAAAGACAAAAAAATAGGCTATACTAATAAAGCTTGACATTAGGAAGGCATATGACAGGGTGAATCTGAGATTTCTATTCAAAGTTATGGAAGATTTTGGATTTACAAGAGGCTGGATAGATTGGATTTTTGATTGGATTTCTTGTCCTAGGTATTTAGTGCCATTGAATAGCTTGATTGAAGGTTTCTTTAATGCCTCTCGGGGATTGAGACAAGGGGATCCTCTCTCTCCCTTCTTGTTTATAATCATTTCTAAATCTCTTGGGAGATCAATTTTAAGGCTTGGAATGATGGCAGGGTGTTTGTGTTGCAGATAACAAGTGGTTTGCATGAGATCACTCACCAACAGTTCACAAAAGACACGATGTTGTTTGGCATCACTCAAGAAAGGGAGGCACAACGTTTCAAAAACATATTGGATAAGTACTCAGTGGCCTTGAGGTAGGATGTTAGCTTAGAAAATTCATAAGTCTTCTTTCTCAATACATGCGTAGGTAAAGAAATCTAGATATTAAGAATTGTGAAATTAAGAAAGGGTAAACTTCCATGCAAGTACTTTGGGCTACCCCTTGCTAAGGGTCTATAACCTTGAACTCTTTGGAACCCCTTAGTGGAGAAGGTGAAGAAAAAAATGGCATCCTAGAAGTGTCGATAGCTCTCATGGGCGAGTAGACTCACAATGCTCAAATCGATAATTGCTACCTTACCGATTTATATGATCTCTTGTCTCCCTTTATCAACTAGAGCAAGTAAAAATCTCAATCAAAAAATGAATTTTCTTTTGGAAAGGGAACTCCGACTAGCACAAGTATCCTCTGGTGAAATGAAAAGAAATATGTGAGACGAGAGGTTGATGGTGGTGGCTTGAAGAAGTTACTTCTACAAAATAAAGTGTTGGGTGCAAAGCTAGTATGGACAATGTATACAAAACAAGATCTCAAATGGGTTAAAATATTAAAGAAAAAATATTTGGATGGGGATAAGAATAGTATCTTTTCTTCTAGGTCACTTCCAAGCAGATTGAGGATTTGGAATTTCATGAGAAACAAAATGTTGGCAGATGGTCAATGGTCTCCTCGAGGCATGGCTTAACTACCTCCCGTGGATCCGTTAAATCTGGTAGTTGTATCAGTCATTAAGAGGTCGACCTTTTGATACAACAAAAATTGTGGGGCCAACGAGTGGTATTAGAGCCAAAGATCACAGGTTTGAATCCCCTCAAGTAATGCTAAGGGGGAGATTGTTGGCAAATCGTCAACACTCCCCTTAGGATTCACGACATGGATTAACCACCTCTCGTGGATCTATTAACTTTGGCGGTTGTATTGGGCATTAACAGGTTGAAATTTTGATGCAAAAACAACCGTGGGGACAAGAAAATAGGGATTTGATTTTTGATCACTTAACATGGGAAATTAAGGATGGGCGGTCTACGTTATTTTGGGAAGACTCTTGGGAAGTCTATCAAGAACTTAGCAACATAATTGATTTAAAACATGTTAAAATACTAAGAAAATAGGTGTGGGGGGATAGGGTAAGAGATTATCTGATGGTCTCAACACATCATGGCTGCTTCAAATATCAGTGGAAGAGCCTGCGTGGTCTTGGGTTGGATGCCAGGGTTGTGGAAGCTTATGATGAAGTTGTTGTTAGTCGAAGTGTTTACATTAGAAAAGACCAATATAAACTAATATGGAACACGTTGCCAAATGAAAATTACAATGCGAAGGACAAGTATAAAATCTTGGTTGGAACCATAGATGGTGCTACCAGGCTACCCATTAACCTTTTTTGGGATAAGGACTATCTCCTAAAGGCATGTATGTTCACATGGGCAGTGTCTCAAGGGAGGGCACTCACTGTAGATAGATTTATGAAATTGGGATACAATGGCCCCTCCAGATGCATTCTTTGCAAATAGGAAGAGGAAATAGGGGACCACCTTTTTTTAAATTGTCCATTTATGCAAAGTTGTGGGAAATGGTTGTTTGCTAAACTACAGTGGAAAAATACACTCCCAAACAATTTGGATATGCTAAATGGTTGGACAATCCTACACAAACAAGCAATGTTTAAGAGTATCTAGATTGGGAGTCCCTCGATATTAATTTGGGATATTTGGAAGGAAATAAATAGGTGCATCTTCCAAGATAAAGAAATGATAAAGCAGTTGATACTCAACAAGATTGAAGCAAGTTTAGTAGAGCTCAGTTACTCTAGAGTTGGGGATTCAACATCTAGAGAGGAAAAATTCATAGAGTGGGATGCAAAAATGAGGAGAAATTGGCATGGGTTGAAGATCCCTCCATTTGTTGGGAATGATAGCTCCAAGACACAAGAAGACAAAAAAATGTTTGTTGGTTCCCTCCAGAAGATGGGTGGTATAAGCCCAAATTCAATGGGGCTTCTAGGGGCAACCCAAGCACCTCTGGGGCCAGATGTATCATTAAATACTTGAATGGAAAGACATTGGGAAAAATGGTAGGACCACTCCCTATGGGGATTTACAATGTGGCCCAAATGCAAGCTTTGATTCTTGGTCTCTATCTCTGCCAAAATTATAAGCTAAAAATGTGTTAATCGAAGGAGACTTTCTATCTAGAAAAGTGTCAAATTGGAAACTTGGAGCCAAATTAGAAACAACACTAAGACTTGTGGACAATTTTGAATTGGTGATGTTGAATCATATTCTAAGGGAAGTAAATTCAGAGGTGGATCAACTCTCCAATATGGGAATTGATGGCATCTCAATGAAAGAAATCAATAATTGACTCTGCAAAGTAGAGTCAATGGGTGTTTGGGTGGGTGACTTTCCACACTAATTGGTGTGGAAATTCTGGGGTAGAAACAAAGATTACAAATGAATATTCAAAGACCACTTCACATCATTGACATCAAAACATTGTTGTTGCTCTTCACAAACATAGTTGTGAGAGAAAACTTGGATATTGATGACTTGTTGGCAGCCACCTCAACATTCGTGCTTATGTGGGTGGTGATGGTGGATGAAAGGGGAATTATGACTCATAGGATACCGTTTAATTCAGTGGTCTTGTCGAATAAATGATGATACTGTAAGGTATTATACGAAACCCACATATGGAAGATTGGGCTATCTTACCACACTTTCATGGGGATTATGCACTGTGGTTTTCATGTGTGAGATGGGGATTTCACATTGATAATATGCTAGAATTAAGCATGCAACACACAATTATTCTTAGTGTAATAATAGTGAGGAATTAATTTGACACCTTACACGATATACAAACACCTCCAAGGGGTACGATAATTAGTAAATCATTACTTCTATTGGGTAAATGTTGATATTGTGAAGATATGCAACTTTGGTGAATGATGGGTGAGCGATCAAAGTTTGTGGTGAGAATGTTTTTTGAGACTATGATGAGCATAGGTGTTGATACTCTAATTCAAGTGGAAAGTATGGTGAGGTAGATGGCATTTCACGAGAAAGTCACTAACCAATGACTCAAAAGAATTCTCAAAAAAATTAATTCCCTCACCTTTGTTGTGGTGAAGATTATCCTTGGGAAGGGATTACTGGAAGATAGTGAGATATATAGAGTGGAAACTAGCATAACATCGCAATTCTTGGTGGTCTTGTTGGATATTAGAATATTGACAGGTGGAGCTAAGACTCTGGTCAGGAAACTCTTTAAAGTGGACTTGTTGGTTGGTTTAGATAAAATCCTCTATACTACAACTCCTAGATTTGGTGTCCCGCGGTTGCATGATATGGCCTTACTTCATGTGATGGGGGAAGTGGTTAAGTATTACCCCTTCCTGCTCTACCTTAAGGGAATGGTGCTTGTGGAGCACAAACAAATGGCTACGGTTGGGAAAAATTATTTGCAAAAGGTGCTAAATATTTCTCATTCTCATAGCGCCAGCTGGGTCCTAGATTTCAAGGCATTTTCCCAAGCTCATAGGTTACTTGGTATGGGTCGGTTGAGCTAGGTCTTCAGACATGTTTCTATTAAAAAGTTTATGTTTTTGTGAAAAATTTGTGTGGATATGCTAATGGATTCGGGTGATGGGTAGTCCTTTTTGATAGAGATATCATATGTGTTTGGGTCTAGTGTGATATGTAGCGAACAAAGTGTACTCCCCTTTTCTATGAAGCAAATTTTAGTGTCTGTGTAAGGTTTGGGTAAGGTGTTGTAAATGAACATGGGTAGAGAGTCTTTACATTTTGGTCACTTGCAAGGGGATGCTATTGTATATTTTTTGCTATATCAATATAATCCTTTACATACATATCAGAAAAAAAATACACAAGTTGAATATCCAAATGGAAATACAAAGCATCACCAACATAGTTAGTATCAAAATACAAGAAAAAAACAAAGTACATACAAAAATGGGCATTAAATTCCTCTCCCCTAATTTGGGCTTACTCCTAGAAGCTAGAAAAAAGTTGTGGATACAAAACCCCCAGTTTCATAGCACCCTTTCATATAATTTTTGTGTCATCATACTTATACCATTGTATCCTTACTTGATTTGGGTCTAAACCTGAAAATACCGGCCTTTGATGATGCAATATATGGACTGGGTCTCGATAAAGTTTCCTACCCTTGTAAATGTACAGAACACCCCAATTAAGAGCATGTGTCATATTCAAAATATATATTCTAAGAACTAAAAAATGGAATGCATCATGGATGTAAGAGTGTAGGAAATAAGTAAAGATTACATAAAAAGGCCAACCCTCTCAATATTTCAAATGACACAAGAAAACATGGTGTAACCTTAGAAATTTTCTATATCAAATTGAGCTCTTCTAAAAATGAACTCTATAAAAAAATTGATCTCTAATAGAGAAGTTTTGATCCCATATTTTGGCATAACATATTTACTCTATCTTTCCTAGGAAACTAACAACTACTATTATATCTCCTAAAACATATCATAAATAATAGCAACTCAATCCTCAATCCTAACCCAACTCAAAGGAGTACAATAAGGATGAACATAAAGAGCTTGATATGATGTCAAGATAAGGGAGCTATGTTATCCATCCTATGAGGAAAATAAATAACGTATAGGTAGTCCTCCCACTTCTACTACAAGTCCATAATATACATGTAGACTAGCCCATGTGTTGTTTGGGTGATAGGATGAAATGAAGTTAAGTTGAGCATCTAATGCATATTGTAAAGATGTCTCAAACATAGACATGAAGATGGGATTGTGGTTTGAAATGATCCTATTAGGAACTCCATACAAACAAATGACATCCTCCATAAAGAAAGGTGTTACCGATGCAACTACAGGACATCCTCATGGGTGAAAATGGGAAACTTTGGTCAATTTTTCCTCCATCACCATGATAGAATCATGATAATATATAGTTGTGGTAACACTAAAGATAAAATACATAGAAATCATGTCCCACTTCCACTTAGGAATGTCATATGGGTATAAAATATTTATGACATGTTGGTGCTCTATCTTCACTCTCTAACACTAAAGACATCTAGAATGAAATAATTAATCACACCTCATCCTATCTATTTGTACAACTATTGAAGTTCAACATGTATCTTCTTCACAATAGGATGTATTACATAATGTGCATAGTATGCCTTAGATAACGTAACAATACAAAGAAAAGAAAAGAAAATATATATACAACCCTGTAGACTTGAAAAATATACAATTCGATCCAACACACTTGATCTTGATTGCTAATGACATTTCTTCCTGAATCACATTCTCAGCTTATCACCACCTTCTGTCTCTTAATTAGATAAATCATTATTTATTTAATTAGGTCTTTCTCCCCTATTGATTAAATTAATTAATTTAATTTTATTAACCCTAAAATCCATTTTAATTAAATAATTCATTTTATTTGATTAAATCCCTAAAGTCTTCTCATTAAATTAAATAAATTAAACCTTATTTGACTTAATCTAACATTATCCCCTTTAATTAAATAAATCAAAAACATTTATTTAATTAATCCTTTCCTCTCAATTCCGATTTAAATCAAATCATAAATTTAAGTCAAAATTGTCAAATCACCTAATCTCTCATTAAATTGATCAAATCTTGATTAATTTAATCTTAATCACTAAAATCCTCTAGAGAATGCAACTTGCACATTAAATCAATTACTTTGATTTATTTAATTGCCTATTTTATCTCAACATGAAATAAAGAAGAAATATTCTCTCAAATTTGAATTCAAAATCCAAGTGGATTTGTACATCCATTAAAGCATTCACTCCTCTTACATGTCCTTGTGCATTGAGTCAAATGACATTTATTTCATTCATTTTTCCCTCTCATATGTCATTTCCCTAATTTCAAATTCCACCTAATGGCATTTACCATGCACATTGACCAAAATGTGCTCATTCCTCAACCATTCAAAATCCAATGGCCAAGTGTCACTTGTCAAGATGTGAATGGTTGAGGAATGAGCACATTTTGGTCACTGTGCATGATAAATGCCATTAGGTGGAATTTGAAATTTGAATGTGATATGTTGGAGGAAGAGAAGAATGGAGTTAATGTCACTTGGATCAACGCACAAGGACATGTAAGAGGAGTGAATGCCTTGTTGGAAGCACCCATCCTTTTTTGGAGGGATTTTTGAATTGGAAGAATATTCCACAAAAAGATGCCCTTTTGAATGAAAAATGATGATTTAATAAATCAAATGAATTGATTTATTGTGCAAGTTGTGAAATCTAGAGGATTAGAGTGATTAGGATTAGCATTAATCATGCTTTGGTCAATTTAAGTAGAGATTAGCTGATTTGACCATTTTGACTTAGATTTTAGGATTGATTTAAATCAAAATGAGAGGAAAATGATTAAAGACTTAATTAAATAAAGATTTGATTTATTTAATTAAAAAGGGATGCTGTTGAATTTAAACCAAATAAATATTTATTTAATTTAAATGAGATGACTTTAGGGATTAATTAAATAAAATAATTTATTTAATTAAAAGGGGGATTACATAATTAATTAAATAAAATTGATTTATTTAATTAAGAGATAAAAAATGATGAATTTAATCAAATACAGATTATTTGATTAAATGACTAGTAAAGGAGATGATTTGAGATGAAATGGTGTTAGTAAATCAGGATTCAGTGTGTCAGATCGAATTGTGTATTTTTCATTTCTACATTTTTCCCCTCTTTAAAGCAATGTACTTGTTGCATTGATTCAAATAATAAAGTGCTGTGATCAATGTTCAAAATTTCTCGATTTTTTCGAATGCCCCACTGTTGCCCAAAATGTGAACCCTAATCCTATTCTTGCAAAAACACAACAAACAAAACACATAGTTAAGTTCATATGCAAGATAAAACAAGGATTCCCCATGAAATCCATTTACAAATACTCAAAATAGGAAAATGAAACAATAAAACATAAAAAACAAGTGAAATCCTAATTAAGTATGCAAACTCTTGATCCCAAGGAGAGTTGGTGTCAATTGGTGTGTCAAAATTGGCCCTTTCCCAACTCCTTTGTAAGCTCTTTGATGATTTGTAGATGATTGAATCTCCTTAATGAGATTTTGGCATAACTTAGCTATGAAATGGACAAAATTAACTCTCAATGTGAAGAGAGTAACTAAGATTTAAATGTGGATGAGGATGAAGTTGAGCATAGTAAGTTACTCAATTTGTGGATGATAAAATGAGAGGAAGAAACTCTCATTTATAGATTTCCAAAATGGAAGAGAGAGTAGAAATAAGCAATATGGGATCATTCAACATCCAATGGCCAAGTGTCACTTATCAAGATGTGAATGGTTGAGGAATGAACACATTTTAGTCAATGTGTATGGTAAATTCTATTAGGTGGAATTTAAAATTGAGGAAATGACATGTGAGAGGGAAAAATGAATAAATAAATGCCACTTGGCTCAATGCACAAGGACATGTAAGAGGAGCGAATTCTTTGTTGGATGTACAAATCCACTTGGATTTTGAATTCAAATTTGAGAGAATATTCCTCTTTTATTCCATGTCGAGATAAAATAGGCAATTAAATAAATCAAAGTAATTGATTTATTGTGCAAGTTGCATTCTCTAGAGGATTTTAGTGATTGAGATTAAATTAATCAAGGTTTGATCAATTTAATGAGAGATTAGGTGATTTGACAATTTTGACTCAAATTTATAATTTGATTTAAATCAGAATTGAGAGGAAAAGATTAATTAAATAAATGTTTTTGATTTATTTAATTAAAGGGGATAATGTTAGATTAAGTCAAATAAGGTTTAATTTATTTAATTTAATGAGAAGACTTTAGGGATTTAATCAAATAAGATGAATTATTTAATTAAAAGGGATTTTAGGTTTAATTTAATTAAATTGATTAATTTAATCAACAGGGGAGAAAGACCTAATTAAATAAATAATGATTTATCTAATTAAGAGATAGAAGGTGATGATAAGCTGAGAATGTGATTCAGGAAGAAATGTTGTTACTAATCAGGATCAAGTGTGTTGGATCAAATTGTATATTTTTCATGTCTACATTTTGCCCCTCTTTGAAGAAATGTACTTGTTGCATTGATTCAAAGAATAAACTATTGTGATCAAAGTTCAAAATTTCTCAATTTTTTCGAATGCCCCATTGTTGCCCCAGTGAAAGGATTATGCTGGTATATTGCCCCCTTGAGAGATCGGATGATTTTTTTTTATTTTTTGGATGATCTCACGAAAAAAGAGGACAAGGTGCCCAACAGGTCCAAAAATGCCCCAGGATGCTAGAAAACATGTTAGAACGTCAAAAGAGATGTGAAATGGTCCTCGATTGGACAAAAATAGGATCGGAGAACCAAAACCCTGGGTGAATGGCCAAATTAGGTCAAATAACCCTAATTTGCAGGCTTCAATATACCTTGAGGGGTCACTTTCAATACATTTGCACCTTTAAACTTTCTCAAGGTATAACCAAATAATGATCGTAGAGGACCAACATAAGATGACATTTACATGTCCATGGGGCACCTACTACTAGAACATGATGCCATTTGGGCTAAAAAATGCAGGGGTGACATATCAAAGAGCCATGACACTAATCTTTCATGAAATGATACACAAAACTGCCAAAGATTACGTGGATGATATATTGGCCAAATCAAAGAAAAGACAATATCACATAGCAGCCCTAAGTGTCATTTTTGATAGATTGGAGAAGTACAAGGTCAGACTCAACAGTAATAAATGTGTCTTTGGGGTACAATCAGGTAAACTTCTGGGATACATAGTATCGATGAGAGGAATAGAGGTGGATCCTACCAAGGTTAAAGAAATCCTCGACATGGAAGCACCAAGGACACTAAAACAACTCAGAGGCCTACAAGATAGACTCCAATCCATCTAAAGGTTCATAGTGCAACAAGCGGATAAATAGATTTCATATTCACATCTACTCCACAAGGGAGTAGTATACAAGTGGGACGAGAAGTGCTATCAGGAATTTGGTAAAATCAAAGAATATATACTTACGTCACCAGTTTTGATTCCACCTATCCCAAGAAAACCATTGATTCTATATATTTCAGCAACCATGGCAGCTCTCGATGCACTGTTAGCCCAACATGATGAAAATGGAAGAGAGCAAGTGATATACTACATCAACAAGACAATGGTAGGGCATGAGCTAAACTACACGCCAATAGAAAAATCTTGTCTAGCAGCTATCTTTGCAGCCCAAAAGTTCAGACACTACATGCTAGCTCATCAGATCAAGTTGATCGCAAAGATTGATCCACTAAAATATCTGCTCTCTAAAGCCACTCTTATAGGATGAACAACAAAATGGGTTATGATATTGACATAACATGATATTGAATATGTAGAACGCAAGGCTATCAAGGGGCAAGTGATTGAAAACCAACTGGGAAAGGCTCCCATCTATTCAGAGAATCCACTCACATCAAAATTTCCAAACGAGTCCATATTTAATCTTAGCATAGTCGATCATTGGAAACTCTACTTTGGCGGTTCATACACACAACATGGATCAGAATCCGATGTTTTCTTCATCACCGTACAAGGGGATTGTATACCTAGATCCTATAAATTGGCATTCCCTTGTACCAACAACATTGCAAAATACGAGACTTTAACCATAGGTCTCAAGATTGAGGCACAGTGGTAGATCATGGCACTAAGGGTTTATGGGGATTCACAACTTATTATCAACCAAGTCAATGGTGAGTACCAAACTAAAGATGATAAGCTCACACCATATAAGAAGCCAGTAGAGAGTCTCAAAGAATCATTTATTGATATCATCTTTGAATAGATACCAAGGGCTAACAATAGAGCAGCTAACACCATGGCAACAATTGGATCCTTACTGTATATCCCTTGTAATGTCTCAAAACATGAATTCTTGGTAGAGTAGCTTCTTGTACCCACGTTCGAGGTACTAGAGTCTGAATATGTGTGTGAACTCGTTGGTCCCGGTGATCCCTGGTATCATGACATCTATACCTACCTGAGAATAGGAGTCCTCCCAGGTGACATTACCCCAAAAATTTAACGAGCTTTTGTCAAAAGGTCCTTACATTTTGTCATCCTAGGAGAAACCCTCTATCGTAGGAGCATTGAGGGAACCCTTTTACATTGCTTAAATCCTGAGGAGACCCTAACTGCTTTAATTGAAGTACATAGTGACACTTATGGTTCACACTCGAGCGGTATGACCTTGGCCAAGAAGTTTCTAAGAACCGGGTACTACTGGCCAACAATAGAAAGAGAGGAACATGCATTTGTCAGAAAGTGTTTATAGTGCCAACAACATGGAGACTTTATTCATGCACCAACTCAGGAACTCCATCCTATTATTTCACCATGGCATTTTTCACAATGGGGGCTCAATCTCATAGGAAAAATCACACCCACCTCATCCAATGGCCATAAATTCATCATTACTGCCACATAGTATTTCACAAAGTGGGTCGAAGCAATTCCCATGACCTACATAATAGGAAAGCATATTTCCAATTTCATCCTAAACTATCTCATTTGCCGGTATGGTGTTCCCCAATCCATTATCTTTGATAATGGGACACCTTTCAAGAATCAGGATATCTGTGACCTATGCGACAAATTCAAAATCCAACATCGCTTTTCCACTCCATACTACCCCCAAGGCAATGGCCAAGCAGAAGCTACCAACAAAACCATTCTAAAAATCCTTAAGAAAACAGTCAATGACTCTAGTCGTGATTGGCATCTGCAGCTAAATCCCATCTTATGGGCCTACCACACTAGTATCCACATGCCAACAAGCACCACCCCATTCTCCCTGGTCTACGGATCAGAAGCCATCCTCTCAATTGAGATCGAGCTCCCATCATTGAGAATATCATTGCAAAACATCATTACAAATGAGGAATACTAGGTTTCAAGGTTGAATGAGCTGGAGTTATTAGATGAACAAAACATGGATGCCCTCAACCATCTATAGGTCTATCAGAACCGCCTAAAGCGACACTACAATAAGAAGATTAGGTGATGCACCTTCCAAGTCGGTGAACTTGTACTGAAAGAGAAACAAAAGAATGTGTCGAATCTAGAAAGCAAAGGAAAATTTGAGCCCAACTGGTTGGGACCTTTCATCATCACGACAAGCTATAAATCAGGGGCATATCAACTGTCAACACTAGAAGGCGAACCTCTGCAGGAGCCCATGAATAGCTCCCATCTGAAAAAAAATTATGCCTAAAAATATTGCAAGGTATACAACCGAAAAATACAAAAAAAAAAAAATGTCCTGAAAAAATGGTCACCCTGATGAAAACTTGACAAACAAGTGTCTTAGTGATAACAAAAAAATACAAAAATCCAAAAAAATCAGAAAAATGATTGAAAACAGTAAAAAAAAATCATCCTCTAGTGAAAACCACTTCAGTGGCACTTTGGACAAGTACCTTGGTGAAAACTCGGTAAATAGGCACCAAGCATAAATAAAGCACTCTCCATCCACCAAGATCTTCACGGCCTATTCCGCACACTCATCCTTCCACCATCCGTTTGCATTCCGTACCATAGCCTAATCTTGTGCTCATAGCATATTCCACCATAGTACTACTTGACATATTCCTAAGGTCAGTTTGTCCTGCCTTTATCGAAGTAGTCTATCGCATCATGTTGGGGGCATGTTCTTGTTCCTACATCAGATCAGATTTGTGTATATTCTTGTGATCTTCTCAAACATCAAAAAATCCAAAAACATTCAAAACTCCGTCAAAAAATAAAAAAACATTCAAAAATACAAATCATTCAAAATCCAAAAACATCAAAAGCATTCAAAATCTAAAACATGTCAAAATCCAAAAAATCAAAAAGAAGAGTTTTAGGCTGAACTACGTTGTCTCTAAGCTTGAACGTAGGCAAGGTTGATCTTTGATCATCGCTCGAGATATTTTAGGTCAATCCTTTAGGCGTTGGTCGCAATGGAATTCCATTTTCCCATCTATTTCACACCCTAGGTCAGTCCTTTAGGCATTCATCGCAATAATTTGGCAATCCGTTTGCCCATCTATCTCATCATTGAGTCAAGTTTGTCATCAATCAAACTACATGGTATCTGCATGTATAACGTAGGAAAGGCTAATATATGGATCAGCTCTTGAGACCCCTAGGATAGGTCTTTAAGTTAGTCTCTTGGTCATAAATCTAAAAAATCCAAAAACATTGAAAAATTCCAAAAATACCAAAAACAACCTCAAAATATCTAAAAAATACAAAATGGTGCTTTCATCTCATCTCACTTTTACCCACGGTTATCATCAATCCTAATAAATCAATCATCACCATCATCCTTTGGTAAGTCAGTCAGAAGCAAGTCTAGAAGGTTCAAAAAGTGAACACCCTAATTGTTAGTCTTAAGTCTAAGTCAGTAAGCATTCAAGTTAATCAACTCGGAGTATCAATAGCTTATCATCCAATCAGTCTCACCAAAACCCTGATCACAACATGTCCTAGGATGTATCATTCCCACAATGGACATAAGCATCAAGTATGTCATAGTAGTTTAGCCTTGGCTAGTGGTATGAAGAACATTGGCTTGTTTGTTTACTTTATTTGGTCTTTTGACTTATCTTATTTTGCAAATCATTCCAAGGACCTCTCAATGATGCCTAAAACAAAAACAATTTTAGAGAGAAAGGAATGGGGAAATGACCATCATCTTTTTATCTACTGTACTTGTTGGATACACTTGTAAAATAACTTAGTCATGCATACTTTATTTGGTGTGTGGAGAGGATGTTTTAGATATCTTGTTGACCACATAGGAAATCTTGCTTTTCTATGTTTTGGCCTGAGATGTTTAGAATGTCTGAATTACATCCTAAATGAATTTTTGTATGCTAAGTGTGAATAATAATACTCCTATCTGATTGTCGATTCAAACTCCATCACACTAGGTACCATGTCATCCTGGTTTTTTATACCTCGATGCATCGTACCTATGTGTGTTATCAAACATAATGTAATTGGCCCTTTGAAAACCCTGACTCTTGGTAACAAAATCATCATCATTCTAATAACTCGTTGACCATAAGTTCTTCTATCTTCTTTCCATACTAACATGGTATCATGATAGTTAATCAGAGCATCGCCAATGCATCCACCCTACATCCACGAAATCATCAACATAAGTGCATATCATATCATATATATCATACCACATTATCATCATCTTAAGTTATGAGGAATAATATAGATTTGTTATTCTAAAAACCTTAAGAAATAATTTCATCACATTCATCGCATCATACATAAATCATAAGAAGTGTAGCATCCATTACCATCATTAATCATTTTACATATCAAATATCATTTGCATATCGATACACCATCATTAGCATACATTACATCCATATGATCACCATCAAAATGCATAGAAAAATACAAAAGGAAATGCATCCATCATATGGAAGCATACATCATATCACATGAGCATAGAATAGAAGCATCTCATAACATCTCATAGAAAATTAAAATGTATCCATACATCATAGATCATAGGACATATCATAAATCAAAAAATCTCATATATATCATCAAAAACGTATGACTGTCATGATACAAAATCCGATCAAGTGTACATGAAAATTCATGATACAATAGGGGCAATAATCGGAGCCTATGAATCAAAAATGGAAAAATATCTATGATCAAGGGCTAGCCCTACTAGCTGCTACCCTCTCCCACCTACCTCTCACCATGATCCTTTGGGGGCCTCATCCTTGTCTGCTGAGAAAATTCTGGCACCTAGCCTACTGTTGGCACTGCATGTCTATAATGATGTCGATAGTACTCGACCTCTCTGACTACCTCTTTGTAGGCCCGTATGGAAACTGATCAGCCTTGAGATGATGAGGCTGTACTCTCTAGCTTCCTCCATTGACCAATCTCCTAATCCCTCTCGACAGTAACTGTCAAAACTTGTTGCCGAGCCTGATCCCTTTCTGCAATCAATACCTAAATCTAACCCTACAACTGCTGGATCAGTACATCTCAATGATCTGGCTGCCCTTGTGGCTACTATTGTGGGACTACTCTGTCCCCATCTCTGGGCTGGTCATCCTGTGCCCCTACCCATGGGGGTGTCTATTGTGCTTGATCTCTGGGAGGTTTCTGATGAGGAGCTGGTCCACCTCCTCCTCTATCTTTGTCCCCATCCCTGTCACCTCTACCACCCTATCCTCTGCCCCTACCAGCTAATATGCCTCTGGGCCTCCATCGTGGAGGTGCTGCACCAACAACTGTCAATCTCAAGGGAGGCCTAAACTAGGCTCTGTATGCCTGGGTCACTCCCGCATCTTCCGACCCTTGATCATATCGCCACAGTCTGGCTGCAAGTTATCTGAATGAGGAAACTATCTTAGATGTTGGGATGGGTTGGCCCCATGCTATCTCTCTCATAGTACGGGTGAAGACGCCACGTACTGATCATCTGGTCTATCCTAGATCTCGCTAAACTAACGAGCCACCCTGTCTAGGAGATATCGCTCTATCATGGTATGATCTTGACCCTGCATCCATCTGTCTTGCCGGGTGAAAAATAGTTGCTCTCTATCATTGTACCATGGGCCTATGCCCATCCAAGGCCTCCAGATGAACTCCCTCATCTCATCAAGAACTCGTTGCCAGTAGGCAAGGCCACCTATACCGGTGTGAGTAAAATGGATCTATGCCTTGCCATACCGCCAGAAAACAGGGTCATCAATATCAAGAACAACTGGTGTGACATCTAGACGGAGCACCGGAATCCGCTCCCATGCCTAGATATGTAACAAAGTAACTCTAGCCTTGAGGGCCCGGTTGTCCAGGTATGTGAACTCATGTAAATCCCTATATAAGGAGGCCAACATCACTAGCCCCCAAGCAAAGCACTCCCGACAGACACACATCTATTGCCATCCTAGTCCCCATCTTGGATTGAAGTATCGGCCCCATCGATCGGGTGCCACAAGACCAGAAATGATAGCTACAATGATCAACCTGTAGGTAGGTGCTCTACCCAAGTATCACTCCAATTCAATCTATCCATGAGAAAGGATGAGCTCATCAACACCCATGACATAAAAGCAGGCCTCCCTGCCCTCCCCTAGATCGTAAATCACTTTGGCTCCATGAATGGGAATTGGAGAATGTGCCAGACATCTTCAAGAGTGATGGTAGCCTCACCAATAGGAAGATGGAAGGAAGAAGTCTCACTGTGCCACCGCTCAACCAAAGCTGTCATCATACCCAAGTGCATCTGAACAGGAGGGACGTACTCAACATACCAGAGGCCAAGAATACCAAGCTGCTCCTGGAGGTACACATGCATACCCTACAATCTACCAAGAAACGACCATCTGTGCTCCCTCAAATGAAGTATATCAAGCTCCTCCTGCACAAGGAAAGCCACCATGTCAAGTCTCATAAGAAAGTCTGCCTTTTGCGTTGGATTTCCATATTTGAAACAAGTGTGGCGCTGTTTGAAAATGCGGTGCAGTTTGAAAAGTTCTAAATTGCATCGCGTGATGGACTTTGATAAACCTAAATCCCTAATTGCACCGCACGATGCTATTTTTGTGTGTGACCAAGTTCGACCACCAAAACCCTAATCTCCTAACTGCAATGCGCAGTGCTACTTTCATATGCAGCCCAGTTTAGGACTACGCGACGCCGACCAAGCATTTGCAGTGGTGCTATATAGCGTCGCTTAGCCTAAAGTGGTTTTTTTACCCTATTTAGTGCACGAAAAAATGAGAAATTAAAGGTTGGGATGGGGGTACATAGCACGGGTCCTATGCCGACTGGCCACTGGTGCACTCATACTCTCTCCGACACGTGCCTGGGAAGCTATCATTGCACCATCTCGATCAGAACTCAGAGCTCAAAATGCAAAAAATTCTAAAGGCTAAAGGTGCAAATGTATTGAAAGTGACCCCTCAAGGTCTATTTAAGCTTGCAAATTACGGTTTTTTGACCTAATTTGGCCATCCATCTAGGGTTTTGGTTCCCTGATCCTATTTTTGTGCAATCGAGGACCATTTCACATCTCTTTTGAGGTTCTAACATGTTTTCTGGCATCCTGGGGCATTTTTGGACCTGTCGAGCACCTTGTCCTCTTTTTTCGCGAGATCGTCCAAAAAATAAAATAAAATCGTCCAATCTCTCGAGGGGGCAATATACCAGCATAATCCTTTCGCTGGGGCAACAGTGAGGCATTCGAAAAAATTGAGAAGTTTTGAACTTTGATCACAACAGTTTATTCTTTGAATCAATGCAACAAGTGCATTGCTTCAAAGAGGGGCAAAATGTAGACATGGAAAATACACAATTCGATCTGACACACTGGATCCTTATTTACTAACACCATTTCATCTTGAATCATCTCCTTTGCTAGTCATTTAATCGAATACTCTGTATTTGATTAAATTCATCACGTTTCATCTCTTAATTAAATAAATCAATTTTATTTAATTAACTATGTAATCCCCCTTTTAATTAAATAAAACATTTTATTTAATTAATCCCTAAAGTCATCTCATTTAAATTAAATAAATCTTTATTTGGTTTAAATCCAACATGATCCCTCTTTAATTAAATAAATCAAATCTTTATTTAATTAAGTATTTAACCATTTTCCTCTCATTTTGATTTAAATCAATCCTAAAATCTAAGTCAAAATGGTCAAATCAACTAATCTCTACTTAAATTGATCAAAGCATGATTAATGCTAATCCTAATCACTCCAATCCTCAAGAATTCACAACTTGCACAATAAATCAATTTATTTGATTTATTAAATCATCATTTTCCATTCAAAATGACATCTTTTGTGGAATATTCTTCCAATTCAAAAGTTCCCCCAAAAAGGGATGGGTACTTCCAACAATACATTCAGTCCTCTTACATTTACTTGTGCATTGAGCCAAGTGACATTAACTCCATTCTTCTCTCGCCAAAATGTGACATGCAAATTTCAAATTCCACCTAATGGCATTTATCATGCACATTGACCAAAATGTGCTCATTCCTCAACCATTCACATCTTGACAAGTGGCACTTGGCCATTGGATGTTGAATGATCTCACATTGCTCAATTCCACTCTCTCTTCCATTTTGGAAATCTATAAATGAGAGACTCTTCCTCTCATTCTATCATCCACAATTTGAGTAAACTTACTATACTAAACTTCATCCTCATCCACACTTAGAGAAAAGTTACTCTCTTCACATTGAGAGCTAATTTTTTCCATTTCATAGCTAGGTTATGCCATAATCTCATCAAGGAAATTCAATCATCCACAAATTATCACAAAGCTTACAAAGGATTTGGGAAAGGGCCAATTTTGACACATCAATTGGCACCAATTCCCCCATGGGATCAAGATTTTTCTTTGCTTAAATGGATTTGATTTAGTTTCTTATATTATTCTTCATTTCATTTCTATTATTAAGCTTTGTAAATGGATTTCATGGGGAATCCTTGTTTTATCTTGCATATGAACCTAACCATGTTTTTGTTTGTTGTGTTTGTACAGGAAAAGGATTGGGGTTCACAAAACCAAATCTCCCAATAGTCCATCGGATATTAGAGAAAAACTAGAAATATGTCCCACAAGTGCCCTTTAAGACTCTATCTCTACCTAAACCTCTTGATATTGTGGATCCTCTCAAAGTTTCTCGAAAATGGAACCTCTCAAATCTAAGTTTAGGAACAAAACTAAGACCTGATGTCACTTCTACCTAAAGGTATAAATGATAATTTTCTCCTTTACTTTGATGTATAGCACATCAAACTCATACTCATGTAATGTAATTCCATCCATTAATGTTAACATGTGTTCAAGTTTGGATATATGAATATATATTAAATATTGTGATGATTAGTACACAACTCAAAATAATGGCCCAAAATATAATGTATTGAGCACACAAATTCATGGGTGAATATTTCCAACTCATCATAGGTACGTATTAATTAAGATCTTAGTCATTGATCTTTTGTGACATAATATCGATCATGCAATCCTCTTACATAAGGATATCCCACACACCATCCAATGAAGAATTAGTGCATAACACAAAATCCAATAAAATATTGTGCACTACAAGGATTGGTACACTAGATAACAAGAATATGAAATAATCTTTCACACTTCTTAAAATTGTGACAATCTTGTCATCTTCTATGATAGCATAAGTCCTAGCTGATTTTTTCCTTTTCTTTCTAGTTTTTACTCAACTTACTGTAAGAATATTTGCTCACATTCACGAACCTCTCATTGTAGCAATTAATTTCATTAAATTAAATTTAAATTTTATGAACATGTAGGCTAAGACATTGAAAAATTATCCAACCCCATTATCCCTGACAACAATGACATCATTTCGTGGTTCCATCCAAACTGATGTCTTGATAATGGCTTTAAATAGGGGCATTGATGCATCATCATGGTTTTTGGATTAGAGTGGGGTTATGAATATTATGTTTTAGGTGAGTGAGAAAATGGAATTTTCTACAATTAGATATATTTTGAACACCTGCTTTGAATCCACCCATTCCTCTTTCCTTAGTAGTAATTTACAAGAACTAGTTTCCCATGAGCTTGAGGCTAGTCCTTCCCTTGACTTACTAGTATTTTAAAATCCATTTATCATGAATTCCAATGTCCTACTTGAAACTTATTTGATAGCTTCAAATAGTCACTTGGTCATTATCAAAGTAAAACCTTAGAATTGTAAGTACATAATTTTATATAAAGAAATGACAATTTTGTTTTAGACTTCTCTCTCTTGACTACATATGTTTCCTATTTGTATTACCTTCAATTTGTGTCTTTAATCCAATCTCATTCTCTTTTAACTTAGGACTCAATTTTCATTCTCTATTTGTAAATAGTAGTATTGAGATTAATCCCCTAGTTATGTCAAAATTCAAGCTTTGGATTGAATAATTTCATTTAATACATTTTATGTGCCAAATTGGATAGGAAGTGATAAACCAAAATTTCTTATGAAACCAAACTATAATTTTATTTCGACCAATTCAATCCCATCTGCCAACTCAAATATTTCTTTTTCTCTTTGTTTAAACCCTGTTATGCTCCTTAAAAACACAATTTATGTATGTCGAGTAGATTGTTGATTTGGATGAGTTACTTGTGCATAAAATATTTTGCAATGGAATACTTAATTTGTAATTATGATGCTTTTAGAAAAGAAGACCTACATTTCTATCAATAGTCAACCTTGTCTTTGTTGGAAGTTTGAAGATGTTAGAAGCTTTAGTTGTTTGTGAGTTGCTTGGGTGTTGTCATTAATGTCAACCTCTTATATTGTAACAAGCCCATTGTTCTATACAACAATTTTCATATGTTTTACCCACAAGTGAATAGTTTATGCATCTAATATTTAAGAGCAATAAAAAAATTCATTTCCTTGAACAATAAATGCATATTTGAACATAATTCAAACTTTTCCATTGCATACAAAATAATTATTTTCATTGATTCAAATAATGGTGTTACATACTATCAATTCCAATAGAGATGGATATGAATTACAACATAGCTTTAAAGAAGCTTACAATAAGTATAAAGTAAAATGGTCCAGGAGTTCTCCCTCAAATCTTGGTTGCCAACTAAAGAGTAGAAGCATCACTCAAGCACTTTTACACCAACCTCAAACTTACTGTGGTCCCCAGCACATCTACCTAATTGGTATGATGGCCCTATCCTTCAACAAAGAGATTATTTTGGTAACCTCATAAGAATAGTATATTCTAAGCTTGGTGTTGTGTCCTATATGTTTCTAGACTAACATACAGTGGTTACAACTTACTTGTATGAACTTCCCATGCCTAGTATGTAATCTTGAACCACGGTGAAACCAAAAGTGTAAATAGTGGCTATGACCAATGACATAGTATAGGTTAACTACACTTGATCCATGCAGATTCAATGCATACTTAATCCACTAGGCATCAATCCCAATAAGATATTCAATGTAAAAAAAGTGAAGAAGCCATTAAAAATAACATGTTAATGTTGGTAGATGGTCAATGCTCCCCTCGAGATTCGTGATTTGGACTAATCACCTCCCGTGGATCCGTTAACTCTGTCAGTTGTATCAGGCATTAACAGGTCGATCTTTTGGTGCAACGATAACTGTGGGCCAAAAAGTGGTATCAAAGCCAAAGGTGTTAGGTTCAAATCCCCTCGCGTAACACTGAGGGGGAGTTTGTCGGCAGATGGTCAGCGCTCCCCTCGAGATTCATGACATGGACTAATCACCTCTTGTGGATCCGTTAACTCTAGAATTTGTATCGAGCGTTAACAGGTCGATCTTTTGGTGCAACGACAACTATGGGCCAACAATTAAAACAAGAAATCTTGACAAACATCTATTCTAAGACATTGAAACTTATTCTATTGGGGGAGTGGTGTTGCATTGATGTGGAATGATGACCCTTTCCCAATCCCTTGGATAATATGAGCCTTTCCAATCGATTTTATTGATTAAAATCGATGGAAACTAATGAAAAAGATGAATTAAATCATGATAAAAGCTAAGATGATTGATGTAAATGTATGCAAGCTATTATGAATGTATGCAAGATTCAAAGATGCAAGACCTAGATTCCAAAATATACTAAATGAATGCAAACTAAGTTATCATGGAAGCCATTAATGGATGCTAAGCTAACAATGCATGAAAATTAACCTAAAATGCCTATCAAATGTAAAACATGAGTGAAAGTGAGTTTCAATAGCATATTTTTTCTCTAAAAAGGTGGATCCCTAATTAATAGATTTAAATTCTATTTATAGAATAGGCAAAAAGAAATCGATGGTCAAGATTGAAAGAATCAATCAATGGTCAGGATGGAAAGAAGATGGAGGCATAGATAAGGGATTCCCATCAAGGGTTGAGAATTCAAGTTGATATTTAATCAAGGGCTCACAATCATGCAAAGAAGCACACTTTCAAAACTCGCTCAAGAAGTTTGTTGAAAGTTTTTTACATGGAAGAATATTCCCTTTCTTTAATGAGTGAAGAGGGAGAATATTCTCAAAGAATATTCCCATGCAAGTGGATGAGGAAAATTAGGATTTAACAAATTAAAACAAATTTTTAATGTGCAAAGGGGAGGGATATTCCATATGAATATTCCCTTTTGGAGGAATTTAAGATTTAGCATTTAATAATTAATTTATTCAATGAAAGGGGTGAGATTAGGATATTTAACTAAATAACTAGGATAAGTAGGATTTATTTAATTAAATAAGAAGATACAAGAAGGCTAATTAAATAATTTGCATTATTCGATTAGATAGGATGAAAGGTTAGTACGAGAGGGGGGTGAATTAACCCAATTAGGTCAATTAGATTAATAGATAAAAATGATGCATTTAATTAAATAACTAGATTAATTTAATCAAATAGGTGAAAAGAGGATGGATTTTAGGATGAAATGATGTAAGTATATTAGATTTGAGTATGTGATATCATTCATGATAGTTTTAAGTGTCTACATTTTTCCCCTCTTTGAAGTGAGGTACCTAATATGTTGGTTCAAAGATTGATTCTTTTTGGATTAAAATTGTTGCTTAGATCAAAAAAAAAAAAATCTGATTTTTGGATGCCCCACTATTGCCCCAATGGAAGGAATAAGCTAGTTCCCTACCCCCTCGAGAGATCAGGTGGAAATTTTGAATTTTGGGTTGATCTCTTGACAAAGGAAAAATATCGGTTTAGGTGCCAAAACATGCCCCAAAACATGCCCCAGGATGCATAAAATGGCCTAAAAAATGCAAAAACAGCTCAAAACAGGTTGGGAAGCATGAACATGGGTAAAACAAGTCAAAACCCTAGCTTTTGGCTCAAATTAGGGCAAAGAACCCTAATTGTTTGGGATAAATAAGTGAGAAAAGTGCACTTCCAATTCATTTGTGCATTCAACCTATATCAAATTTGTGCATTTGGAGCTCTAGCACTCTAATGATATGGCCCACCGTGCACTTCTAGTTCACCTCTTTGAGCGGGTTCGAGAGTACCAACACTAAGTAGATGTACGACCTCGGGTATGTGGCTCGAAACTTGTCTCAATTTTTGCATTTTAGTGCATTTATTAGCACATTCAAATTAGGTTTTCTAGGGTGTCGTTGTATAGAAACACACTTTTTGTTTAGTGATGTAGCAAAATTTTTTATTCTTGTGATGCATTTGATTAGGGTGTCACGCGGTAAGAATAGCAACACATTAGAGTTTTTTGTTATAGCGACACACTTGTCAAATAGTGATGCCCCATCATTTTTAGTTATAGTGACGTGTCTCAATGTCAATAGATAATTGAGTATTGCGACGCACATCTCCAAATTGGTGACACCCCCCAAAAATGGTACATTGACGCACCCCTTAAATAGTGACACTATTGATTTCAGCGATGCAATTGATGTTTTAGGATGTTGACTCTCAAATTTTGATTTGTTTTCTAATTTTTAGGAAAATTGACGTTGTGCATGCGATGCATGTAGGAGAATACTAAGCCTTTGATGTTGCAGGAGCATTTTTTTGAGATTTTGGCAGTGGCACAAGACTTTGACAACCTGGAGGTGGAGTAGTTGGGGATGCTTGGATTAGGGTTTATTTTTTTCATGCCAAAGGTTTGCACCCATCTAGCCATGATGACGACACTCATCGAGAGGTGGCATAGTGAGACACATTCTTTTCATTTTCCCACCGACAAGGCCGTTGTCATGCTCGAGGATGTGTGGTAGATCTTGCGGCTTCCCATTCATGGGGAGTGCGTTATCTATGATACAAATGTTGGGAGAGACACATGATGTTCACTTTTATGAACTAATAACATTATTTTGTTTAGTTTTTAGATAGACTTGGACCTATACAGAGCGTGAGTACCTTATTTCCAATTATTCGTTGTTGCACTCATTGTTGCCGTTATTGCTCCCGACCGATGGGGTAGAGGTTTCAGTCTGAGTTCGGGGGTTTAATCACATGACATGATCCAACATACCACTATCTATGCTTGGGGGCTAGTTCTGCTAGCTTCTTTATACCATGATATGCATCAGGCACTATACTGCCAGGGTAGGAGCATTGGAGCTAGGGTGACATTGTTACACATTTGGGCTTACGAGCATATAGTTGTTTTGAGACCATTGGTTGTTTTAGCAAACAAGCATGAAGATGAGCCTATTGTGTTCAGGTATAGAGTCCCCATGAAATTACAACACATCAACCTGACAGGTATTCCATATTGGCACTGTGTCATAGATGAAATGACTATATTTAGATGGAGGCCATGGCTGCAAGTTCATGCTTGGTATGATGACCAATAGCAGTTGTACTTTGCTCGACAAACCGACCATATCCCAAGACTGGAGAACACTATGGTAGAGTGGTACCTTCCAAATTGTGTTGCTTGATATTTTGAGATATAGGACGTGCCTCCCAATGATTACACAAATATTTTTGTGAGATCTCAAAGAAAGGTCAAGTGGGGATCTCATATTGATCCCATCGTGGTGGTCAATGAGTTTCAACAGTTGGTTTCCCACCCATGGGCATATGATCAGGGTTTAGCAGACACGGGGACTACTCCTAGATATGATGCATGGTGGAGACCACCTGTTTACTTGACAAAACTAGTGGGGGTATACCCTGGTGGGCAAGGCAGAGGTAGTGGTAGAGGTAGAGGAAGAGGCAGGGATAGAGGAAGAAAACAACCCAGCCAACAGTTGGATCAAGAGAGGGTTCATGTGCCAGGGGATGGAGAGTAGGCTTGGTAGGATTAGGTACATCAAAACCTACGTCATCGACTTGATCAGTAGGATGGACAGGTTTTGGGGCACCTCCACCACCTCAACATCCAGATCTGAGGGATGCTTATATATTAACCCTCATGGATGAGAGATACTAGCTACGATAGTGGCTACAAGGCATGACTGTAGAGAGATAGAGATGTTTAGTTGCGATAGAAACTAGACCTATAGTTGGCCTAGGAGATTGGTGCAGGAAACAACTTGAGGCTGTGACAGTGGCCTCATAGGGAGAGGTGGTATCAACCATTTATATAGAGAGGTAGTCACAAAGGCTACTTATTACAGTATATATTACCATTGTGATTTCCCCTGGGAGATGAGACAACTTGACTACTCATAGAGAAGTGGGGTAGCACAGAGAGCATATGAGGATCAACCATCAATTAGACCTAGGGAGTCGAGCAACCACCAGAGATAGACACTTTTGTTGATTCCTTTCCTGATTAGTTATATAGATACACATTCATAGGCTCATTTTTGATAACCTCATGTATATTGTATTTTTGATGATATTCATACACACTAATTTATATTTTGTACCATGACAATCATTTTTATATATATATATATATGAGATTATTCAGATTTATGATGTGATGTTCTTTATTTCATGCTTTATGGATGTATGGATGCATATGATATGATGATTATGTTATGTATGCACGTCTTTTATTTATGTGATATGTGATGATCTATGATGTAATATTTATGATATGCTTATGCAAGATGTATGGATGGATGCATTTCTTTTTGTGTACTTTTTTCATGTGGTTTTATGATATTATGATGTATGTATGTATATGGATGTATATATGGATGATTTTTATAGTATGGATGTTATGAATGATTATGAAATGGATTAAGATGCTTAGAATATCAAATATATCTTATTCAAAACAACTTAAATGATGATGATGATGCAGTGGATTATGTTTCCCATTATTATGATATGTTGTGATGATTCAAGATGTATGCATGTTGATGATTTTGTGGATGTAGGATGGATGCATGATGATGTTTTTGTTGACTCATGATACCAGATTAGCGTGGAGAGAATATAGAAGAATAAGGTGAATGAGTTACCCATTGATTTTGAGATTGATTCAAAAGTCCAACAAGTCCATGATCCATTGAGACTTTATTAAATATGGTGATGAGATGGATGATTTTTCTCATATCTAGGATTGGGAATTTATGTCATTCCTTATGTTTTATATAACGCATAGACACGATGCATCATGGTATTAATAACTAGGATGGAATTGTATCCAGTGCAATGGACTTTGACTCTACAAATAGATATGATAATTCTTGTTCATATCTTGACATACAAAAACCTCGTTGGAATGTAAGTTACAAGTTTAGAATATCTCGAACCAAAACATGTGCAATAGTTAACAAGCTACTCCAAACAACCTCCCCACACACAACTAAGAAAGTATGCACCAAGATTATTTTACAAGAATACCCACAAGCACAACAAATGAAAGATAATGATCAATGCCCCATTCCTTTCTCTCTAAATCATTGAGATATTAACGAGAGTTCCTCAGACTGGGCCATTGAGATAAATCATAAGAAAAGATCAAAGACAAAGAGTCAATGTTATCTATATATCTTTCAAGTTTAACATAGCTATGGTGATTTCTTATGTTGATGCCCATTGTTAGAAGGATACATCCTAGGATAATTTATCATATGTTTTGATTAGGATTAGGTGTATGGTAGGTTGTTGATACAAATTCCACTGACTCATTTACCTACGATCTAGAATTTAGATATTGACACTTAGGTTCCCACTTTTTGACTTGCGATACTTGTTTTCTATTAGTTTTACCAAAGGTTGAAGATGATGTTTTATTTATTATGGATGAAGGTTTATTGCAGGTGAAAGAAAAATGGTATGCATGGTTTTGGATTTTCTAGATATTTCAATATTTTTTATGTTTTTAAAAAATTTTGAGGATTTTTTTGGTCTTTTCAATTGTTTATGTGAATGTTTTGGTTTTCAGTTATTTTGAGGTTGTTTAAGATTTTTCTAATTTTTTAGAATGTTTTGGATTTTCTACGTTTTCAAATGTTTTTTGTGTTTTTCTATGTTTTCAAATGTTTTGGGGTTTTTCTAAGTTTTCAAATATTTTTGTGTTTTCTAAGTTGCGACCAAGAACCTATCTTAAAATAATATCCTAAGCGCCTTGAGGCTTTTTAAAGATGAGCCTTTCCTACGTTATACACGCAGAGACCATGTAGTTTGACTGATTTGACTTATTGTGATGAGATATGAACACTTAATGGATTGTTATTTTATTATGATGGACTCTTAAAGGACCAACCTAGGGTGTCTCAGGGGTACATCAATGATGGCCTTGCCTATGGTCAAGCTTAGATACCCATAGTTCAAGATGGTACCATTTTTGGATTTTTGATGTTTTAACCCTTTCAGGAATTTTGATGTGTTTTGGATGTTTTGGAATTTGACATTACAACTTTTTGAATATTTTTTTGGATTTTAGCTGTATAATATTTTGAATGTTTTTGGATTTTAGGCTATACAAGATTTTGGATGTTTTTATATTTTGATGATTTTTTTATGAATTTTCAATGAGATTTCAAATAACCTTTAAGATATACAAGAACCCAATCTGATCTGGAAAAATTTCCCCCAGTGTGATGCAATAGAATACCTCGATACAGGTTGGACATGCTAACCTTATGAATATGCCAAGTAGTACTAGAGGGGATACAATTGTAGACACCTAAAAATGACCTAGGCCTGTGAGCACTATTTTACCACCTTTCGTCATGACATGATTATAATATTTTAATTATGTTTCCAACCCACAATCAACTATTAATTAAATAATTTATTATTATTTAATTAATTCATAATCTCTCATTCTTCATGATTATTAAATAAATAAATTTTATTTATTTATCTAATATGTCACTAATTATCAAAATCTTCTCTTAATTAAAATAAAATCTGATTTATTTAATTAATCCTTATCATTAATGTCCTCCTGATTATTAAATGAATATATTTAAACTATATTTATTTAATGTGTCACTAATTTCTAAATCCTCTTAATTAAATAAATTCAATTAATTTATTTAATTAATTAACTAATTCTTCTAAGTTAAATAATTATTTTAATTATTTAACTATGACATGTGACACTTTTATAATTTTAAATAAAACAAATCAGTTAAAATTATCTCACATGGTTAATTGATTCTTCATTTAGTAATTAATTTCAAAAATCAATCACTGCTTATCTCACAAAATCCCTATTTTGAATTAATTTAATTCAAAATAGAATTATTCTTCTACAAATCAGGTAATTTCTAAAATTACTGATTTTCTAAAATCCCATCCTCTTGTCTTCTAATTTTTACTAATTTCATCTCCACTGTCACATTCAGTCTTGATTTAATTCATTTAATTAAATCTTATTCACACATATGGGTAGTTTTCCTTAACCCTAATTGAGAGTTGCCTTATTGAATCTTGACCTTTGATTCTAGGGCATTCCTTAAGGCTCTCATCTTGTCCGTCCGTTCAAGATTGCATTTTCTATAAAATGACAATCTTGATCTCATTTTCGGATCCATGATCAACCATTTGCTTAATTTATTCTTACTATAGGCATTTCATTTCTTATCTTTGGGCTCATTACTACTTGCATATTAGGATTGAGTTTCTAGTTGCATAGTTTAGTAATTTAAATCCTTCAAAGGCATTGCTAGGGCTAAGCATAGATAATTTTCTCGCACATATAATATGAGAGCATTATTATCACAACAATCTTAAGAAGGTACAATGGAAGTGAAGCATGGAGAAGAGAAGACATGGGTGAGATCAATCTAGTTTATTTCTTTTCTCGTTTATTCTCTATTGTATTCCATTCTTATATGATCTAATATGCAAGATTTTATAATGTTCAACTAGAAAATTATGTGTTGCAGAAATTCATATGTTACATTGGTGAACCCGACATTCTAACGCACATCTTGTAGGTTTTTGTACGGCTTCAATTTCTTTTTTACAGGTTTAGGGTACGGAACGACCATTTGCAGTACCAAATGACGCAATCACTTTGTCACATCACATTTGCTATCGCGAGCGACGCAATCCCTATGTCGTGATGCATACGTTCCATCAAGAGATGCATTTGATCAGATGCGACGCATCTGACAGAAATTGAGCTGCATCCGCTCTGCCGAGCCGTAGGTAACTGGTGAAATTTTTTTTCTGGTTGTTGTAATCTGGATCCGACACATCTGCGGCTAGAGTTTGATTATTTCTTTCCTTTTTGGTATTTAAAAAGAACCAACCCTAGGATAGACACTTAAATTTTGATTTACCAATCCTAGGATAGGCAATCTAATTGGAATTTATCAACCCTAGGGTAGTCACCACACTTGTCTTTTTTTTGGTTAGCAATGAACACCATGTTTTTGTGAAGCAACATCTTCACCTAGAATAGAAATTTTTTATTTGGGTTTAAAATTGAACAACCTGATTTTTGTGTTTGATTGGATAATAGGCATATGCTCTCCCCTTTACTGGGTGATAAAAAAGCCAGACCTATCCATTTTTCATACTTATGCATTTTACGTTTTATTACAACCCTTAGAAGGCCTGCTCTTGTGGGAAAAAGTACTCACCCAAGAGGAACGACCTAAGTGGGAACACCTAAAGTCAAGGTTTCCATCCCACTCTAATCAAAAGCAAGTTGTTGATGAAAATCCAACTTGATAGTAGTAGGCAAGATAACCATCCCCAAATCCTTTGTTCTAAAGGTCGGGAGGTCTCTTGAGGGAGTATATCCATTACCACATTGAACGGAAATACTTACTAAGAACCATAGTGTAGTAGCCAGCTGTGTTAGTAACCATTATTGTCTCAATCATGGTGCAAGGGGAGGGAAGAATCTGCCCCCAAGACACTCACCATATAATTACCACAGACTATTTGCTTAGGGGATTCGGTATCCGCTTCTGTCACCTTGATTACGCACCTGGAAAAGACAAAAACACGGGCGCCCTCTAGGGGGTGACATGGCTGTGTGAGTCGACATGATTTTAAGTTGTGGGTTGTGATTGTTGTGATGACCCATTTGACCATAAGAGTGAGTCTGCTTGAACATACATTTAACATGTTAATTTATGTGTTTTCCAACTGCTTTTAAATCAGACTTCAACAGATCCAAAATCACAAATCGGAACCAAAAAAGAAAAAAACTGCAAACTATGTTCGATTTTTCCCAAAAATTGTATAATGCAGCGCAAGTGCTCTGCTACACCACAATCGCCAGCTACCAAGCCACATTCGCTCTGATGAGCCACATATGAGCCATACTAAGCTGTATTTGCTTTGTTAAACCGTATTTGAACTATACAGAGCCGCATTTGCAATCAGTGAGCTGCATTCGGTAATTTGAGCCGCATTTGCCAGACATAGACACGCATTCACCATACTGTGTTGCAATTGACATTTCCTGAACTGCATTTGACTCTGTGAGCCACATTTGCTCTGTCGTACCACATTTGCTGTGACGCATTTGCTCAAAACTGAAAACAATCCCTCACTATAAAAAGAAATACAAAAAGTCCAAAACTTGTCTTCAGTTTAATCCAGTCCTCTTTCACTGTTATAGTCCAAACCAAAATAGTCTATTGCTCAACTTTCCATCAAACATTGCATTTGTAGGTACCATTTTAGACTCACAATAGGTTCTCATTTGGTCTTCCATTAGATTGCATTGATACCTTCACCATCTCCTTAGACACCCACTTTTGCAGATTTTAGGAGTTGACTCTTATCATTCATTGTCCAAACTTTGCATTCAATACTAGGTTATCATTGGATCCAATTCCCCTTGTCACTTTGTCAATCCGTTTGTGAATTATTTCCCACTGAATAGTCTAGTGTGGAAATTTCACTTTGTCCTAGTTATAGTCCTTCTACGATCCATTGGTTTTCAAAAATTGAATCATTGCAAAAACTTTGTTTGCCCAAGTTTTTCCTCTTTAGATCTATCACTAGTAAGTACATCTTAGGATCATTTATTGCATATCATTTGGCATCTCCATTTAGTGTCACTCCACTTGCATCCACAAGCCTTTTTCATAGCACCCTTTAAAAATCCAAAAAGAAACCAAAAACATAGTCTCATATTTAGATCATTTTCTGCATCATCCCAAGTTGAGCAAAACTTTGTATGGTTGAAACTAGACTACAAAAAAAGAAAAGACTCATGGATTCCTTTGGACAAGACACCAAATTTCTTTGGTTCACAACTAGCATGAACTCATTTCCTAATTGCATGAACAATCCTTGTTTTGACATGGAAAATTCCAACTTCAATCCTTTTAGTGAGATGAACATCCCATCATCTCCATCACATCTTTTTGAACCATTTATCCGATGGGATGAAAATGGGGATGTCTTTGAAGAAGACATACAAGCTGCTGCTCAAAACCCAGAAGTGGCCTCTTTGGTGGAAGAAATGGTCTTAAATGACTCTTCTAGATTCCTAGCTATGATCCTTGACCAAGGGGCTAATTTACCAAAGGGGTTTTATCTTAACACTCTTAGACCAATTTCTCCCACTCCAACATCACACAATTCCTCCATGGGAGCCTCTTCACAAAATATCATCAACACAATCAATGCTACCTCCCTTGGAAATACTACCACCACAACCAACACAACATCTATGGGAGGATCATCTTCCCAAACCAACACTGCATCACAATCCATCCCCCAACAAACATCCACCATCCCTTCACAAACAATGGGGGCAACCACATCAAGCCTCTTTGGAACTACATCTAGTTCCATGAGTACATCAGCAAACCTATTATTAGGTTCTTCAAGTGCCATAGCAACCAACTCATCCAACCTGTTTGGGAGAAATAAACGAAGAGTTTTCATTCAAGGCACCCAACCCACTTCATCACAGGTTAATACCAACATTCCTGTGACCCAAAACATGAACATCCCTCAAGGCCACAATCTTTTATCTGGACAAGGCAATCAAGGTGCTCAATCCTTCACCCCATTTGGGCATCAACAAGCTCAAAATCAACAAGGCCATCAACCTTTCACTCCATTTGGACATCAACAAAATCAAAACCAGCAAGGTCCTCAAATTAATTCCAACATGGTAGGATATCACATCCCCACTTACGCCTCTCAAGTCCATACGCAGCAGCACATCCCTCATCAAAATACTCATTTCCAACAACCGCCTAATCACAACACCCATTTTTGCTCACCGACAACCCATTCCAAATCAACACATCTCCTCACAACATTTGGGGACTCAAGCTGCCCTATCACCAACATAGGTGATGCTACCAACCATCCAATGGTGGAAGCACTCACACTCCAACTTGCTGCTCTTCAAACACAAGTGGAGACCTTGCAACAATCCAATAAAAAGTCATACATGTCACATGACTTGTGTCCATATCCGTTCGACACAACCTTGTATATGCCACCATTTCCTCATGGATATGTAGTCCCTCATTTTCCCAAGTATAAAGGCAAAACAAACCCCATTGAACACATCAGAGAATTCACCACTAGTTGCATCGACATTGCATATGAGAAAACTTATCTCATGTGACTCCTTTCTAGAAGTCTTGCAGGTCATGCACTAGAATGGTTCTTGCTTTTGCCTAAGGGAATATAAACATGGGACGAATTGGCAAAAAAGTTTGTCGAAAACTATGGTTACAACATTGACACAGACATTGACATCGCCTCCTTATGCAAACTTACCCAAGAGGATGCAGGAGAGACTTTCATTCCATTATTTCAAAGATGGAGAACCTTAGCAAGTAGATGTCTGGTAGAAATACCTAAAAAGGAGAAAGTAACCATGTTTGTAAAAAATCTCCTTAGACCACTAAGGTATGGATTACAAGTTTATTGTTGCACCACTTTTGTTGACCTTGTTGAAAAGGGTTTTCAACTTGAGAAAGCCTTGATCGCTAAAGGCGAATTGAAATATGGTGGCAAAACCATCAATACCACCACCAATAATAACCCAAGTAGCTCAAACGACAAAAACAAATGCTAGGTTAAGAACAAGCACATCACCAGTGACGGTGTAGTTGATGCAAAAACTATCAATGCAATAGGTCATGTACTCACAATCAAAGGAGTACAAAATCAAAATGTACTTGTAACTACACCAACACCAACTGCTAATGCTATCCAAGGCAATCATGCTCAAATGAATCAAAGGCAGTTGTGTCAACCCCAACAATTCTAAAAATGCACATACACCCCTTTGGGTGAACCAATTGAAATTATCTTAAAGAAACTTATTCAAAATGGCGCCATACAGTTGGAAGAGCCAAAAGCATATGACCTGGGTCAATTCAAGCCGTCATGGTGGGATGACAGTTCATTTTGTGATTACCACCGTGCCAAAGGGCACAAAACTTCCTCTTGTCACCAATTGCGAAATCTGGTGCAAGACCTCATAGAGAACCACACCATTGAGTTGGGTGGTCAATCTTTTACATCTAATGTAGATCATACCATACACAAAAACCCACTGCAAGATCATGGTAAAGCTTCCTCATCTGGCACAAAGCATACAAACAATCAAGCCAACCACATCCGTCTGACCTATAATAATGCCCGTCATACATATAATTATCCTGATGGTACTATTATCAACAATCTTTGTGCTGCTGATGAAGATGAATGTGTTAATACCATTAACATTAAAAAGGCCCCGGAATGCAATGTGACTACACGTAAAGGCAAGGTCACTATCCTAGGTCCTTCTACCCGTCAACCAAAGGTCACCATACCTGGTCTGTCCACCAAACAGTCCAACCCAAAATTGGAGTTCAACATTGTCGAGCAATTAAATAAAACACCTGCTCAAATATCCATTCTTGAACTACTCCGTATTTCACCTACGCATAAGGCCATCCTAGATAAAATACTACAAGAGTCATCTGTCCCTACCAACATCGATGTCAACCATTTTGAGACTATGGTCGGATACCTGAATTCACCTCACCACATCACCTTTTCCAACAGTGACTATTCCTCACCCAAACCATCGCATAATGATGCCCTTCACATTGAAGTCTTTGTCCATAAGCATAAGGTTAGACGAGTCCTAGTAGATGGCAGAGCAAGATTGAACATCTGCTCTCTCAAATTGGTCAAAGCTCTTGGGTTTTCTGATGCATGTGTAGATGCTAGCAAGAGCATGGTCATCAAGGCATACGATGATGAATAACACGCTTCTAAAGGTGTCATTACCATTCCACTACGGGTAGGACCCGTCATCATAGACACAACATGCTAGGTCCTAGATCATGATATACATTATAATATCTTACTCGGTTGCCCATGGATTCATGCTTTAAAATCCATTCCATCCACATACCACCAATGCCTCAAATTCCCTTTTGATGGAACTAAGATCACCATCCCAGGAGATCTTGATCCATTCCAATATTGCACCAACCTGCGAGCCACTGCTGAGCACCAGGTACCCATCAATCGGGAGGCCTCATCTTCCACCTCATCCAAATACATCGACCCACCGACACTCATGAAATCATCCATTCCATCATCTTCTACCACACCATCTCCATTGGCCTCCATCCCAAGTAAGGACCTTCATATCAGGACCTTGGTTGTCGGAAATTCAAATTAAACATGGCTTATTGTATAACTACAATACCAAAGCCACCTAAGGTCTATGGCAGACCATGTTTTGTAGTAGAGCCCAAAATAAATTTCAAGGTGCCACCAAAAAGTGTTTTTACGTGGTGGGGCGATATGGTTAATGAAGTCATTATTAACATGGATAACTGGATCTACAAAGACCTAGTAGAGTTACCCTCGCTACCGTTACATCTCTATGGAAAAGGATATGAAATATGCAAAGCCCAAGGTTTAGACGGTACAAGCGGCCTTGGAAAGAACAACAACGGAAGATGGGAACCTATTATCATGATGAAAAGACCAAGATACATAGGGCTAGGGTTTGACCAAGTCAAAATTGATGATCAACGTACTCTTGAACTTTCAAGTAAGGTTGTAACGACTATAGAAAGTGTTGAGACATGCGAAGAATCCCTCACTGAAACTGACTCAAATGAATGGGAGTGGGGATCTGACAAAACAGTCAGTGACTATGACATTGATGAACTATTCTTGGAACCTGTCCAATTTTCCTTTGAAGAATGATTTTGCCAAGAATATAACATAGACCCTATTGACCGACATTCTAAAAATAATAAGGAATGGATACGCATTCCTTGGAACCCAGAAGAACACAAGGTGTCATCGGCAATACCTGAATTATCCCACCCCAATCCTGAACCCACCCATGAGCCTAACCTACCTGAGTCCACTATCCATACTTCTGAAATTCCAACCACTAGTCACGATGTTGACAATTTTATCCCATATTATGACTTCGAATTCGATTCATTTGACTTGGAGTATGGACCATCCATTGCATCAGACACAGAAGTGGAAATTGACAACTTTGCCTTTACACTTGAGGCATCAATTTGCACACTTTCCATATCCTTCCCATCCTTCACTGATGATGGGATCCCTCTTATTTATCCACAACTAATCGATTGGGACCAACAAGACTCACCGATGATGGACATATTTCAAAATGACGAGGCAATTGCAAAGTTCATGGGGCTAAGAGAAGGTATTCCATGGGGTAATCACAAAACAAGGTTCTCCATTGATCTAGATTGTGCAGCTTACTTCGGGGAGACTGTGCAATCCTCCAATCGCAAAAATACAAAAAATAAAAAAGAAAAAGAAATGCCTTTAGGTGAAAACCGCAAGGCACCTTCTGGCAATAAAATAGTAAAAACAAAGGACATATCCGAAGGTGAAAACCTCTTTGAGGCACCTAACGATGGAGGATTGGACTTTCTCCTCGTAACATAGGAAAAGTTAGCTATGCTCATTGAGGACATAGTGGAAGTTAACATAGCCACACTAGAGAATCCCAAAATGATTCTCTTGGCCGCATCATTGTCAAATGAAGAAAAACCTGAATTCAAACAATTCTTCACAGACAGGAAAGTTAACTTTGCATGGTCATATGCTGACATGCCAGGTCTTGATCCAGCATTGATTTTACATCATCTTTCTCTAATCGCAGGAATCAAGCCAGTCAAACAAAAGTTGTGCAAGATGCATCCACAGATTGCTCTACTTGTCAAAGCTGAATTAAAAAAGTTACTGGATGTTAAGTTCATAAGGTCAATAGACTATGCTGATTGGATATCCAATCTTGTCCCTATTACCAAGCAAAATGGACAAATCCGTATTTGTACAGATTTCAGAGATTTAAACAAAGCTTGCCCAAAGGATGACTTCCCCCTACCAAAAATAGACATGATTGTTGACCTCATGACAACATATGAGATGCTATCTCTCATGGATGGCTTTTCAGGCTATAACCAAATTAGAATTGCAATAGAGGATCAACATAAAAAAACATTCACTTGTCCTTGGAGAACATACTGTTGGAATGTCATGCCTTTTGGCCTAAAGAATGCAGGAGCTACATATCAGAGGGCTATGACAACAATCTTCCATGACATGATGCATATTTTAATGGAAGATTATGTAGATGACTTATTGGAAAAATCTTTGACAAGAAAAGATCATCTCCAAGTCCTAGACAAAATCTTTAGACGGCTTGAGGATTACAAGGTTCGATTGAACCCAAAGAAATGTGTTTTCGGAGTCACTTTAGGCAAGCTGTTGGGATACATAGTTTCGCGCTGAGGCATTGAGGTTGACCCTGTGAAAGTAAAAGCAATTGTGGACATGCCTCCTCTAAGAGGAATCAGTGAGTTACGAACACTTCAGGGCAGATTGCAGTCTATTCGCCGCTTCATTGCACAGCTGGTTGACAAGTGTCAACCATTCCAATATCTACTACACAAAAGCATTCCTTTTGTATGGACAAATAAGTGCAACATAGCCTTTGACCAAATTAAAGAATATCTATTAAAACCACCAGTGTTAATGCCGCCTATTGAGGGTAAACCATTGATCTTGTATGTCTCTGCAACAACAAATGCACTGTGGGCATTATTGGCACAAAATGACCATGAAGACAAAGAAAGAGCCATATATTACATCAGTCATACATTAATCAGATATGAGCTCAATTACACAACCATTGAATGGGCATGCCTGGCAGTTGTCTTTGCAGTGTAGAAACTAAGACACTATATGCTAAGCCATCAAACACATTTGATAGCAAAGATTGACCCATTAAAATATCTCCTGAGTAGAGCAGCATTGACAGGCCGTTTGGCGAAATGGGTCATGATCTTGAGCGAGTATGACATACAGTATGTGGAGCGCAAGGCTATAAAAGGTCAAGTAATAGCAGATCAATTGGCAGATGCACCAATCCAAGCCACTCATCCATTGGTTACTGATTTTCCTGTTGAGTCTATCTTTCACGTAGAACCAACATTACCATGGAAATTATACTTTGATGGATCCCACACCGGTCACGGTTTAGGAGCTGGCATATTATTTATCACACCACAAGGGGATTCAATTCCTAAATCATTTTGAATCGCTTTCCTTTGTACAAATAATACAACAAAATACAAGGCATTGGTCACAAGTCTCAAGATAGCAATCAAATGGAAAATTCAGACATTGCTCGTATTCGAGGATTCTCAACTGGTCATCAATCAAGTGAATGATGACTATGACACAAAAGATGAGAAGTTGCTTCCCTACAAAAGAATGGTGGATAGTTTCCTGATGTATTTCAAGATGATTGCATTTGAACAAATCTTGAGAACACAGAATAAAGCAGCTGATGCAATGGCTACCATTGGATCTCTCCTGGACATCCCTAAGAATGTGTAACAATTCGAATTCGTAGTGGAACAGTTGTTGATGCCTGCATACAACATTCCAGAGTCAGAAATGGTGTGCGAGATTGTTGGTCCCAATTCACCTTGGTACCAGGACATATACGACTATCTTAAATCCCAAACCCTCCCACCCAACCTATCCAACAACCAACAAAAATCCTTTATCCAAAAAGCAGCTAGACATACCATTGTCAATGACACCTTATACCGATGTGGCTTTGACAACACCCTTCTTCGTTGTCTCAACACTGATAAAGCCCAAACAACTTTACGAGAAGTACATGAGGGTATATGTGGGTCTCATTCGAGTGGTCCAACCTTAGTTAGGAAAGTCACTAGACTTGGGTACTACTGGCCGAGATTGGAAAAATATGCTCTTCAGTTTGTCAGAACATGTCGAAAATGCTAGGTGCACAATGATCTAATTCATGCACCTGCACAAGAATTGAGACCTATCACTTGTCCATGGCCTTTTGCACAATGGGGACTTGACCTCGTGGGTAAAATCCATCCATCCTCTTCCAATGGCCATAAATTCATAATAACTTCCACTGAGTATTTTACTAAGTGGATTGAAGTCGTCCCTCTCACCTACATCACCGGTAAACAAATATCCAATTTTATCCTAAATTACATCATTTGCCGGTATGGTGTCCCACAATCCATCATCACAGATAATGGCAGTCCATTCAAAAATTAGCAAGTTCGTGAACTCTGTGAGTGATTCCACATCCAACACCATTTTTCCACTCCATATTACCCACAAGGTAATGACCAAGTTGAGGCGTCCAACAAAACAATCCTTTGCATTCTGAAGAAGACTGTCAATGACACTAGCCAAGATTGGCACCTACAACTTACTCCTGCTTTATGGGCCTATTGTACCAGCATCTGTAACCCACTGGAGCCACTCCATTTTCCCTGGTCTATGGATCCGAGGCCATATTACCCATCGAGGTCAAAATTCCTTCTCTTCGAGTCTCTTTCAAAGGAATGATTGATGATGAAGAGTACAGACATACTCGCCTACATGAGCTAGAAATGTTACAGGAAAGACGGCAAAATGCCTTAAATCATTTGCAGGCATATCAAAACCGTCTTTGCCGAAGTTATAACAAAAGAGTCATGGTGAGAAAGTTTGAAATCGGTGACTTGGTTCTCATGCAAAACCCTAGAAATCAAGCAGACCTTGAAAAGCCTGGAAATTTTGAGGCTAATTGGCTTGGTCCTTATATCATTACTACCGCATTTGGTTTTAAAGTTGGCCACACCTGACGAAGAACAACTGACAGAACCTATCAACAACTTGCACCTGAGAAAGTTCTACACATAGCATCAGAGAACTGGGCTAAAAACCTACAAAATACAAAAAAAATGAAAAATAGAAAAAATCGTCCCTTGATGAAAACCTGGCAAACAGTCGTCTAGGTGACACCAAAAAAAATAAAAAGAATAAATAAAAAAATGGCAAAAAAATAGTAAAAATAAATGAATTCATCCAATAGTGAAAACCTGACAAATAGGCGCATTGGATAAGTACCATGGTGAAAACCTGGAAAACAGGCGCCATGCGTAATCGATCGTTGCTTCACCATCTACTGTTACTCAAATCGACCTTAATTCATTTGTCATAATCACAAAGGCCTGACACATTCACGACATCCATCCTAAGTCCTATCGATTCCGACCATGGTTAAGCATTTGGTTGACATCATCCCTTGCACATCCTTGCCTTTTGTTTGCCTATTCCCATATCATTGAGCTCAGGTATTCGCTGACCTATATGGGGGCAAGACCTTTATCATGCAACTACAGTGGGTACTGCACATGATCCTACATTCTTACAAAAGTCCTGAAAAAATCGTAAAAATCTTAAAAAGTCTTGAAAAAATCATAAAAATCTAAAAAAGTCCTAAAAAAGATCTAAAAATTCAAAAAGCGTCTTGAGAAAATACAAAAACATCCAAATCAATGTCAAAATCCCAAAATCAAAGTCAATCTGATCAATTCAATCGATCATGTCATTTCAATTTTCATCCTAGTCCGAACTACGTTGTCTCTGCGCATTTGCTACGTAGGCAAGATTCATCTTTGAATCCCCAAGATAATAGGTCAGTCCTTCTAGGTTCGTTGCAAAGTAAATCATGATTCAGATTTTGTCCTTTTGACAATGTCATTGGTCGTGTCAAACTACGAGGTCTCTGAGTGCATGACGTAGGCAAGGCCATCAATCGATGAACCCCCGAGGCCACACTAGGTCAGTCCATCAGGGGTCAGGGCACAACATGGTCACACACGTCAAGCTATCTTCAAATCAAGTGAATCTTGTGTCAATCTGGAATTATCAATTTATCGACAATCAATTCCATCAACACTTTCAGTCACTCCAACATGTCAACAATGACATGTAGTCAAAATCATATCAAGAAAATTTATCATGGCAAAACTTGGAGTTCTTCAAGATGTGTCCTTCTGAAGAGCAACTCTCGTCGATTCTTTATGCTTTTGGATGTGTCCTTCCTAACCATCATCATTATCATCTGGCATTTTGGTGGATTCTCCAAACTTCGAGAATCGATCTCCTAGATATCAACGTCATTCAGGATGTGTCCTTCCTGAATTTGATATCGCTCATCATCAAACCAAACACCTAACATTAAAACACTTGGCAAACACTTGGCAAAATTTGTTTTTTTTTTGTCTTTTGATGATTATCAGGATATTAGTTCCTTATGTCTTAGGAACAACAACATATCATAATGATTATCCTTGTCTGCTTATCACTCTACTATTAGTTTCTTTAGGATGTCCTGACTTCAGGATTTAGAGAAGCAACCACATAGTATGATGATTTTACTGTCTATTTTTACTATCATGTGGCTAGTTTCTCAAGGATGTCCTATCATCAGGATTTAGAGAAGCAGCGATGTCTCATGATTGGTTTGGTTTTTCTGATGGTTGGTCATGATAAAGTGACTAGGGGCAATTGTGTTCCTTGCATGAGTCATGATCATCCTTTGTCTGCAACTGTTGATCTATGTGATGGTTCGACCTTGCACACTACTGATCTATGTCATATCATAGTGTTTGTTGACCATCATGACATTTTCACCCAATGATGATTCAAGAGCAACAAATAGAATAGCACTATAGCAAAGCTTTGAAGGATTTTTAATTTTCCACGCTAACATGCATATCTTTCTTCACACAATCATCCATCTTTGCCTTCTCTTCTCTCATCCTCTGATGATAGCCTGTGACATACAAAAACAAAAGTTGCATACATAATGACATGAGCATTCCATATTCACATTTGCATAAATCAAATACCATAATTCACATTGCATAAACGTTATCATTCGCATCCATTCATAAAACCATCATAAATAAACATTTGCATCAACATATAGAAATCACATCATCACGACATTACACAATGCATGCATACATTACCACATCCATAATTACATTCATAAACATAAGTATAATATCCGTACATCTTAAAGCATCACATAGGCATCTCATAAAAGCATAGAATACCATAATGCATAACATCATATAGGTCACATCAAAACTGCATCACATATATATAATCTCAAAAAAAAAATGTTATGGCATAGATAGAGTCATATGATATCCCAAAAATAGAGCTCGCAGGCTTGAATATCAAAATATACATGTGTCTAAAAGCAAGTCCTAAGATGGCCCTCCTCCATCCCGTGGAGGTGAACTGTGAGGTAACTGTGACTAATCCATCAAGTGGAACGTGACTTGAATAGGTATCCTCTCCAGTGTCTCACTTTGGGATCGTATGGGATCAGTAACAGGAGGCTGGCTCTGCTCTACCTAGTGTCCTGACAACACTGATCTGTGTCCATGCTTTGACCTGTGGCCGTGCCCTGATGACTGCCTGTGAGAGCTATGTGACCTATGACCTGAAGACTACCCTGATGTAGTAGACCCCCCAGCACTGGTATGACTACTGTTGTGAGACCTACTGATTTGTGTTTGGCTGCCACTACTTGTCCTACTATAGGATCGGAACAACCCTGGGTCTCGTCTATCTGGTGGAACAACCTGCTCATATAATACCTTGTATCGGCCCCTGCTCTCTACCATCTTGGCTAACTCTCGAGCCATATCCCTTGTCGGTCCAGAGCATAACTTTGCAAACTCGGTGACCCATCGATCTAACTCCTGCCGCCAGAGAATGGCCTGATCTCTCTCCACTCGAGTGACCTCTAGTTCTGCTACCAAGGCCTTGTTCTGAGACAAGGCCGCATCTAGTCTGCTCTGTAGATCTGAAATCTGCTGATGGATGGTAGCATCCATAGGAAAAATGGGTGATCTATCACCCTCATCATCTTCGGAGATCATGCGCTCCCATAGTTGCTGATCTACCTCATCCTCCTCCTCATCTCGCTCCCCCTTGGCCCAGACCTCCTCCACATCTATGTCAAGAGGGTGTCCCCCAATAAGTGGATCCGCCTCTACTCCCTCCTCCGCCGCCACCTCTACCTCCACTCTCTCCTCCACCACCACCTCCACCTCCTCCTCATAAACCACCTCCACCTCCTCCCCACCTCCTCTAGCCTCCTCAGCCCTCACCTCTGGCTCTCTCTCCTCCCCCTCCTCTCAAATGGGTGACAACAGTATACCACCCACTCTCTGCCTGATTCTCCTAGGCTGCCTCCACCTTCGGTCATCTCTCCTCCTCCTGGAACCCCTGCCATCTCTCCCACCTCCTCCATCTCCACCTCCTCTGTCATCTCCTCCACCCCCTCCACCTCCCCGACCTCCTCCATCTCCCCCATCTTTGCCTCCTCCTCCCCTACCACCGTCTCTACCCCTAGCACCTCTGCCATCCCTCCCTACATCTCTGCCACCCCGACCTCTCTGTGGAATCCGTGGAATGACTGACCTGCGATCTATAGGCAGTGGACCATCGGGATCTGTCAAAGGGATGGGCCTATGAACCTGCCACCAGGTGTCAAACTCGGCAGACATCCCTGGATTTGCTGGACCCCCTCTCCACGCCCACTGAACTGCCACCAAGTTATCTACCTACTGCTCTACCACTGTCACTGATATGGGCGGCCTACAAATGGTCTCCCTGGAAGACCGAGCATACTCTATCATGCCTATTGGCACAACCTGTTGCTCACCAAACTACCGTAGTACCCACTAAGCTAGGTACATCTCAATGATCCACTGAGTCTGAATGCTATGGCTGATAAAATACCTGAATTGTTTGCAAAAGGACAAGTGGCTGTCCTCATCTGACTACTGAGCACAATCTCTATAGGGTCTCTAAACGAAGTTGATCATTGTATCAATACGATGACACCAATACCCGGTGTCTCCCACACGAGTCTGACTAACGGATCCTGCATATAGGTAAACATAGGGCATCCCATCACCTAGCTGCTGAATCTGCACTGGTGGTCGAAACAGGGGAATGCGCTCCCATACCCAAATCATGAGTAAGGTAGTCCTGTAGCTAATACTATGACCCTGATGGTAAACTACCTCGTGCAACTGATGGTACAGCATGGCCAACAAGCATGGCCCCCAAGCAAAAATAGTCCCCTGTAATCTCATGCAGACAAGAACATCTCCCCATCCAATAGGAAATCCATGACCAGGACGATCTGGGATCAGTAATCCGGTGATCAGGGTCATGAGCATGGCATCGAACCTAGGAAATCGGTCGGCTATAACGTCCCAGCCGATCTCATAACCATCGAAGACAAACTAGGCACCATCGACACCCTCATATCTCTTTGTCAGGACCTGTCGCCCTTGGTGTGGATCATAGACCACCCTCTCTCCACTAATCAAAATCCAAAGAATACGGTACACGTCCTCCAAAGTCATAGTCGCCTCTCCAGTAGGCAAGTGGATCGAGCAGGTCTCAGAATGCCACCTCTCACAAAGAGCTGTCAGCAAACCTCGATTTGCCTGAATAACAGGCATGTAAGTAACATGGTATAGGCCTAGGGCCATCAATCATTGTCTCTGTCTGTCACTAAGACGATCTCTGAACGCATAGGTCGCTGGTCGGAACTCCTAGGTATAAATGGGCACAAACCGACTCTGCACAAGGAAAGGCCAAGGATTATAACATATTGAGAAGCATTACAAAAAGTTTACTGCTACTAGTAAGTCCAGGGTACATAAAGGCACAAGGTCAACAAAAGTCAACTCTGGTCAACTTCAACTACATCGCATTGACCGCAAATGCGTCATAATTTTTCAATTGCGGCTCTGTGCAAGAAAAATGCGTTGCAATATGCCAAATGTGTCATTGTAAATAGCAAATGCATGATCTAACAACAAATGCGTCATTTGGCTTGTCAATTGCGTTGCAAATCTTCAAATGTATCACAAATCTTCAAATGCATTGCAAATTTGTCAATTGCGTCACAAATCTTCAAATGCGTCGCAAATTTCTCAAATGTGTTGCAAATCTATCACTTGCATCGCAAATGGCAATTACGTCGTTCAGCCTCGCAGATGTGCAATCGCACAAAAAAACCCAATCTACCTGTTGCACTTGTGTCACGACACAGTCAAATGTGGCGAACGCGAAGGTGTTTGCGGCTTTCGCGACAGCATTTGCGTTGCACCGCATTTATTTTCCCCCCATTAAACCCTCGTAGAAGCAATAAAATCAAAATTTGATGAGATGGATAGGGTACTTACCGATGCCTTTGCACCCTCGGGTCGTCGGAATGTGCGCACGCGATATCCACGGTGTGTAGTCATAGGAATCACCATCTTCGCTCAGAGCTCTAGTTTCTGAATTTTCTATATGACAAATGCGAAAAAGACATTTGGATTGACCTTTTCAACCTATTTATAGGCTGAAAATTAGGGTTTTGACCTAGTAGGTTCTTCTGGAGGCTCTTTTGACCACTTTTGACCGACATTTTGGCTAGCTTAGCGTCCTCCATTTTCGAAATCGTTCACGTCGTTACTTATCTGGTCATTAGTTTGACTAGTCGGGATATTTTCCAAATTTTTTCTGACCTTGGGTCAAAATTCAAAAATTTTCCCACGGGGGCATAGGCACTCCGTACTTTCGTGGGGGCATATTCTGGACTTGTTTTCTTTGCCACAATGCGACAAGTTGCATTATGACAAAGAGGGGCAAATGTAGACACCTAAAAATGACCTAGGCCTACGAGCACTATTTTACCACCTTTTGTCATGACATGATTATAATATTTTAATTATGTTTCCAACCCACAATCAACTATTAATTAAATAATTTTTTATTATTTAATTAATTCATAATCTCTCATTCTTCATGATTATTAAATAAATAAATTTTATTTATTTATCTAATATGTCACTAATTATCAAAATCTTCTCTTAATTAAAATAAAATCTGATTTATTTAATTAATCCTTATCATTAATGTCCTCCTGATTATTAAATGAATATATTTAAAATATATTTATTTAATGTGTCACTAATTTCTAAATCCTCTTAATTAAATAAATTCAATTAATTTATTTAATTAATTAACTAATTCTTCTAAGTTAAATAATTATTTTAATTATTTAACTATGACATGTGACACTTCTATAATTTTAAATAAAACAAATCATTTAAAATTATCTCACATGGTTAACTGATTCTTCATTTAGTAATTAATTTCAAAAATCAATCACTGCTTATCTCACAAAATCCTTATTTTGAATTAATTTAATTCAAAATATAATTATTCTTCTACAAATCAGGTAATTTCTAAAATTACTGATTTTCTAAAATCCCATCCTCTTGTCTTCTGATTTTTACTAATTTCATCTCCACTGTCACATTCAGTCTTGATTTAATTCATTTAATTAAATCTTATTCACACATATGGGTATTTTGCCCTAACCCTAATTGAGAGTTGCCTTATTGAATCTTGACCTTTGATTCTAAGGCATTCCTTAAGGCTCTCATCTTGTCCGTTCGTTCAAGATTGCATTTTCTATAAAATGACAATCTTGATCTCATTTTCGGATCCATGATCAATGATTTTTTTAATTTATTCTTACTATAGGCATTTCATTTCTTATCTTTGGGCTCATTACTACTTGCATATTAGGATTGAGTTTCTAGTTGCATAGTTTAGTAATTTAAATCCTTCAAAGGCATTGCTAGGGCTAAGCATAGATAATTTTCTCACACATATAATCTGAGGGCATTATTATCACAACAATCTTAAGAAGGTACAATGGAAGTGAAGCATGGAGGAGAGAAGACATGGGTGAGATCAATCTAGTTTATTTCTTTTCTCGTTTATTCTCTATTGTATTCCATTCTTATATGATCTAATATGCAAGATTTTATAATGTTCAACTAACAATTTTGTGTTGCAGAAATTCATATGTTACAACAATAATTCTCAATATCAAGATATGATATAGACACAGAGGGTGATGGAATAAATAAGATGAATGATGTGATGGATGGATGTGATGCAAAGAATGATAGGATAAATATCCAAAGATAGATGGAGGTGCTTTATTTATGCAAGGTGCCTATTTTCTAGGTTTTCACTAAGGTACTTGCCCAAAGGGCCACCGAAGTGGTTTTCATTAGAGGAAGATTTTTTTCTTTGCTGTTTTCAATCACTTTTTTTGTTTTTTTGGATTTTGGATCATTTTTATTTATTTTTATTTTGTGAGGTTTACACCCTTCAAGCCTAGGCATAATTTTTTTTAAGATCCAGACTATTGGTTGGTTCCTACAAGAGTTCACCTTCAGGCATTAATAATTGGTATGCTTTTGATCCATAGCTTGCTATGACAACAAATGGAACTAACCAGTTAGGTTCAAAATTTCCTTTACTATCATGATTTGGAACATTCTTTTGATTTTTCTTTAGGACAAGATCCCCTACCTAGAAAGACTAACTCTTGATCTTCTTGTTATAGCTCTATTTTATTCGGTTTTGATATGCTTGAAAATGATTAAGAGAATCAAGATGATGCTCATCCATGAATTATAAGTCATTTAGCTGAGATACTCTGTACTCTTTATCAATGATCAGATTCTACAGTGAAACTCACAGTGAGGGAAGCTCAACCTCAATAGGCAAGATGGATTTTGATCTGTAAACTAAGGAGAAAGGGGTTTCACCTATAGGTGTGTGGATACTAATTTGATAAGCCCATAGGGAAACATTTAACTATAGATTCCAGTCACAACCACCTTCATTGACCATTTTATTTAGGATTTTTAGAATGGTCTTGCTTGTAGCCTCAGCTTGACCATTTCCCTGGAGGTAATATGGGGTAGAGAACCATTGTTGGATGTTAAATTTTTGGCATAGATATCTCACATCTTGATTCTTTAAGGGTGTTCCATTATCAGAAATAAGTGCTTCCAGAACACCATAATGATAGATAAGGTAATTCGGGATAAATTTGGCAATTTTCTTCCCTGCTATGTAGGTCATAGGGATAGCTTCCAACCACTTGGTAAAGTTCTCAATGGTCATTATGATGAGCTTGTGGCCATTAGATGATTTGGGAGTAATATTTCCTATGAGGTCAAGCCCCCACTGTGAGAAAGGCCAAGGTGTGACCATTGGTTGCAAATCCTAAGTTGGAGCATGAATAAGATCTCCATGTTGTTGACACTGAACACACTTCTGCATGTACTAATGAGCTTCTCTTTCCATGGTTGGCTAGTAATACCCCATCCTCAATATTTTCTTAGCTAAAGTCATACCACTAGAATGAGAATCACATATACCAAATCATGTATTTCTATTAAGGCGGTCAGGGATTCCTCTTGGTTGAGACATCTTAGTAATGTCCCCTTGATGCTTCTTCGGTAAAGGGTATCACCTAGGATCACGAATCGGGATTCATTCTTAACAAAGATCTTCTTAATATTGGAGGTGATATTGGATGGGAGGGTTCCTCTACTAAGGTGGGTGAATATATCATGATACCTCAGGAAACCAAGACCAACGTTTATACACACAAATTCAAATTTTAGGATTTTGAAAGCTGGCACAAGAAATTTTTCTACCAAGAATTCACATTGAAGGACGTTGTATGACATATCTAACAATGACCCAGTTGTTTCCATAACATTTGTTACTTGATTGTTCATGCATGGTATCTACTCAAAACTTATATCAATGAAAAATTCCTTAAGACTTTCTACCATCTTCTTATAAAGAGTAAGCTTATCATCCTTGGTTTGGTAGTTGTCATTGACTTTATTGACAATTAGCTATGAGTCTCCATAGACCTTTAACTCTTGTATCTTCCATTAAACTACTATCCTTAGACCTGTTATTAGGGCTTCATACTCAGTGATATTGTTAGTACATAGAAATGATAGCCAGTATGACTTTGGAATACAATCACCTTGAGGGTTGATAAAGAGAATACCCGCCCCTAATCCATTTTGTGTGAATGATCCATCAAAGTACATTTTCTATTGACCTATTGTATTGACAAGGAACGCTAATTCATCAGTAAATTCAGATATCAAAGGATTCTTTACATAGATAGGTGCTTTTTCTAGTTGGTATGTGATCACCTATCCTTTGATTTCCTTGCACTCTATGTACTCTATGTCAAATTCAGTAAAGATCATTACCCATTTGGCCATTCACCTAGTTAGAGTTGCTTTGAATAAAAAGAATTTCAATGGGTCTATCTTTGAAATAAGCTTGATTTGATGTGATAACATGTAATTTCTGAACTTTTGTGAAGAAAAAACCACCGCTAAGAATGCTTTCTCAATGGATGAGTAATTCATTTCATAGCCTACGAAGGTCATGCTGATGTAATAGATGGCTCTTTATTTTTTCTTTTTCATCATGTTGGACTAGAAGAGCACCTGGTGTTGTTGATGTTGCTGAGATATATAGGATCAATGGCTTGTTTGGTATCGACGACATGATCATTGGAGGTGTCAATAGGTGTCTTTGATCTACTAGAAGGATTTATCACACTTCTCATCCCACTTATAAGTTATTCCTTTATGGAGAAGATGTGATAAAGGGTTAATTTTATTTGATAATTACACTATGAAACTTCTAATGGATTTCAACCTTCCTTGTAACCCTCTCATCTACTTCAATGTTTATGGTGGTTCCATGTTTACGATGACTTTCACTTTTTTTGGATCTATCTCTATCCCTCGTTGTGACATGATGTATCCAAGAAGCTTCCCTATTGTAACCCCAAATATACACTTTTTTATACTCTTCAAGCCTATCAAAGATGGGTCCAAGTACCTCTATATGCTCGCGCCTTTTCTTTGATTTGGAAAAAATATCAGTCACATATTCTTCAACTATTTTGTGGATCATATAATGAAAGATGAGGGTCATTTCTCTTTGATAGGTCACTCCTATGTTCTTTAGCCCAAATGGAATCATGTTCCAACAATATTTTCCCCATGGACAAGTGAATATAGTTTTGTGTTGACCCTCCTTGGTGATCATGATTTTATTATAGCCTAAAAAACCATGCATTAGTGATAGCATTTCATGTCAAGCTGTTAAATCCACAATGATGTCAATGTTAGGAAGAGGAAAATCATCCTTCGGGCATGCTTTGTTTAAGTCTTTGAAATATGTGTATATTTTGATGCCCCTAGTGGGTTTGGATATTGGTACCAGGTTGGAAACCTACTTAGGATAGTCAATTGGTCAGATAAATCTAACGTCAAGAAGATTTTGTAACTCAAGTTTAACCAAGAGTGCTATTTGAGGGTGCATCTTTCTCAACTTTTGCTTCACTGGTTTAGCTTTAGGATAGATTGCTAAATGATGCACAACCACTTCTGGATCTAGCCCTAGCATATTTGTGTATGACCATGCAAATTTGGCTCTTTTCTCTTTTAGGAACACTGCTAGGTCTTTTTTTCTTCATCTAACAAGGATTTGACATAGAAAGTTATCTTGGGTTCTTCTTTGATTCCCACATTTACTGGGGTAGCTTTCTCTGCTAGTACTGCTGACTTTTCTGGATGCATTGCACTAAGGGGGAGATTAAATCCTTCATCCTTGGGTGCCTCGGAGAGGTTTTCACCCTTGGATGCATCCTTTATTTTTACTATTTTAGGATCAGAAAGTGCCACAGTGTGGTTTTCACGCAAGGATCTAGATGTTAGTTGCATGTCATCAATTTTGCAACTCAAGGATTCAATCGTCTCCTCGTAGTATGCCTATGCATGTGTGTTGAGCTCTATATCAAAACCAACATTGTGATCTCCCCATGGTAAGTTTTCATGGAGTCCCATGAATTATGAGATTGCTTCATCCTTTTCAAATAAATTCAGAATCGGCGGTCCTCGTTGGCCCCAGTTGATGAGTTCGGGGTGCACTAGGCTTATTTCAGTGGTTTGATCATTTTGGGTGAAATATGTTGTGGATATAATGAAGAGAGTTTTATTCTCAAATAGCTCAAAAATATCGAGGGGGAAGTCATCTAGGGTAGTATCACACAATGTTGGTAACCAAGAGGAATCCTTAGCTCGTTTAGCAGAAGTACCTTTTCCAAACAAGGTAACCTTGGTAGTAGTACATCCTAAGCCAAGATTCTTTGGAAGTACCTCAGGAACAATGGGTTCTAGCAAACCATTGTCATTTTGACCCAACTTATCATCCTTGTTGTACCCCCATCCCTTCATTAACTACAAGCCTTTATTTTCATCTTCCATGGGAAGAACAACATGGGTCAGTCATCTTGATAGAGTAGTTTAGAGATATCCTCCTCATTGACATATTTTTTGTTCAAATCCCTCCCCTTGGTGAAGGTAGTGGATGTCATCTTTAATGTTTCAATCACTTTGTTGATAAGTGTGGGTTTCCCATGAGATTTGGGAGAAAGAGGTAGCTCTCCCAACATAAAAGTGTCCTTAGTTTATAATCTCTGCAACCATCATCCTCGATCACTGCTTTGATATCGGGAATGTTCTGGACAATGGTTGTTTTTGTTTTTGAAAAAGATGCAAGGATGATGGGTTAAAAAAAGAGGAGGGTGTAGGCCCTTCCTCATTTCTAGGGATTTGGGGTATTTTGTAAAACTTGGCCTCAAGGTTCTTGCAGTAGTAAAAAGGCTCAGGATCTTCATGGATGGTAACTTCTCTGTCCTCCAAATAAAACTTTACACATTGATGATAGGTTGAAGCTACAAATTTTAGGGCATGAATCCATGGTCGGCCAAGCAAGATGTTGTAGGGGAGATCAAGGTCTAACACTTGGCATGTAGTATTAACAATGATAGGTCCAACTTGGATGGGTAGCGTGATGATGCCTTGTGATACCTATTCTTGATTATCATATGCTCTAATGGTTGAAATATTTGCTTTCTCAATAGCATCCTATGAATAACCCAAGTTATTGACCAACTGAAGGGTTTAAATGTTTAAACCAACACATCCATCTACTAAGACTCTTTTAACCTTGTTCTTATGAACAATGACCTCAAGGTGTAAAGCATAGTTATGAGATGATTGGGATTGTAGGTCTTGTTCCAAGAAGGTGAGAAGATGAGGGATAGTGATATTCCCTATCATAGCTTGAAAGTAATCTATATCCATATCCTCATGGATGGATGATGCGGATAAATATTTCTTTAAGATTTCCCTATGTGCGAGGGATAGCCTCAATAGTTCCAAGATTGAGATATGTGTGGGGGTCTTCTTATGTTGTTCTAGGAGACTGTATTTTCTAGGGTTTTATGTTGGAAAAGTAGATTGTGCCCTAGGTTGAGATGAAGCTCCTTGTATGGTGACCTTTCCACATTGTGTGGTGACTCCATAGTTTGTACTAGGTCCTTTTATGGTGACAACGTTCATGAAATTGTCATACGAGGTGACTACATTGGAATAGACATGTTGCACATTATTGTAAGTCTTCCCTTTTCCATTGTCATTACCTTTGTTTTGATCTAGCATAGGTTTCTTTTATATCTTAATATCTTGGTTACCGACTAGTACTTTAACAAATATGTATCCATTCCCGATAAGATCTTAGATAACATTATTTAGTTTCATGCAGTTTGATGTTTTGTGTCCTTTGATTTTGTGAAAGCCACAATGATCCTTTTCATTATACCAAGGTGGTTTATCCTATGGTTCTTGGTATTTTTTGAAATTGGGAAGTGTTATCAAGTTTGACTCTACCAATTTCTTCATGATAGTTCCAATAGGTTCCGCCAACTTTGTGTATTTGCGTTTTGGATAGTTGTTCCTCTTGGGAGTTTGTCTTTGTTGTGTTTTTGTGTTATTGATTTGATTGTTTTTTGATGACGTGGCTTGTTGTATGGTTGGTTGAGAGTTAGTAATTTGATTGGTGTTTAGCCTAGGATCACTTAGGACCACCTTAACATCTACCATGCCATCATTCATCATGTTCTTGTTTTTAGCCCATACTCGAGATTTTTCGCTTGAACTGGTTCATGGGTGGTTATCTTTATATGCTTAGGTATTTCCCTGTGAGATTAGAGCATGCTCAATGTTAAGGGATCTAGGGAAAATCTAGTCATAGGTGGTAATGCACTACATTGACATTCACTATGATAACCCCCACTTGTATTTCATCGGTAATGAGCCACTTTCTTTTACTAGCTCTTTGCCTCCATCGTTGTAAGAAAATGGCGAAAGGTTCTCCTTTATTTTTCTTGAGAGTATACAGCTCTTCTAAGCTTATGTCCATGTTAAGATTAAAGGAGAAGTGATCTATGAATTTATCGATGATTTTTTGGATGGTTTTGATACCGGGAGGCAACTAAGAAAACCAGTTGATAGTTGGGCTTGTCAAGCTTTGTGGAAAGAGGTGCATAAAATAGGAGTCATTGTAGGCATCCTCCATACACATGACATTAAATTATTTGACATGATCCATAGGATTTCCTCTCCCTTTGTATTTATCAAATTTGGGGACCTCGAAATCAAGAGGGAATGGTACCATTGAGATGTTTTGATCGAATGGATATGAACATAGATTTTGTTGTGTACGGGTCTTCTTCATTTTTCCTATTTGGATTTCCTACATTTGTTCTACTAACACCTTGAGTTGTGATGTGACATCATCATACGAGGTTGGTGGAGGAACATATGTGGCATATTATGGGATGGAAAATGGATTGTACGTGGGATTTTGATATGATGGGGTGTTGTATGGTGTGTATGGTGGTGTAAGATATTGTGAAGGTGATGGTGGTGGAGGTGTATATATTCCTAATGTGTTTGTATTGGTGATGTTTTTTTGGGGGTTAGAGTCAAAACCTTGTTGTTTTTGTTGTTGGGCATATTGTTGGGCTAATAAGGCTTGTTGTTGTTGGACCACTAGGGTTGATTTTTGTGCTTGTTTTTGTTGTTGTGTTGTTAAGGTTGGCTGATGTGCTTTTTATTGTTGTCGTGCCACTAGGGCTTGTTGTTGTTTCTTTCCCACTACGTATTTTTCTTGTTGTTGTGCCACTAGGGCTTGATGTTGTTGTTGTGCTGCTAAGGCTACTTGTCAGGCTTGTTGTTGTTGATGTGCCACTATGGATTGTTGTTGTTTTTATGCTAATAAGGATGCTTGTTGGGCTTGTTGTTGTTTTTGTGCTACTAAGGTTGATTGTTGTTGTTGTTGTGCTGCTAAGGCTGCTTGTTGGGCTTATTGTTGTTGGGCGGCTTGTTGGTAAGCCTATTGTGCTTTTTGTAAAGCTAGAGCATGTGCTTTCAATGTAGGATCATTTGGTTGTTGGGACATTTGTAATGAGTTTTGTGTGTTTTGTTTTGAGTGGGTTGGAGGTTGTTGACGAGAGGTTGGGTTTTCCTTGGTTTAACATTCCTTTCAAGATGATAGATTGGGATGGAGAAATACAATTTTGAGGTTCCAATTGATGTTGCAAGACATGAGGGACCAAGGGGAAGGATGATGTTGGCGCCACTTGGTATTGCAATGGAAATGACACATTCAGACGTTGAAATTGATTGAAAGGGTTCCCTTTACCAATGAATAGGGGGTTCCCTTGTTGTATTTGAGGTGACACCAAGGTATTACCTTGGTTGATGGGGTTCGTAACCAAGTTTTTGTTTTGATTTAGGTTGATGATGGATGGGAAATATGTGTTTTGTGGAACCAATGGGATAGATGAACCAATGGGGTGGTTGGAAAAAGATGCCCCTTGTTGCGTTGAGGGTTGATTTTGCGTAATGGTGTTTATATGCCCTTGTTGATCCATTTGAGATACTTAGTCCATACTACCTTGCATGAATTTGGGCCCACTTGTGATACTTGTGGGGATGGACAAAGATGGTTGTGCTCAAATGTCACGGTCATCATGGAGTGATGGAGTGTGAGTGGTTTATGTGGATGTAGGGGATGTTCAGGAACAATGGGAGCACCAAATGTAGGTGTCCAAGTGGTGTTTTGGGGAGGACTGGTGTTTAGAGTACCTACAAGTGTGTTGCTTTCCAAAGGAAGAGTATGACCAAAGTCCTTAGCAAGGCTAGGAGTTTGTATTTGATTTGGCCCTAGCGATGGAGTTGATTGAAGCTTGGATGAATCCAAGCCTTGTGTCAAGTTTTGAGTAGAAAATGATGGGGGAATTGAAGCCATTTTCTCAGAGGCTTGACATTTGTTCATATACTCAAGGATTTCTTCTTTAATAAGCTCAAATGGATTATTCGTAATGTCTTTTACCTCATATGGTCCCTCTTGATTTTGGGGTTGTTGTGAGGGGGTAGAATGACCTCTTGGATCAAATTCTTGATGGTTGGTATCACTGGTGTACAATGTGACTTTGGTTTTCTCCATGATTATCTTATGTTGTGATCTTGTTGTTACCATAAATTGTAGATCACCTATGGCAAAGTTATGTTGGGATTTTTAATGTTTAAACTCTCTAGTTGACTCAAATTTTGGTAAGAGGGCCCCTCTAAGTCATTTTGGAGCAATGATGTGAATGGGAGATGAAAAGGTGAATGATATGGGGAGTGATCTTTGCTAAAATTTTGGGAAAACACTTTTGACTATAGGTTTGGTGTTTGATGTTTGGATAAAAGATGTTAATGAACTTGTGAATCTTTAAGGTAGACTTGTGAAAATCAAGATAAACTAGTCCAAAAAATAATAACCAACTCAACTAAGTGCATTGAAAAGGATCCATTTCACACAACATAGCTAAGTTAGGGGATGAGGTTTAATTATGTTTAAGTCAAAAAGTGTTGGTGTGTCCAAAATTTTATAGAGTTTGGTGAAGTGAAGTGTGAAATATGATGAAGGATGCATGAAAATTTTTGACCCAAAATTTCAACCTAGAGTGAAGCTTTTGTGATGCAAGACCAAGGTAGTGAGAAAAAATGCTTTACCCTATGAATAACTCAACCCAAAAGACCAATGTTGACTTAAATGAGGAAACATTTGGACATACAAATCTGGTTCGTTCAACAAAGGGCGAGCATAAAAATTCCTTAGCAAGATGTCCCGGTTGTAGTAAAGCTTTAAGGATCATTTTTTGATAAAATTTAAACTATGATGCCTCTTTTTGAAGGGATGGCATGTGGATCTTTGTTTGGGGATTTTTATTTTGTAGGAGATCATGAGGACCAACACATGTGTGGAGTTTAATTGTGTGTTTGTTTTTGGTTTTTTTTTTATTTTTGAAAAAAGGATATCTATTGTCATGCAGGAGGTGATAATACGGGCCTTCCAACCACAATATCAGATTTTTCCTCTTTTTTGTCTAAGATGTTTGTTGTTTTTCTCCACTAGTTTGGTGTTTCTTTTGTCTCAAATGTGAAGCTCCTCAAACTACTGATTATGTTTGTTTGTTATTCTTAAATTAGCTCAAATTTTGGTTATATGAAAGCTAGTGTAAGGTTTGGTTGTTGAAGTGGAGCAATCAGATTCCAAATAGTCATAAGGTGAGAGATCAATCACATATGTGGGGTTAAATTTTGTGAGATTATCTTGATTAATGAATTGTTTCTTACCAAAAACACTTGTCTTGTTTTAGTTTCAAACTAAATGTCTGTGTCAAAAACACCATTCATTTCACAAGGTCTATTATGTGAAATTCATGAATTTAGAGCCACAGTTGCCTATGTTAACTTTGGGAATTGTGGATTTAGATATAAGTCAAGATATTTAGAAGTCTCTAAGGATAAAAATCCTTAGGAAAAGCATAAATATAAATACTTTTCAAAGGGTATCCATGCTTAAACCAAAGGGTTTAAAATTTTGAGAAAGATCGTTTGATGTTTGTTTTGCAATGCTTTGGAACCAAGCAAGTATTAAACTGAAACACAAGCATTTACAATCCTAGCTCAAGTGGGTGCGTATTTATTAGTAGGCTTACCATCATCCCCTAAGATATTATTAATCCATGAAGATGGAATGGACAAATAGGCTATGCCAAGGAAATGTAATGTCTTGACACGCCAAGCAAAAGAATCCCTTCCCTGTTTGCTTTATTGCCTCAACCAAAAAATGGACATGGTAAGTAACTTCTTGGAAAGGTGCTATTCCAATGCACTACCTTAAAATACACTTCGGAGGTGAAATTGGTGAGCCACTAATAACAAGGTTCTTAATCGGGACTTTCGAGATAAACAAGTGCCTATACATGTGGCAATTCACTCAATTAAGAGGCCTCCCAACCCTTAGAAACATATAAGGGTTTTGACGTATAACACAGATACTAGGGGAGACATTTGTCAATATAAGATAACAACACCACTTGGTTAATGAATTTAGTCACACCAATTTTATTTATATAGCAGACCCAAATGAAAGCACCGCTTGGGTCATTCCCTCTCACAAGTTGGGAGGTAGACCCTCTAAAGGTAACACAGATTGTGAAGCTTAAAATCCTTTTCATCACCCAAGATTGCCAAGAGGCGCAAGGAGAGAGGATAGGTTCTTCCAAGAAGAAAAGGTATACTTGTGTGTTTTTCTTCACCCAAGATCACACGAAGTGCAAGGTGAGAGGATATGCACATTCATTTAAACCTTGGCAAGCATAATGAGTTGATTTTAAGCACCAAATTTAAGTGTTGGGATTGTTTTGTTCAATTTTAAACCTAATATTGCAAAGTGAGGATATGTGGGTTTAATTTTAGCCAACTTTGAACGTTAATTTTAAACACAAAAGAAAATTTAGTTGGTCCTAAAACGTAAAGTAAAGCATCATAAAATGGGTTATAATTTCCCCATAAGTGTAAAAACACTTGTTACAATATATAATCAAACGATGATATGCTCCTTCACTTCATAATTTATTTCCCAAACCCGCAAAATCAGTTAGCCTAAAAAACAAAAACCAAAAGTTAGTGACATGTTAGAAACAAGATGAAAGCAAAAAATTAAAGCACATGTAAAAATTCGGTTCCTATTTTGTTTACCAGTAAATAGCGACATTGAAATCAATTGCATAACTTAATTTCATCAGATGCATCTCCATATCACAAGTGTTTCGTTGTATTGAAAAATTAGATGTGTCGCTCTATAGTAAACAATGGCATTAATGGTGCCGCTATAATAAAATTCATGATGCGAGGAAAAATAAGTTTAGAATTGCTATTTGAAATGTGCAGTCACGAAAATAAATCAAGCATCGCTAAATTAATTATGTATCGCTAAAATAAAACTAAAGTGTGTCACTGTATAGCGACACATCCCAAATTTATTTCTGAATTTGATGAAGTGCATCGTTGAACTTGAAAACACAAGAAAACGAGAATCTAAAGAGAAATTTGTCAGATTCAATTAGAAGAGACCTCCTTCTAGTGCCAAAATGTGACCAATGGCATAGCATAGGTTAACTACACCTAATCCATATGGATTCAAGGCATACTTAATCCACTAAGCATCAATCCCAATAAGATATTCAATGTAAAAAAAACAAAGAAGCCATTAAAACTAACATGCTAAAACACAAAATCTTGAAAAACATATATTCTAAGAAATTGAAACTTATCCTATTGGGGGAGTGGTGTCGCATTGAGGTGGAATGGCGACCCTTTCCCAATCCCTTGCATAATATGAGCCTTTCCAATCGATTTTATTGATTAAAATTGATGGAAACTGATGAAAAAGATGAATGAAAGAATGATAAAAGCTAGATTAACATAGTAAAAGCTAAGATGATTTATGTAAATGCATGCAAGCTATGCTAAATGTATGCAAGATTCAAATATGCAAGCCCTAGATTCCAAAATATACTAAATGAATGCAAACTAAATTATCATGGAATCCATTAATGGATGCTACGCTAACAATGCATGTAAATTAACCTAAAATTATTATCAAATGTAAAACATGAGTGCAAGTGAGTTTCAACAACATAAGTTTTCTCGTAAAATGTGGATCCCTATTTAATACATGCAATAATTATTTATAGAATAGGAAAAAAGAAACCAATGGTCAAGATTGAAAGAATCAATCAATGGTAAAGATGGAAAGAAGATGGAGGCATGGATCATGGATTACCATCAAGGGTTGAGAATGCAAGTTGATATTTAATCAAGGGCTCACAATCATGCAAAGAAGCACACTTCCAAAACTTGCTCAAGAATTTTGTTGAAATTTTGTTACATGGAAGAATATTCCCTTTTTTGAATGAGTGAAGAGGGAGAATACTCTCATGCAAGTGGATGAGGAAAATTAGTATTTAGAAAATTAAAACAAAGTTTTAATGTGCAAAGGGGAGGGATATTCAATAGGAATATTACCTTTTGGAGGAATTTAATATTTAGCATTAAATAATTAATTTATTTAATGAAAGGGGTGAGATTAAAATATTTAGTTAAATAACTAGGATAACTAGGATTTATTTAATTAAATAAGAAGATACAAGAAGGCTAATTAAACAATTTGCATTATTCAATTAGACAAGATGAAAGGTTAGTAAGAGAGGGGTGAATTAACCCAATTAGGTCAATTAGATTAATAGATGAAAATGATGCATTTAATTAAATAACTAGGTTAATTTAATCAAATAGGTGAAAAGAGGATGGATTTAAGGACGAAATTATGTTAGTATATCATATTTGAGTGTGTGATATAATCATTCAAGAAATTTTGAAGTGTCTACAGTGGCTACTTACACTACTTTGGCCAAGGTTTCCATTACCCTTAACTTAGAGTAGACGTAACACATTCACCCACCATCCTAGCTCAATTTAGTTTAAAATTACCATTATACTCTATATCTAGTTTAGTCCCTTTCCCACGGATCTAACCAATCCTAGGAATAACCCCACATAAGTCATCTTATAACAATATGAATATACTACCAAAGTATTATAAAATCTTGCATAGTGCTACATATGTCTTGTTACCTAATTTTTCTTCCAGCTCAATCAGGTAGAGTTGAGGTAGTGTTTGCAAAATAAAGATAAAAGGTACACATTTAATTCTACTATGTTCATCCATATGCATCAAAGAAATTATAAAAATAATACATTATCATGTTTATAAATGCATACAACAAAGAAGAGAAAGAGCAATATTCGCAAAAGTAATCTTTATTGATAATATAAATGTATGGTGTCCCACACAAGCCGTGGGACTAACTATCTAAATGCAAATGCTAGAAAAAACTATGCATTTATAGATATAAAGGGAAAATAATTCATATGTAAAGAAGGGGGGCCCGTTATTGCCTGAATGACGAATCCGAGTTGAGTAGAGTTGCATTCGTTTAGCCCCTCTTGTTTGTCCAACCTCTAGCAGTTGCTTTCCCTGCTCCTCTGAGAATTCTTGCATGTGTGAGAGAGAGTTTGGTTAGAGCAATGAAGGATCACCAATCAATATATATGCAAACATCCATAAACATATAGCCTGATCCTCATGTGCATTAAATAGTTAACATACCATAGATGGCCAGGAGAATAAGAGAGTTATTAAACACATCTATTTTATGCTTGATTTTATCTAACATGTTTGTTCATTGTGTAGGTATAGGTGAAATCATGTTGTTTTGATTCATCTGATTACAGCATGTGGAGTAAAATGGAATCCCATAAGGGTTGAGCCCAACATGCTACCCTTTGTTTCCATTAGAGAGGGATAAATGCATTTTTATATCACCATTGAATCTTTGTTGATAGGTCTCATAAATTATTGTGATATTGGCAAAGATAGGTATCATTACTAATGGGAGTCAAATCACATTAATAGTAATACTCCTTGTCAAATAAAACATGTCATAAGACTCATTTGCAGGGACTCTTAGTGAGTTACTCAATGAGGTCTTACTTTTTTAATTCATATGATATCAGGTCACAAAGTCCTATCAGAAGCTATTAGGGGCTAACATAAATGAAATGAAGTAGCCATAGATAAGGGTGACAGTGATTTGTATGCAACAGTGACGGTGAAATGTAAAGTGATGCCCAATAAAAAATCATAACTTGAAAGAGTGAGTATCAAAGATTTGATCATAAACATGGAGCAGTATATTCATCATTAAAATGAAGTGAAGATAGTGTTCTATGAGCACCAAATTACAGAGGACTATCCAGGTTTAATCATTCTCTACAATCCTCTAAGTGTGAGGAAACAGTGCTATACCCCAAAGGAATGACAAATTATGCATTGAGTGCAAGGGGGGGGGAAGTGAGCTACAAGATGGTATAGTGTTTTGAGTACCATTAAATACCAGGAAAACCAGTAGATGCTAATAGTATGGATCTATGCATTTTAATAATGCAAGTTGCAATTGAAACCCTATTGTAGAACAATGATTAATGCTTATTCATTAACCTTAAATGAGATGGTAAAGTTGCTATGACAGTGAATGAACTTGTATAGGTATAAAAAGTAAAAATGCATTATCATAAGCATTTCAATTAACATTTCAATCAACTTTTCTACACAGGGTATAAAGTGAGAGAGATAGCCTTGTTCTGGCTATACTACAGTAGTGGAGCAATGAAATGTAAATGTAGTGATATAAAAGCATTATGATTTTTTTTATAAAAAGACAGTGTTTTGTTTTCTTTCCAAAAAATTTAGAATCAAAATCATAATACAAATATTATGAAAATTGGTATTTGCATTATATCTATAGTTTCATAAAAGTAATGCATAAAGTTCCAAATGGAAGGAGTCAACTAAACTAAATAGTGAGAAATACTTCTATAGGAAATTCAAGAAAAATGATAAGTAAATGCATGGGACGAGGATAGAAGCCATAGTGAAAACCTAGAAACTAGTAAGAAGGAAAACCTCATTCAACACTAGGGTTTTGAAATAGTGAAATACTGAAGAGTATCCAGGTTTAAGGGGTTGAGCCACAACCATGAGGAGTAGTAGAGAAATAAAATGATGATAGAAGCTAGGGTTTCAAATCCTCAAGTGTTTATGCAGAAAATCCAAAACCCTCGATCCTGTAGAAAAACCATGGTAGGTTAGTAGATGTAGAACAAGGAAATATACAACCTACACAAGCAATGGAGAAGGCCTTATCTATGCAAGAGAACAAAGCTCTAAGCCAGAGAAACTTTGGAGAAGGAATTCCTTTTTGCAAACCCAAGCGGCCATGAAATGAAGAGGCTGAGCCATGGGCATTTCTAAAAGAGGGTAAAATATAGAGAAATGCAAAGAGAAAATAAAAAGATGCACAGAGAGAAAAACATATTAAAAAAAAAAAAGAAATCTTCCAAGCTTGTGAGATCTACAAGTGAAACCAAGAGAACTGAAATACATTCGTGTTTCTGCAAAGATGACTTGATTTTGAGCATTTATTTCTTCAAAAATTGAAATGAAAAGACAAAAATGGTTCCAGAATGCTTACCCCGAGCGTCAACAACCTTTTTTTTCATAAAATGCCTCTAAGACTCAGAGAATCTTCCATGGATGAAATCAATTAAACCCTATGTCAGCATGGCCAAGAGAGTTTTCTAGAAGGGTTGGTGAAATGAGATGTGTGTTTTCCATTGCTTTGGTTTTGAGCGTTAGGGTTTTTACCCTAATCTTATGTTGATGATGTATGGTTTTTTGCACCTTTTCTTTTAAAATTTGCAACACAAACTAATGCATGTTTGTGGCCTTTTGTGCCTTAGTGTTTTTTTCTTGTGTATGCCATGTGGAGGGTCTTCATGACTATGGGTCGAGCCTTGTAATTTATTTTCCATTTTCTTTTAAATGTAAAACATTTTAATTAAGTGATAATTTATAAATCACTTAATTATAAATGTTATTTTAAATTCAAAGTGAAGGTGTTATGCCTTGTAAATGCATTGAGAGAATATAGTTGATTGTTGATGTTTTTGGAAAGCATATGGGGAGGTTTGGAGAGGTTATCAAACATGTGGAGAGAATATAGGGGATTTTACTCACTTTGTTGGGGGATATGAGAGCATCTAGGGGGGTTTTGAATGCCTTCATGATGGACTTGGTCAACTTTGACCTTTTCAACACATTGGAGTTTTTTTGGAGAGGATTCAGTTGCTATATTTTTGGCTTTTTGGAGGCATCTGACCCAAGGAAGCTTCTATTTCCTTCTTTGGTGCAACTACTAGGTTGATGGATATAATCATTGGATTGACTCATTTTACACTTAGTTTTGATTATGCACTTTTCGATACTTTGTCACTTTTCAATCCTTAGACAGTTTTTGGAATACTTTTGTAACTCATTTTTGGATATGAAATATAGTGAAGACCTTGGATATCATTGATTTGAAGTTTTTCCTACTTGTTCTTTGAATTATTGTGTGCACTCAATTGATTAATAAAGTTCTTTGTGAGGTATTTTCCATTTCCTTATAACTTTGTCTCAGGTTTTAGCACCTTTATGCAAAAGTATCTTAATGTAGGTTGCAAATTGTGTCAAGAAATGCAAAATGGCTTTTAGTTGTGGAGTTATCTCCCTCCTAGGAGTTTGAGCATTAGGACCTCTTTGTGAAATACTCATGCAAACACATGCAATAATGAGTTGTTTAAGTTTAATTTATGTCATTGTAGTCAAGTGTTTGCAGTCTAAGTTTTATGTCCAAGTTTAGCTTGGTGTATCACCTTCTTAGTTTCATTTTCAGGTTTCAGTTTCTATATTCTCTCTTCCCTATTCCTTTTCAAAGTAGTAGAGTAGTGAAGTAGAATAGGTTATAACCATTTTGGACCTATTGTGCATGTTTTTCACACATGCCATGCCATGGGCAGGGACCTCCTCTTTTCATTCCTGACGGCCTGCTTTGCTCCCATCTCATTTTACGTGCCCCTTTCTTGGAACCTAAATTGGTCATGTGACATCAAACAATCAAATTCCCCTGACCAAATTCACCTAACTAAGTTTCGCTAAGTCTTTTACATTCACAGAAGTGCCCCTGTGGGTTTCCCTTCATTCGTTGCCCCGACATCCTCCAGGCCTCATCCCTGCTCGCTCAATTCGCTTTTTCCTTCATTTTTGACTTTGGGGATAGGTTTCCTATGGATTTGGGATATTTTTGTGGTGCCTAAGTGAACTACCAAGGTTTCGTTAAGTTTCAGGAATTTGCATAATTTTCATTCCAAAACTCCACCCTCTGTGGTCGTTTCCAAAACTCTATCCCTCCTTTGTTATTTTGCCTTTCATTCACTCCCGGCATTCTGGCTCCTGGAACCCGGCCCCTCTGTGGCCATTTCCAGAACTCCACCCCTTTGTGGCCATTTCTGGAACTCCATCCCTCCTTTGTCATTTTTCCTTTCGTCCGCCCCTAGCATTTTGGCTCCCAGAACCCGACCCCCCCATGGCCATTTCTGGAACTCCACCCCTCCGTGGCCAATTCTGGAACTTCATCCCTCCTTTGTTGTTTTTCCTTATGTCTGCCCCTAATGTTCCAGCTCTTGGAACCCTACCCCTCAATGGCCATTTTTGGAACTCCACCCCTCTGTGGCTATTTTTGGAACTTTGTCCCTCCTTTGCCATTTTGCCTTTCGTCCGTCCCCAGCCTTTTGGCTCTCGGAACCCAACCCCTCTATGGCCATCCCTCCATGGTTGTTTTGCCTCCTGATCGTCATCTGCCTTCCCTCTGTCATCCGCCATTGCCCGTTGCTCGTCGTTCGTCGTCTTTCCGCCCTGTGGTGCCCGTACCCTAGAGCACACATTAATGTTTATGATCCAAATGATCTTCAAATACAAATATTATGATCTTTTGATCATGCATGAATGGATCTAACAAGGATTTTGCAAGATTTGACTAACGTTTTCCTTGATTTATGTATGAAAGAACTTACGAAACTTCATGTATGTAGGATTCAAGAAGCCTACCGCGGGTCCGTTGGGGATACCCATTGAGAAAGCTAAACAAGGAAAAGAACATAACTCCTGTCACCATTCATTTTACACCCACCTCTCTTCGTAGCACTTATCAACAGAGCTAGCATTAGAAGAAGGCTTATGTTAAGGAAGTCAATGAAAAAATACAAGGGGGTCGCCTTGAAGAAAGCATAGGGGAGTTGTCCTACTTTTCAGCAGATGATGGCGATCTTTAAGGAGTTGTCCACCCAAATTAGAGGCAACCAATCCATTGGTGCCAGTCGTTGGCAGACCCATTTGATCCAATGAAGAATGTTGCAATTCCATCAAGCAAAGGGCAACTTTCAGGTAGTTTCAGCTACGGTAAAAAGGAAATCGGCTAAAAGACAAAACTTCTATAGCACCTGGGCACTAAAATACAAAATAGGGAAAAAAAAAAGATGTATTTTAAATTGTTGAATATTGTGGGGTAGGTGAAGCCCTAGTGCAATAAAATTTGGGCCACAAAATGTAATTCAATCCTAGCCATTCATTCAAGCTTTGGAAAACTGTAAATAGGGGTCTCCCCCTCATTTGTAAATGTTTAGAGAGCTGGTGTAAAAAAATTTTGCAGCAATAGAAGACAACATTGCATGATTCTATGGATGTTCTCTTTGATTTTTCTCATCTTCCATGCATGGTTCTACTTCTCTTTTAATTTAGTTGTTATTTTCTTGAAGGGAAATGATGATGGTGTTTGTTGTTATAGTATTTGATGAATCTCCAACTCATGTTTTTTGTGGTTTGTTGATGATGAATCACTTTGTAAAGCTAGTCTGAGCTTCTTTACTTTACTACTGCAACTTAGTTCAATTGCATGTTCATGATGTGTGTATGCAAACTGAAAATCTATAGTCCTTAGAAGATTGCACTAGTTTTGTGTAACTATAGGATCCTCTTGACCAAGCAAAACCCAGTTTGGGGAGTTTGTCTCCTGTAGTAGCCTCCATGATCATTGTTCATTTGTATTTCAAGTCTAGGAACTTATTCTCTTCCCTTCTCTTTTTCCTTGTTTTTAATACGTAGCGTTAGGCAAGTTTCATTGCACATTATAAAGCTAAATCTGATGACGAAATGGAGTTCTAGACTGTTTGAACTTGGAGAAAATGCACAACTCTCCCATCCTAAGAAATCCATTTCCAGACCCAACTTCCCACACTTTGTAACTCATCTATAAGATCGCCTTGTGATTCCAACAAATCACATGAAACAAATAAGATATTCCAAGCACTGTCAATACCTGACATTAGAGACCTTGCGATAGTGTTCTACAATTTTATTGTGGAAGATTGTCTTTCAAGAGAGGTGATGCACCTATGCATTACATGTATTGTGAAGTGCATAAAAAACAAATCAACAAAACTGGCGCTAGAAGGAGGGCATGACATGTTGAGGCTACAAAGCTTAAAGTTGGTCCAAGTTGAAAAGAGCACTTCTAAAGAAGAAATATGAGATAGAGAGATCTCTTTTAATGCTGAAACATAAAATCAAAAAATTATGAAGGCAAAAGAAGCTGAGTCGAAATGGAGCAACATCTACAAATTGACATCACTCAACTACATGTAGATTTAAATAGAAGACTAAGGAAACCGTTGCAGCAATTCACATCAGCGGACAAGTGCAGGATTCATTACACTCATGACAGACACAACGAATTGGAGTGTCTAACATTCTTGGATAGAGTTCAAAGAGTCTTGCAAGGAGAAATTCCCTTTAGAGAAATCTATCAGCCTTTAGCCCATGTAGACCCAAAGGAAGAATCGACAACCATGGCAACCAAGGCATTTGAAGAGCTGATCCAAGAAAATTTGAACAACAAAGATAGACCAAGATTGGAGGAGGTGTTGATGTCTACTTGGTGCAGATTTCACAACACACCTCACTCTAAATTCACTTTCTCATCATGCATGAACATTATCACTCAAACCTGGTGTTGTTTGAATGAGTTGGAGTAGCCAAATTTCGATAGGGATGAGTCATTCCATGAGGAAAAGGAGCTATCAACATTTGAAGGACAACAAAGTAAATATGAACTAAGAAATTGGACATGAGCAAGTGCTTGGACAACAAAAAAGAAAGTTGAAAGTCAGAGAGAAGGAGTTGATCCCCTCGAGACAGCAGGCAGTCTCGATAAAAACTCAGCTAGAAAGGAATTTGAAGGCCCTTTCTCCATCGGCAAAAGGCAGTCCTCCAATATAGAAGAGAAGTTATTGACAGTTGATGATGAATCAATAAAATTTGCAACAACATATGCTAGGACAGCCGACACAGATGTTGAGAATTAGAAAGAGGAAAAGGTTGACATCCTTGGGACAATAGAGAATGATGATGAATAAATAAGCGAGATTAGATTAGAAGACCTCGCCTTGATAAATGACTGCAATCGAGGATCTGAAAATGCAGATTTGGAGGAGTGGGAACAACTACAATTCACGATTGTTTACCATCAAGCTTCTTTTTCAAGTGATGATGAGGACCCAGTAGCAGAAAGATATGACCAGCTCGTGTCTAGATTAGCAAAGGATTGGTCAGAGCTGAAATACCAACTGGATTTGGAGGTGCTACTACTGTTGAATTGGTGTAGAATTCATGATTCTTCACACTCAAAGTTCACGTGCAGACTGTGCCAAGAAGCCATCAAGCAAGTCAAAGAATAGGCAAGGCAGCCAAGCACGCCACTTCCTGCAGTTGCTTCAAGGATGCAACGTGAGGATCAAGAGCTTGAGCCAAGTGACAACCTAGATGAAGTTAGTCCTCAAGAGGATGTTGGGACAACAATACAATCTCAATCTTTTGAGTGATGAAGTAGATCAAACAGGAATGTTGTCCACCAGTTATCAAGAATTTCTTCATCTTGAGGAGCATTTGAGCACCATGGGCAATAGGCTTTATGACAAGTCCTTGGAGGGAGATTGCATAGCGGATTTTGGTCCCCTCGATGAGATGCCATCAATTGATGACTTCTTTCCATTGGGAGTTGTACTGTGAAGGTATTATCATGTCGAGGAAGAGCACATCCCAAAAGATGGTAGCGATGAAGACATACTCCTTGAGCCTCCAAATGGTGATGCACTAGAGTTTCTGGATTGGGAGAGGGATTCCTTCTCCATCTATAGCGATAGTGAGCAAGGGAAAACAAGTGAACTTCATGAAAAGATGCATGAACAACAAAGAGAAGAAGACAAAAGCGGGGGTGTTGAGATAGTTGCCAATAGAGATGAAGCACCCGGTCGACTACAAGATGCAACTTGGAGTCCTTCCACCATGATCGTTGTTGATCCTCCTCCATATTTAGATGGTTGAAATAGCACAGACAGATTCAGACATGTCATTGTACCACAACATTGAACACCATATAATTAAGGAAAACACTTGGGAAAGGAAGTGGGACAGCATGTTACCTTTTGAGGACAACAATCAAGTGGACACTAGGTTTGTAAAAGATCAATGAGATGAAGTCTATCTTCTTGAAGAACAATTGATAGGGATTGCTTATCCCACACAAGACATGGAAGAAGTGTTTGCTTCCCCATTCTCCCTACCTTATGCAATATTTATGCCTGAAGTGCTATACCCTCCACCATGCCCACTCGAAGTTGCTGATGTAAAGATTGATGATGCAGTGCTCGCTCTCGACTTTCAAACACTGCCACAATTGCACAACAAAATCAAAGTTCTATCCTTCCTTGCTCCTATTAATTTTCATAGTTGCACTTATCATTTTTATTATGGGAATGAGAGGAGAAAATGTGTTTATGGATTAACCATGGGTTTGGCGAGCCTCCTCAATTGTTGATTTTCCTTGACCGAGTGATTGAACTTGAGTGCTGCAATGTTGAATTTCTTTTTTTGGAATATAAAGATAAATTTGTATGGTTAAGAATGATAATGATTGCCTATTTTCTTGTGCATGCACTGCAAAATCCAAAGAGCATTGACATTAGTTCACCTTTCCCGAACATAGTGCTTTGTAAATATCTCTTTGTACATAGCTAATTTTTGAGTAAGTAGGTTTCCTGCAAATTGTGAATCCCAATTCTACTACTGCATAGACATGACAAACAAACACATTATTTAGTTGATATGCAAGATAAAAGAAGGATTCCCCATGAAATCCATTTACAAATTTTAAATAGAAAGAACAATGAAGAATAATGCAATAAACCAAATAAATCCTATCTAAGCAAAGTAAACTCTTGATCCCATGGGGGAGTTGGTGCCAATTGATATGTTGATATTAGCCCTTTTCCAACTCCTTTGTAAGCTTTTTTGATTTGATGAGTGATTGATCCACTTTGTTGATGAAGAACAAGATGAGTTCTTGAAAAAACCTGCAATAACCTAGCTAAGATCTTGCATTGAGGATGAAGTTGAGTAGAGTAAGTTTAGTCAAGTTGTGGATGATAGAATGAGAGGAAGAGTCTCTCATTTATAGATTTCCAAAATGGAAGAGAGAGTGAAATTGAGCAATGTGGGATAAAAGATAATCCAATGAGAGAAGGCCACTTGTCCACATATGATTGGAGGAGGAATGAGCACATTTTGGTCAATGTGCATGATAAATACTATGAGATTCAAATTTGAAATTTGAATGTGACATGTTGGAGGGAGAAAGAAATGGATTTAATATCACTTGGCTCAATGCACAAGTACATGTAAGAGGAGTGAATTCCTTGTTGGAAGGACCAAGCCCACTTGAATTTGAATTCAAATTTGAGAGAATATTCCCCTTTTATGCCATGTGAGGGAAAATAGAGATTTAATAAATGAATTAAATCTATTTTCATATGCAAGTGGTAAAAGCTAGAGGATGGGACATGATTTTAGATTAAATTAATCAAAGATTAATTAATGTAATAAGGAATTAGGGGATGTGACAATTTAGACTTAAATTTATGTATTGAATTAAATCAAATTGAGAGGAAGGGTTTACTTAAATAAATATTTTTGATTTATTTAACTAAAAGGGGGAAATCTTAGATTAAATAAAATAAGGTTTAATTTATTTAATTTAATAAGAAGACTGTAGGCATTTAATCAAATAAAATGAATTATTTAATTAAAAGTGGATTTTAGGGTTAATTAAATTAAATTGATAAATTTAATCAACAGAGGAGAAAGACCTAATTAAATAAATAATGATTTATTTAATTAAGGGATGAAAGGTAATGATAAGCTGAGAGTGTGATTCAGGAAGAAACGATGTTAGTAGTTGGGAACAAATTTGCTAGATTCAATTGTACATTTTCCATGTCTACACAAATACTTCGCTTTCCCGCTTTCCTTAGGTTAGCTGGTTTGCTTTAGGGTAGTTTCTTGATTTTTTCCCTTTTTATTTTCTTGCTTTGGTTAGTTTAGGTTGTTCATTTTCTGTTCGTTTTGCTTTCATTTTTTGTTGCGGCTTTGCTTGGGGACCCTCTAAGTTGGGCACATTTCTAAACACAATAACTATCTTTATTGTTTGGGATTGTTCTATGTATTTATTTGTCAAACTCTAATCAAGTTTTCAGAGTGGATGGTGAGGATATTTTGTTAGTGTCAAGTGATGTGGGTGTTTGATTCAAAGAGGATAAGTCCTTGGTTGATCTCACTCCTGATGTATTCTGAAATCTTATATCTCTTACATATTTTAAGAATCTAGAGGTCATTGTAGGTCCTTTGTGAAGTCTAGTTAAGTGAAAAATCTAAAAAAAATCTCCAGCGCCACCGTGATTCTCAACCCTGAGCGCGAGCAAAGAAAGAAAAAAAGCAAAATATTGAAAATCAAAAGAAAAGAAATTCAGCTTTTCAGGGGTATTTGAGAAACTCTATCGGGACTATGGATGCCTAGCCGGTAGTAGAGAAATTTTTAGGAGAACCACATCAATAATTTTGTCGAGGCTATGGACGTCTAACTGGCAACGAGGCAATGTCCCAGATGCTTTTGGAGTTAGAATAAACTACGTAGCTTAACTTGATGGAGCTTAGGTTCTTGCAGCAAATGACAGATGAGAATTAATGCAATTGCACACACTTGGATTTTTAGCACATTGAAGGTTGGGTTGGCTAGTGGTTTTGATCCTTTGGTTGAGCATCTAGTTTATTTTCCCTAGCGTGAAGGTCAGAACTAGAGATTTTGGGTTCGTGATTCCAGTTTTTCATCGAAATGATCTGGAGTATTTCCCCAATGAGTCATTTTTTATGCATTTTTTGCACACACACCCCACCATGGGTAGGGACCCCCTCTTTTCATTCCTGACAGGCTGCTTTAATCCTGTCTCATTTTGCATTCCCCTTTCTTGGAGCCAAAATTGGTCATGTTACGTCAAACGATCAAATTCCCCTGACCAAATTCACCTACCTAAGTTTCGCTAAGTCTTTTGCTTTCGCGAAAGTGCCCCTGTGGGTTTCCCATGACCCGTTGCCCTGGCGTCCTCCAAGCCTCATCCCTACTTGCTCAATTCACTTTTTCCTTCATTTTTGACTTTGGGGATAGGTTTCCTATGGATTTGGGATGTTTTTGCGGTGCCTAGGTGAACTACCAAGGTTTCATTAAGTTTTGAGAAGTTGCAAAATTTTCATTCTGGAACTCCATCCCTCTGTGGCTATTTTTGGAACTCTGTCCCTCCTTTGTCATTTTGCCTTTCGTCTGCCCTCGATGTTCCAGATCCCTGAACCCATCCCCTTTGTGGCCATTTCCAAAACTCTACCCCTCCATGGTCATTTCTAGAACTCCATCTGTCATTTGTCATTTTGCCTTCCGTCCACCCCCGGCGTTCTAGCTCTTAGAACTCGGCCCCTTCCTGGTCATTTCTAGAACTCCACCCCTTCGTGGCCATTTTCGGAACCCCGTCCCTCCTTTGTCATTTTTCCTTCTGTCCTCCCCTGACATTCCAGCTCCCGAAACCCTACCCCTCTGTGGCCGTTTTTGGAACTCCACCCCTTTGTGGCCATTTCTAGAACTTCGTCCCTCCTTTGCCATTTTTCCTTTCATCCGCCCCCAACATTCTAGCTCCCAAAACTTGGCCCCTCCGTGGTCATTTCCGAAACTCCACCCCTCCATTTCCATTTTTGAAACTTTGTCCCTCCTTTAATGCTTTGTCTTTCGTCCGCCCTTGGCGTTCTGACTCTCGCAACCCGGCCCCTCCGTGGCCATTTCCGAAACTCCACCCCTCCATGGCTATTTCTGGAACTCTATCCCTCCTTTTCCGTTTTGCTTTTCGTCTGCCCCCGGTGTTCTGGCTCCCAGAACCCTACCCCTCCATGGATATTTTCGAAACTCCACCCCTCCATGGCCATTTTCGGAACTCTATCCCTCCTTTGTCGTTTTGCCTTTCGTTCACCCCCAATGTTTCGGCTCTTGGAACCTGACCCCTTCGTGGTCGTCTGGAACTTTCCTTCTAGGTCACCATCCCTTTGTGACTATTTTACCTCTCGTCCGTCATCTACCTTCCCTTTGTCATCCACCATCACCCGTTGCCCGTCGTTCGTCGTCTTTCCACCCTATGGTGCCTGCACCCTGGAGCATGCATTAATGTTTATGATCCAAATGAGCTCCAAATATGAATATTATAATCTTTTGGTCATGCATGAATGGATCTAATAACGAGTTTGCAAGATTTGACTAAAGTTTTCCTTGATTTTTGTATGAAAGCACATATGACACTTCATGTATGTAGGATTCAAGAAGGCTACCACGGGTTTGTTGGGGAGACCCATTGAGAAAGTTGAACAAGGAAAAGCACATAGCTCATTTCACCATTCATTTTACGCCCACCTCTCTTCGTAGAACCCATCAAAAGAGTTGACATTAGAAGAAGGCCTGTGTCAAGGAAGTCAATGATAAAATGCAAGGGGGTGGCCTTGAAGAAAACATAGGGGAGCTATTCTACTTTTCACCAGATGATGGCAATATTTAAGGAGTTGTCTTCCCAAATCAGAGGCAACCAACCCATTGGTGCCAGTCATCGATAGACCCACTTGATCCAATGAAGAATGTTGCAAGTCCATCAAGAAAATGGAAAATTTTAGGTAGTTTTAGCTACAGTAAAAAGGAAATCAGCTAGAAGACAAAACTGCTACAGCACCTGGGCACTAAAAGACAAAATAGGGAAAAAACAAAGATGTATTTTAAATTGCTGAATATTGTGGGGTAGGTGAAGCCCTAGTGCAATCAAATTTGGGCCACAAAATTTAATTCAATCCTAGCCATTCATTTAGGCTTTGGAAAACTATAAATAGGGGTCTCCCCCTCATTTGTAAATGGTTGGAGAGCTAGTGTAAAAAACATTTGCAGCAATAGAAGACAACATTTCTCATCTTGCATGCATGGTTCTACTTCCCTTTTAATTTAGTTGTTAGTTTCTTGAAGGGAAGTGATGATGGTGTTTGCTGTTATAGTATTTCATGAATTTCCAGCTCATGTTTTTTGTGGTTTGTTGATGATGAATCACTTTGTAAAGCTAGTCTGGACTTTTTTACTTTACTATTACAACTTAGTTCACTTGCATGTTCATGATGTGTGTATGAAAACTAAAACCCTGCAGTATTTAGAAGATTGCACTAGTTTGTGTAATTGTAGGATGCTCTTGGTCAAGCAAAACCCAGTTTGGGGAGTTTTTCTACTGTAGCATCCTCCATGATCACTTTTCATTTGTAGCTTCAAGTCTAGGAACTTACTCTCTTCCCTTCTCTTTGTAGCATTAGGCAAGGTTCATTGCACATTATAAAGTTAAATCCGCTGATGAAATGGAGTTCTAGAATACTATTTGAACCTACAACAAACACACAACAACTCTCCCATCCTAAGAAATCCATTTGTAGACCCAAATTCCCACACTTTGTAACTCATCTGTAAGGCTACCTTGTGATTCCAGCAAATAACATGAAACAACTAAGATATTCCAAGCACTATCAAGACTTGACATTAGAGACCTTGGGATAGTGTTCTAAAATTTGATTATGGAATATTGTCTCTCAAGAGAGGTGATGCACCTATGTGTTACATGTGTTGTGAAGTGAACAAAAAACACATCAACAAGACCCAACCTTATTTGGATATTCACTCCAAGTTATAGGTGACCCACAACCTAGGAGTGTTTCCATGTTCCTCTAGAGTGCTAATTTATGCAACTTAGAAAGGGTGCAACTTTAAGAGATAACAATTTTGGCACACCCAGTGGGACAAATAACTAATTTTTTCTAGTTCATTTCAGAATTTATATTATTGTTGTTTGGTGTGTACAACAGTAGCTCTAGCCTTTTTGAGGCAACCAAATCACATACCTGGCGACTCCAAGATCAAAGAAACTGGTTTCAATAGTATAAGTGTTGGTTTCATGGGAATATGTCTTACGATTCACCATTTCATGAAAGTGTTGTGCCTACATCATCTTATCATTCATATCCAAAGAATTTCAATGTTGGTTTTAGTCCAAGCAATTTATTAACACTAGATAACCAACATGTTCAACATGCTTACCACCCACCCACCCTTGCTCAACCATCATGGAAGCTAGTATGTGCCTAGAAGAAGTTTGAAGAAGGCTATTTAAAGCCAAGTCAGTAGTATTGCCTTCCTAACCAGATTCAACATAATGAAGAAATGAGGATTAGTAATATGAAAAAAATATTCCTAGATTTTCGTAGGTAGTTGGATGATATCATGAGACAACAACAATATGATTTTCAACATGAGGTGTTGGCTTATCGGGCCTATCTTCATGAGTAGGAGATGTAGGCACAAGTAAGGTATTCGGAAGAGAAAATGCTTGTTCAAGCTCAAAAGTTAGAAGCAGATTCAACACTCTCTTTTCCAAACCCATTCTTTGAGGTGGGGGTTCCAAGGTTCAATACATTAAGCTTCAAACAAGATGAACCTTATTTTTAAGAGAAATCAGAAGTTTTGCAGCATGAAGAAGTAGCTTATCAAGCCTATTTTCATGAGCAAGAGTTGGTTGCAAGAGAGCAAAAAATGAGGCTTCTGACTGAGAAAGTACAAAAGATAGAGGCCCAATCCGCTCCTTGCATTTTGGAGCATCTTGTGAAAGAGAAGGTCCTCAAATTTGAAATCCCAACCTTTAAACAAGGTAATCCTTTCAAGTCCTCTAAGTTCAACATCCCAAGGTTTAGAAAGCCTTTTCAATTACAAGAATCTATACTTACACAAGCTAAACCTCTTATTCTTCAAGAGCAACCCTCTCAAGAACCCACTTCTCATACAGAAGCCCAACAAGCCTATCAAATTTCCCCATGTTCCAAGTCATCAAACTTGTTACAAGAACAAGATGAGCATATAGAGTTTGGGCGGTAGTATGAAGAATAGGAAGAGGGCGATGAAGAGGAGGATGCTACTTTGATGTTTGATGAGCTGCCCTATTTTGCTGAACAAGATGAAGGGAGCTTGCTCGTATCATCATTAGCAGCAGATCTAGAACACATTGGAGTTGTTCAACAACATGATGGGTTCTTGGTTCAGGAAGTTATCAATAAGCATGAACATGAAACTTTAATTCATGAATGTCTCCATAAGGTAAAAATCAATCCTCTCCTGTAGAAAACCAAAGAATACTTAGAAGAGGATATGTTTTGTGATGATTTAGAGACTTATTGTTTAGATTTGGATGTCAAATCAACACCTTTTGTGGAGTCAACTAATGATCAATATAAGTAAAATGTGGAAAAAGTTACATTTCCACTTGAGACTTTTGGGTTAACTTCCTCCAACCAGCAAGAGGAGACAAATGAACATGAGGAACTTGGTAGAAAAGAGGATGATATGTTTTGGTATGATGGGCTACCTTCATTTGTTGAAAAAAGTGAAGAAGATATGTCTATGATAGCACAAGATTTTGGATAGCTACAAGATGTTCAACAATGTGATGAGTTATTGGTTCATGAAAATCAATATGAAAATGAACCTTTGGCTCATGAAGTAATTTCATTTTGGGATGATCTAAAGCTTGTTTTGGCTCATGAGGAAGCCTCTTTTTTCCCAAATTTGGATATTGAACCAGTTACCTTTATAGCACAATATGTGGAACAACAACATGATTTGGAGTTGCAAGAAACCAACATGGAGAGTTCTAGATTCATGCTTTCTAGAGGATGCCCAATTAGGCATCTAAATAGCATGGAGTTCACTGAAGCACCAATAGCCAGTCTTGTACCCATGCATGAAACTATAGTTGAAGATGGAATCAAGAGTGTACTTGTAGTTGAACAAGAGTATGTTCAACTCACTTATCCTCTTTTGAACAACAATACATATGTTCCATTTGACGAGGTAATTGGACTTGTTTATCTCTTCCTACGGATAGTTCATCAACTTGTTGAAAATTTTTATGTCTCATCTTTTCTTAGTTGTCCTCAAGCATGTAAGTCATTGCATATTAAGAAGAAGGGGGAGATACTTCAGTCATCCTATAAATGGTTTTGTTTGACCAGTTTCTTTGTTGGTTAGAGTAGATTAGGAGTTTTGTTTTCAATAAGTGTTGTTGCACCTTAGTTTAGTTGCAAGTTTCCTTTTCCCTAAGCGTTATTATGCACAGTTAGGTAGTTTTATTTCTATGTTTTTTCATTTCCTGGGTTTCCAAGGTATCATACACTGATCTGATGAGTTACAACAATGTACAAGACTATTTTCCAAGTCTTGTTTTGGTTTTCTAAGTGACTTCTTTCCTAATGGATAAGCTTCAGGCAACTAGTCAGGATGTTTAGCAGGAAAACATATAGTAGATGTCACAAAAAATGTTACCTGATTTTGCTTCCAGCTCAATTAGGTAGAGCTGAGGTAGTGTTTGCAAAATAAAGATAAAAGGTTCACATTTAATTCTGCTATGTTCATCCATATGCATAAAATAAATTATCAAAAGACTGCATTATCATGTTTGCAAATGCATACAATAGAGAAGAGAGAGAACAATCTTTGCAAAAGTCATATTTATTGATAATATAAATGTATGGTGTCCCACACAAGCCATGGGACTAACTATATAAACACAAATGTTGGAAAAAAACTATACATTTATATATATAAAAGGAAAAAAATGCATATGTAAAGAAGGGGGACTCGTCATTGCCTAAATGAAAAATCCCAGTTGAGTAGAGTTGCATTTTTTCAACCCCTCTTGTTTGTCCAACCTCCAAAAGTTGCTTTCCTTGTTGCTCCAAGAATTATTGCATGTGTGAGAGAGAGTTTGGTTAGAGAAATGAAGGTTCACCAATCAATATATATGCAAACACCCATAAACATATAGCTTGATCCTTGTGTACTAAATTAAATAATTAGCATACCACAAATGTCCAGGAGAACAAGAGAGTTATCAAACATATCTATTTTATGTTTGGTTTTATCTAATATGTTTGCTCATTGTGCAGGTATAGGTGAAATCATGTTGTTTTTTTATTTAGTCGATTACAACATGTAGAGTAAAATGGGCTCCCACAAGGGTTGAGCCCAACATGTTGCCCTCTATTTCCATTAGAGAGGGATAATTGCATTTTTATATCACCATTGAATCTTTGTTGATAGATCTCATCAATCATGGTGATATTGACAAAGATAAGTATCATTATTAGTGGGAGTCATCTCACATTAATAGTGATACTCCTTTTCAATTAAAACATGTCATAAGACTCATCTGTAGGGACTCTTAGTGAGTTACGCAATGAGGTATTACTATTTTGATTCATATGCTATCAGGTCACCAAGTCCTATCAGAAGCTATATGGGCTAACATAAATGAAATGAAGCAGTCATAGATCAAGGGTGACAGTGATTTGTATGCAAAAATGACAGTGAAATGTAAAGTGATTCTCAATAATTAATCATAACTTGAAACAGTGAGTATCAAACATCTTATCATAAATATGGAGCAGCATATTCATCAATAAAATGAAGTGAATACAGTTTTCTATGAGCACCAAATTACAGAGGACTATCCAGGTTTACTCATGCTCTACAAGCCTCTAAGTGTGAGGAAACAATGCTATACCCAAGAGGAATGAAAAATTATGTATTGAGTGCAAGGGGGGGCAGTGAGCTACATGATGGTATAGTGTTTTGAGTACCATTAAATACTAGGCAAACCAGTAGATGCTAACAGTATGGATCTATGCATTTCAATAATGCAAGTTGCAATTGAAACCGTACTGCAAAACAATGAGTAATGCTTACTCAGTAAACTTAAATGAGATGATAAAGTTGCTATGAGAGTGAATGAACTTGTATAGGTATGAAAAAGAAAAAGGCATTATCATAAGCATTGTAATTGACATTTCAATCAAATTTTCTACAGGGGGTATAAAGTGAGAGAGATAGCCTTGTCCTGGCTATACTACAGTAGTGGAGCAATGAAATTTAAATGTGGTGATATGAAAGCATTATGATTTTTTTTTTTTATGAGTATTCTATTTTCTTTCTAGAAAATCCAGAATCAAAATCATGATGCAAATTGGTATTTGCATTGTATCTACAGTTTCATAAAAGTTATGCATAAAGTTCCAAATGGAAGTAGTCAAATAAACCAAACAATGGGCAATACTTCTATAGGAAATTCAAGAAAATGATGAGTAAATGCATGGGCCGAGGATAGAAGCCATAATGAAAACCCAGAAATTGGTAAGAAGGAAACCCTCATTCAACACTAGGGTTTTGAAAAAATGAAATACTGAAGAGTATTTAGGTTTAAGGGGTCAAGCCATGACCATGAGGAGTAGCAGAGAAATCAAACAATGACATAAGCTAGGGTTTCAAAGCCGCAAGTGTTTATATAGAAAATCCAAAAATCTCGATCTTGTAGAAAAAACTGTGGTAGGTTAGCAAATGTAGAACAAGGAAAGATATGACCTACACAAGTAATGGAGAAGGCATTATCTATGCAAGAGAACGAAGCTTTGAGCCGAAGAAACTTTGCAGAAGGCCTTCCGTTTTTCAAACCCAAGTGGCCATGAAATGAAGATGACAAGCCATGGACATTTATGAAAGAGGGTAAAATACAGAGAAATGCAAAGATAAAACAAAAATATGTACAAAGAGAACAACATATTAAACATTTTTTTTTCTTCCAAGCTCACAAGATCTACAAGTGAAAGCAAGAGAAGTGAAATGCATTCGTGTTTTTGCAAAGATGGCTCGATTTCGAGTATTTATTTCTTCAGAAAATGAAATGAACAGACAAAAATGCTTACCCCGAGTGTCAACAACCTTTTTATCATAAAATGCCTTTGAGACTCAGAGAATCCGCCATGGATGAACTCCATTAAACCCCATGTTAGCACAACCAAGAGAGTTTTCCGGAAGGTTTGGTGAAATGAGATGCATTTTTTCCTTTGCTTTGGTTTTGAGTGTTAGTATTTTTACCCTAAGCTTATGCCGATGATGTAAGGTGATTTTCACCTTTTCTTTTAACATTTTCAACACAAACTAATGCATTCCCGTGGCCTTTTGTGCCTTAGTGTTTTTTCCTTTTGTATGCCATGTGGAGGGTCTTCATGATTATGGGTTGAGCCTTATAATTTCTTTTGCATTGTCTTTTAAATGTAAACCATTTTAATTAAGTGATAATTTATAAATCACTTAATTATAAATGTTATTTTAAATGCAAAGTGAAGGTGTTATGCCTTGTAAACGCATTGAGAGCATATAGTTGATTGTAGATGCTTTTGGAAAGCATATGGGGAGGTTTGGAGAGGTTATCAAATATGTGGAGAGCATATAGAGGCTTTTACTCACTTTTTTGGAGGATATGAAAGCATCTAGGGGGGTTTTCCATGGCTTCATGATGGACTTGGTCAAGTTTGACCTTTTCAACACATTGGAGCTCTTTTGGAGTGGATTCAGTCACTAGATTTTGGGATTTTAGGAGGCGTCCGACCCAAGGAAGCTTTTAGTTCCTTCTTTGGTGCAACTACTGTGTTGATGGATATAGTCATTGGATTGACTCATTTTACACTTAGTTTTGATTATGTACTTTCTGATACTTAATGACTTTTTAGTCCTTAGACAGTTTTTGGCATACTTTTGTAACTCATTTTTGGATATGAAATACGGTGAAGACCTTGGATATCATTGATTTGAAGTTTTCCCTACTTGTTATTTGCATTATTGTGTGCACTCAATTGATTAATCAAGTTATTTGTGAGGTATTGTCCATCTCCTTATAACTTTGTCTCAGGTTTTAGCACCTTTTTATGAAAGTATGTTAATGTAGGTTGCAAACTGTGTCAAGAAATGCAAAATGGCTTTTAGCTATGGAGTTATCTCCCTCCTAGCAGTTTGAGCATTAGGACCTCTTTGTGAAATACTAATGCAAATGCATGCATTAATGAGTTTTCCAAGTTTAATTTATGTCATTGTAGTCAAGTGTTTGTAGTATGAGTTTTATGTCCAAGTTTAGCTTGGTGTATCACCTTCTTAGTTTCATTTTTAGTTTTCATTTTTTGCATTCTCTCTTCCCTTTTCCTCGTCAAAGTAGTAGAGTAGTTAAGTAGAATAGGTGATAACTATTTAGGATCCAACCTTATCTAGATATTCACTCCAAGTTATAGGGGACCCACAACCTAGGAGTGTTTCCATGTTCCTCTAGAGTGCTAAGTTAGCAAGGGTGCAACTTTAAGAGATAATACGTCTACCATAGACTTCCTTCATATAGTGAAGATATCTACAAATAGTATAACTACGTTGTACTATAAATACACTCCCTTATATGGGGTACATAAAGAAATATTCAACAAGAAAGGTTCAAAAACATATTGAATAACTTTGAAACAAACACACATTCAATCAAACTCCAAACATATTCAAAACACTCTTTTCTCAATATGGAAAATAACTATTTAATCCTTTTTAACATAAATATAAATGAATAGAACTAGCATGCTTGATTAAGCTTCTAATTGATTTATCTCCTTCCTAGAATTATTCCTTAAGATGGCTAACTCCTCCTTCGAATTCCACTTGACTAACCTCGTCTACTTCTCACAAAATCTCCCAATTATCACAAATACAAAATACCAAAATAACTCTCAACTCTCAACTCTCAAAATCACAACAAAACAACATCAAAACAATCATAAAGATCAGCGTAGCATTTCATAGAAGGGTCTCCTCTATTTATATGAATTCATGAGTAACCAAAGGCTACAAAATAGCAAGTATAACTGCCACATTTCTTCCTCATTCAATGACTCATTTACAGGTTATCAACACATAATAGCTTCATGGCCGAGTCGACTAATGATTTGAGACAACAAGCTAAAACTAGGTTTCCTATTTCAAATTCCATTCCAAAATATTTTCAAGTTTACTCTTGACTATTTCAAATTGGTTATTTGTACGTTTCCTTGAATTCATAGACTTTTGTTGCATTACAAACTCTCCAATATATGGTGCCACCTCAAGTATTTGGCACCATCTTCATAGGCACGACCTATAGAATAGTTCTTTGCTTCTCAAAACTTTTATTTTCCTTTATGTGTTTTACACAACTACAATATTTAATACATGCTCTATTTTGAAGTTGAATTGGTCATGCTTTCACTTATGCGTTGGATTATCCTCCTCATAAATCTACACTTTATGAATTGTGTGCCCATGTTTATATTATATGCATTGTTGCATATTACTTCCACTATATTCAGTGCTATCTTATGCACATTATGATTCATATTATCAACTTCATTTCTCATATATATTATATATAAATATATATGTATATGTATATATATACACACATATATATATTTATTTATTCCATAAAGTTTTACAAACTTATTTATTTAAATAAAAATATTATTACGTATATATATATATATATTTGATTGTATATATAAATATATATATATATATGTGTGTTATTATAACTCGCAAATATATTAATATATATATATATATCTAACATTAACATGTATACGTAACCCTATTTTTTTATCTTTATAAATTACCTATATGAACAACCCCTTCGATTGACATACATACATGGGATGTATATATACATATATATATCGATATGTCAATTAAGCCCAATTGGTATCCCCATGCATATGGGTGATCCATCCATGAGTATGTGTAGGTACGTCTACCTACTATATAGGAGTGAATTTTAACCCCTAATGCAAATTCCCCTTTCACCCTTCTCCACTTTATAAAACCAAACTCGAAGGATTAATTCCACCTAAGCCCATTGTTCACATTACACTTGGCACCTATTTTGAGTGTTGGTGGAGTCATTTCTATCAAGGACGCCCGCATGGCGCATAGACGTCTATGTGGCACACTTTTATCCTTGGAAGATTCTTGTGGCTGGAGTCTATAGAGATGTTACACTTCCTATTGGAAGTCAACGTGTAATGCCTCCCTTCAGCTAGCCGACCCAAATATGGTCATTTCTTGACCTTCCTTCTTCATATTCTTCATTTGTTCATCCATTTTCATCTCTAAATCTCTTCGAAAGATCATACAATCTCTTGACCATCCATTCATTCATCCATAATCTTTGAAGCATCATTTAACACTCCATAGCAACAATTTATCACTCCATCACTTCAATAGAGCAAGTGCAAGATGAATCCAATGCAACAGAGACTTGAGTTCCTTTCATCTTTCTCCTCCACTAGCCTTGAGTGCTTTGGACGGAAGTGGTAAGCTCCTCACTCATCTTCTCTATTATTTGGTTGAGTAAGCACATTACTATTTTATAGTGTCTTTGTGTACTTTGCTTGTATTCCCTTTATCATTTTATTTTCACATTGTTTCAAATTTGGTTGTCCGTGGAGGTGGAAACACCAAAACGGGGGTCTGACTGAGGCAGACCCCTAAATAGCCCCCCCAACATTTTCCCTCTTTTTTGTGTACAGGTGGAGAGATCTTGTAGCAAGCTAGAAAAAAGGTTATTGTCTTAGATCATCTTCATCACCCTTGCAGTAATATACTTCCTTTATCACATTCATCTTTATGTTTCGTATTTCAGAGTCTTGTTTTGCACCTTGAGAAACTTGTAACTGGGCTGTTAGTCCAATTTTTTAGAGGTTAGACCTTGTCACCCTAGTTTTTTGGTCGTACAGATGCTTGTGCACCTGAGAGATGCCAGCGCACCGCATTTTTATCCCAGAGCCGTGCTTCTATCCTCAAACAAAGACCTATCTAAGACACAGAGTTGACCCTAAAAACTAACTCGCCTAGTCTCCTTTCAGCATTCAAGTTTGCAGAGTGATTGAAGGACCTCATAGTTCTCATCATTCTCATCCTCCCTATCCTAATACTCCCTTAAATTGAGGTAAGTTAGGGTGACCATACTGCTCTCAGCCATTCGTGACCTGGGGCCTTGCAGTGGTTGGTCCCCCTCTCTTACATTTTTGGTGAACCTGACGTTAACCATTTTGGTTTCATTTTGTGATACTAAAATTCCCTTTCCTCGTATCCTAGGAGTGTTGTAGGTGTGAATGTTGTGAGGCTTCTTCCTTGCAAACTAGCCTATGACCCCTAGTAGGCGTAGTTGGAAGGTTCTGAAAGTGTCATGTAACGAAACCTGAATTAGGTCACTAATTTGTCCTGTAACCTTTAGGAGGCTCTATAGAAGTGTTGTCTAGTGTGCATGATGGCCTCTTTCATAAATCAACCTATTCCCTCTGAGCAGCCTGTGAGCAATGGTAAGGATATCACCTTCACTTTGTAGGACTTGCTGATGGGATTTAATAGGGAACCATCTCCTCTCTACATTCTTGCAAGGATAAATGGGAATACCATGGCTGATTTTCTCTTTGATCTAACATCTCAAGTAAACATTATAACTGAGGAAATCATGTTAATAAACTTTCTACATAAGGATGGGTATAATGCACCTGAGAGTACTATCTACACACACGACATACTTTTTGTACCTCCTATAGGAAGTATTGTCTTGACGGTCCTCATTGGACCTAAGTCTGTAAACCTTATGTTTGATATTATACTGGGGTCTAAACTCTTCAGGGTGAAGCTAGGTATCCCTTGGCTGGTAGCTATGAATGCAGTTCCCTCGATTGTGTACAAGTGTTTGAAGTTCACTCATGGAGGTTCGATACATGTTGTCCATGAAACCGGTTATAGAACATTGATTGTGCATGGAAGGTATGCCTTAGATTACTTTTGGCCTACACCCATTGGTCCTATCCTGCCCAGGAAAGACCTATTGTACCGTACATATCAAAATTATAAGAAAGGGCATGCTAGGATGAAAGTGAGATATCCTCCTTCGCCTTATGTTGTTTCACTTAGGGCTTGACTGAAAGCTGACAGTGATGCCGCTAAGGCACACAGAAGGGAAGAAGAGAAGTGGTCCCGAGATCCTCCTTCCTCCTTTTCTGCTATTCAGCCTGATACATCTTCTCACCCTACTGTGGTACCATCTACTTCTGCCTTGCAAAATCCCATGGTGCCACTTGGTGAAAAACCAAGCATCTTGCATTCAATATTCCTGTCTTACCCATGGAGCCTAGGCCCATTCGATATGGTAGACAGAAAGTCCCATATGGAGAGCCCTTTATGTCTTGGCCTCTGTGGCCTCTTACCACTCCTGCTTCTAAAGTAGTGAATAGGAAGAGGCTTGTTGTTGAGGTGTTGGGTTCGATTCCCCCTACTGTTTCTAAACCAGATCCTCCTACTCCCGTCTAGGAGTCTATCCCTCCACTAGAAATAATTGTGGAGGGAACTCTCATGACTGAGTAGGAGCCCTCAGTTCCTTCGCAACCTTCAACCTCTAGTTCAAAGATTCATAGAAACTACCTTGGGCACAAGTGCAAGCACCAACGAAAGGCTCTTTTGGCTGAGCAGGCCACTTCACAGAAGAAGGAAGAGGAGATGACCGCTCTTGTATTAGGACCTCCTATCGCATCCTCCTCTCTCCTCTCCTTTCTTTCTACCCAAACTAGTTTCCTATCACTTATGGCTTCCACTATGAGCGCACATGCGCCTAGAAAGGTGCAAGTGTTCATCACTCCTTCGGTGGAGCTACCTTTGTTGGCATTCATTCTAGATGTCTCACCTTTCCCAAAGCCCATAGATATGATTAAAACTTCGGTTGTATCTACTACAATCCTTTCCTCCTCGTCTCCCTCTACAATTCTCACTTTGTCTATGGGGAGTTCACCTCCTTTGATGAAGAAGAAGATAGAGAGTGGTCCCTCTAGCAACGAAGGACGTAAGAGTAGCCCACCTTCCCTGAAAGGTGGCCCCGTGTTGACTTATTATGTCCTAGTAATAAAACTAGTCTCGGCCTCTCCTGAGTTTGTCACCGCTCTTGAATCACTCGACAAGCCTAGTAGTGAACCTCAAGCGAAGTCTTCCTTGTCCTTCGAAGTGAAACATGGCACTCCCATTAATTGCATGTTTAACTCGATGGATGAAGTTTTGAACTTGTCAACGATATTCACAAAATCATTGACCTTGGACCCACAAGAAATGAGCAATGAAGACCTCACAAGTCCTTCTTCCTTAGCCCTTGTTGCAGGAGGATCATAAGCTCCTCCCCTTAACATTCAACCAATGCAGGCTCCTCCTCCTCCTTATCATGATCTAGAGTGGGAAGTTGATGACTTCTTGGTTGATCAGTGTTAGGGGGAGACCCCTTCTTGATCTTTAGATTAGTTGTGTGTGTGTTGTGATGTGTTTCCCCGGTAGTCATGCTATATGTGCCTAGATGGCCCTCATCACCCCTGTTGGTACTTGGATACAGGCGTGGTGTTTATTGTTGTAAACCTTCCTCTATTTGTATCATCATTCTTCCATGTTTGTGATTGACTTTCAACAAATTGGGGACGATGAAAAGCATCGGAAGCATTTAGGTTTCCTTCCATGTTGAACTAATTTTATATTTTTACTTTTTCTTTTCGTGCATTCCTCACATGGCCTGATATATTATGGGGTTGATGAAATTTTATTTATATACTATTATTATAGTTATATATCTATGATCAGTTCTGACCCCAAAATATTAGGCTACCCATGTGTCCTTTGTTCATGTTCTCTGTTCTATTGTTTTTCTCTTTACCTTAGTCTCTTCTTTGCTTGATTTGTCCCTCTTATGTGTGACAACACCACTTCTACATCACTTGGTCTTTAGAAAATGCATTCATTTCCAACGAATCTTTTCTCAAGACCCTACACACACTTCTTTATTAGAATTGCATTCTCGACTTGAAGCCCTAACGGAACATGTTTCCTTCATCATGGGTTCTTAAAGAAAGGACTTGAGAACCTTTCTTTGAAATGGGAACAACCTTGATCTTCCCCTCGCATGGGGGCATATCCTTCCTTTTGAATTCCTTGATGAAGTGAACATATTTCGAAAGGATTCCTTGATGATGAATCAATTCGAGAAAGAAGGTGTTAGCTTTCGAACAAGTGTGTCCCTTGACTGGATCCCTTTCCTTTCACATTGGGTTCCCAAGGGACCCCTTCAAAATTCTTTGCATCCTCGTGTCTATCCCGGAAGCAGCCTAACTAGACCTGCTTCACATCCTTACATCTAGCTTGGGGGTAGCCTGACTAGACATTACTTTTCAAAAAACAAGTCCCTTGAGTGGACCCCTCTTCCTTTTGAAGGGTTCCCAAGTGATCCCTTCGAAATCCTTCCTACTTGGTGATGCTCTATGTGACTATCTGTTCATTGGCCTACGCAGCTGCTTCTTGACATATTCTATCTGCAAGTAAACATGTCGCCATTTCTAACTCTACGGAGTTCACTCTTCTCGATCTCCCTCATGTGAGAGTTCTTGGGGGGTACCTTTCCTTGTAGGTTTGTGGGTCTGTAAGGTTCTCTTCCTGGTTTTCTTCATGTGAGAGCTCTTAAAGGATACCTCCCTTGCAATTCTGCAGGCCTGTAAGGCACTTTCATTATTTAGCTTTATAGTTATATGGAGCTATGGAGTCCTTTTGATGTCCTGCACTCTCTAATTCTCCAAACCATGATCTTCTTTCTTGATGGTTCAGGTATACATCTCCAACCCTATGTCTTCTTCGATCTACTTTACCGAAGCACTCACCAGTACTCATGCTCGCTAAAGTGGGGGAAAAATGTATATGAACGAATTTTCACCCCTAATGCAAATTCCCCTTTCACCCTTCTCCACTTTAGAAAACCAAACTCAGAGGGTTAATTCCACCTAATACCACTATTCACATTACACTTAGTGCCTATTTTGAGTGTTCGTGGAGGTGTTTCTATCAGGGATGCCCATGCAACACACAGACGTCCGCGTGGCGTGCTTACATCCCTGGCAGATTCCTGTGGCTGGATTTTGCAGAGATGTTACACTTCCTATTGGAAGTCAAAGTGTAATGCCTCCCTTCGGCTAGCCAACCCAAATATGACCCTTTCTTGACCTTCCTTCTTCATATTCTCCATTTGTTCATCAATTTTCATCTCTAGATCTCTTTGAAAGCTCAGACAATCTCTTGACCATTCATTCATTCATCCACAAGATTTGAAGCAACATTTCACACTCAATAGCAGAAATCTATCACTCTATCACTTCAATAGAGAAATCACAGTACAAATTCATTGCAATACAGGCTTGAGTTCCTCTCATCTTTCTCCTCCACTAGCCTTGAGCACTATGGATGGAGGTGGTAAGCTCCTCACTCATCTTCTCTATTATTTGGTTGAGTAAGCACATTACTATTTTTTAGTGTCTTTGTGTAATTTGCTTGTATTCCCTTCTTTATCGTTTTATTTCCACATCATTTCAAATTTGGTTGTCCATGGAGGTGGAACACCAAAACGGGGGTCTGATTGAGGTAGACCCCTAAACAACCCCCAACATTTTCCCTCTTTTTAGTGTGTAGGTGGAGAGATCTTGTAGCATGCTGGTGAAAAGGTTATTGTGTGAGATCATCTTCATCACCCTTGTGGTAATATACTTCCTTAATCACATTCATCTTTATGTTTCATATTTCAGTCTTGTTTTGCACCTTTAGAAACTCATAACTAGGCTGTTAGTCCACTTTTTTAGAGGTTAGACCTTGTCTCCCAGGTTTTTTGTTCGTACAGATGCCAGCACACCTGAGAGACGCCAACATGCCATGTTGTCATCCCAGAGCCGTGCTTCTATCCTCAAAAAAAGAGCTATCTGAGATACAGAGTTGACCCTAAAAACTAACTTGCCTAGTCTCCTTTCAACATTTAGGTTTGCAAAGTGATTGAAGGACCTCATAGTTCTCATCATTCTCATCCCACCTACCCTAACATTCCCTTAAACTAAGGTAAGTTAGGGCAGCCATACTGCTCTCGTCCTTTCGTGATCTGGGGCCTCGCAATGGTTGGTCCCCCTCTCTTACACCTACATATACTTATGTTTGTATTCACTCATATGTATGAGTCTTTCCATAGACATGTACACACATACCCACACACACATATATATACATCTTATACATATATCTCATCAATACCACAATAAACACACAAGGATAGACTGACACAAAAATCCATATTCAATCATAATTCTTAATCACAACAAGGATTACTTACCTTTCCCAAAACTAACTTGACTCTATAAGACCAATTTAGAACATGAGTGTGTGGTTGCTCACTTTAGGCTTGTTTAGGGTTACCAAACCAATCTCTTCTCCTGAGTGATACTTCCGCTCCCTTTTGGAGGATTGAACCTATTCTTGGACTCAACTTGTCACATCATAATCTAAGTTAGCCGAACACAACATAATCATATGCATCATACATTTCCTAGCTAGAAACATTGTAAAATATCAAAGTGCAACAATCATTCATTCATCATATTTTTATTCAAGATTCATATAAATATTGATAAAACACATGCAAATAGAGCTCAATAAAACACATTCATTTACTCAATCAATTTATCCAAACAAGGTAATAGTAAATAGGTAATATTTCTTGGGGCATAACATATTACCCCCCTTGTGAATCATCGTCACCATTGATTTATTAAGTATCAGCATGGACTTAACACTAAACATCAAACACATGATCAAACATTTATTATTTTCTAGAGTTTTCAAACACTTGCAAGACGTGTGAAAACTTATGCTTCATCTAAGCATAATAGTCCCAAGTGGAAAAATCTTTTGCATACTAGTCTCATTAGACTTTGCACTGCAAACCCTCTCTATTAAGTAATTGAAGCTTACGTGTTTCGAGCACCTTGGGAGGATCAATTATTACCACCCCTGGATCCTACACTTGTAAAGCATTCCAAAAAATAACATGGTTATCGCTTGGGGTATACTTCTTAAGATATGATACATGAAATACATTGTGCATCCTATGAAGATCTTGTGGCCAAGCAATCATATATGTTATAGGGTTGATCTCCTCAAGAATCTCAAAAGGACGTACATAGTGTGGAGCTAGTTTGGATGAATTTCAAAACTTAATAAAACTCTTAGGGGGTTTGACCCTTAGCAATACATTTTCCCCTACTAAGAAACTTTGGGTATCTATTTGGCATCTACATAATATTTTTGTCTATCGTTAGCTTTTGCTAACCTTTTCTTAATAATTCAAACTTACTCCGCCATTTTGGATAACATCTCTAGCCCAAGGCTTATCCTATCTTCTAGCTTATCCTAGCTTATAGGAGTCTGACATTTGTTGCCATATAATGCTTCGAATGGAACCATCTTAATCATAAAATGATAAGAGTTATTATATGCAAACTCAACCAATGGTAGATAATCTTCCCATTTGTATTGTTGATCCATGCAATACATCCTTAGTAGGTCTTCTAACATTGGATTTACTTTTTTAGTTTTTCCATCCATCTCTAGATCGTAAGCATAACTTATATTCAATTTAGTTCCAAGTGCAGAAAATAGGGTTTGCCAAAATCTAGATGTCACACGAGCATCCCTAAGAAATATAATCTTCTCGGGAATCCCATGTAATCTAAATATCTCTTGCACAAATTTCCAAGTTATCACAAGAGCTTCATCTATCAAATTTCTTGGTATAAAGTGAGCTACTTTAGTGAGCTTGTCCACCTCTACCAAAATGGCATCATGTGTATTCCTTGATATAGGTAGTCCTTGCACAAAGTCCATGCTAATGACTTGCCACTTACTTTCTATAACTTCATGTGGATACAAAAGACTTGTAGGGTGATGATGCTTTGCCTTCACTCTTTGGAATTATAAGCAACTGGCTACAAATCTTGAGCATCCCCTTTCATACCCTTCCAAAAATATAATGGCTTCACATCAACCAACATTCTAGTGACACCAGGATTTCCTGAATATGGTGCATTTTGAACTTCCTTCCATACCAAGTTCCTTAATTCACCAGAATTAGGTACATAAATTATCCCTTGAAATCTCAATAATTGATTTGATTCAAGGTGATATCCTTCATACCTTCGATCTTGAGGATCATTCGAGAGTGCTTGCTTGACTTGTACATAGAACTCGTCACCCTTGGATTCTTGCAACACTCGACTCTTAAAGTTAGTTTGGATTGACACCATTGAGGATATATGCCTTCTACGATTCAAAGCATCGATGGCCTGATTCTCTTTCCCTTTGATATAACTAATGTTGAAATCATAATCCGATATTAGTTCTAACCACCTTCTTTGCCTTGCATTAAGATTAGGTTGGGAAAACAAATATTTTAGACCATGATGATCTATCTTGAGTTCAAAGGATTTTCCCAAGAGATAATGTCTCCACATCTATAGTGCATGAACAATTGCTTCTAACTCAAGGTCATGTGAGACATAATTCTATTCATAAGGATTTAATTTCCTTGATTCATAAGCTATGCCTTTCCCCTCTTGCATTAATAGTCCCCCCAATCCTTCTCCTGATGCATCAGTAATGACAATAAAGTTACCATCTAGATCAAGTACCTCCAGTATTGGAGCCATGGTTAACTTCTCTTTGAGTAGTTCAAATGCCACTTGATATTTCTTTGTCCACTCAAACTTCTTATCCTTCCTTTGCAAAGATGTGATTGGAAATGCTATCCTTGAAAAATTCTCTACAAACTTATGGTAATATCCAGCCAATCTCATAAAACTTCTAACTTTAGGTACACTCTTAGGCACCGACCATTCTAATACTGCTTTAATATTTGCAGGATCAACTGTAATTCCATTTACTGAGATTACATGACCTAAATATTGTACCTCTTTTTGGTAAAAGGTACACTTTGAGATTTCCCCATACAACTTATGTTCTCTCAATCACTACAACACTGTCTCCATGTGCTTATGATGTTCTTCCACATTCTTTGAGTAGATTTTAATGTCATCCAAGAATACCAACACAAACTTATCCAAACAATCTCTAAATACACTATTCATTAGGTTCATTAATGTTGCAAGTGCATTCATCAGTCGAAAAGGTAAGACTGTGAACTCGTAACGTCCATATCTTGTTCTAAATTTTTTCTTAAAGATATCTTCATCCTTGATTCTTAGTTGGTGTTATCCAAAATGTAGATCAATCTTTGTAAACACAGACACACCCTGCATCTGATCAAAGAGATCATTGATATGTGGAAATGGATACTTATTCTTTACTATTGCTTTCTTAAGAAAATTATAGTCTATACATAAGTGTAGTGTACCATCTTTCTTCTTAACAAAGATTACTGACGCTACCCAAGGTGAAACATTGGGTCTTATTAATCATTTCAACAATAATTCTTCTAATTGTGCCTTCAATTCAATCAGTTTAGTTGTAGTCATCCTATATGGTACTTTTGATATAGGTTTCTACCCAAGGACTATATCAATGGAGAAATCGAACACTCTCTTAGGAGGCAATCCAGGTAGTTCATCTAGAAATACATCCCTAAATTTTTGTAAGATTTGATAATGCTCCATATCCATTTTCCCTATTTTCACTATTTCTCCTTCTTCAACCTCTTGCAACTCATGATACATGTCATCATACTGAGGAGTAACTTCCTTGAATTCTTCTAGTAAACTCTATTTTAATTGCAAAGAGTTGGAAACCTTTCTTTTTTTCCTTATGCATTTGCATAGCCGATATTTGTCACAGTTTTACTTCTCTAGGCATTCCTTTTAATGACACTTGGTTACCTAGATCATCTAGGCATTCTATGGTTTTAGTATGGCAATCAACTTTAGCTTTATGCTTCCATAACCATTTCATTCCTAGGATGACATCATAAAAACCTAAAGGAGCAACATAGATTAACCTCTATAGAGAAACTATGGAGTTCTAACCTTGCTTCAAATAGACGTTTACTCTCCACAACCCAAGATTTTTCCATAAAACTAGCCTTTCTAGACATTTGACTTGCCATTTAGGAGAAATGATTCTTTTTGTGGCACCGACATCTATTAAAATTAAGATAGGTATGTCAGGAAAAATACCTGAGACTTCTACTAAATTGATTTGATATTTAGCTTGTTGGTTGTCTACTACAGGATGCATCCTTTACTAAAAAGTAGCTTGTTGTGGAGGAAGAGGATTTCCATGTGGTTGAGATTTCATTGGCTTACTAGAGCACTGATTAACATAATGATCCCCTCCACATGTAAAACATCCATTCACTAGTCCCCTCCTTTTTGTAGGTCTTCCAAAATTGTTAGCATTTTTGCATGTTTTGTTGTTGTTTTTATTTCCCTATTGGTCTCTTCATGATTCATTTCACCTTTGTTGATGATGCTTATCCCCTTTCTTTTGAAAACCTTTCCCTTCATTGGTTCTTCTTGGTGTTTTGATTATCCTATGTCAATTTAAACTTTTTTGTTCCCGATAGATTGAAATCGACTTAAGCTTTTACTATTGTTTGATTGCTTTTTCATGCACTAAGTCCATAGATGTTGGATTGTGTACAACTACTTCACCACCTATTTGGGCATTCAATCCCATTATGAACTTCCTTATCTGGAACCGTTCATCCTTTTGGTTCATGGGTACGTACCTCACCTGATGGGTGAAATTCTCCTAGTACTCATTTACTGAAGAATGTCCTTGCTTAAGATTCTAGAAATCAATCAGCTTCTTATCATAGAAGAGTTGTGGTAACCACCATTTCTGGGAGATCTCCACAAACTCGCTCCATGTCAACTTCAAGGAATTGAGTCCTAAGTCCATTTTATTTTTCATCCACCAGTTGGATGCTTCTTCCACCAACTAGTAAGTTCCCCATACAAGGTTGATCCCACAATACCGGTTTACAATTTTTGGGCAAATTGGACACTAAATTGATTTTTTTTAACTAAATCTTCACTTTTGGGCTCCTATAGCGGCTAAACCATGAAGAATTTGAAGATGATGCAAACTAGTGATTTATGAAGTTTTGTCTATAGATTCTAAATATATTTTTTTCAAAAAAATTGGAATTAGATTGCATTTCTTTTTCCATCTCCTTCAAAAACTAGCTTTTAAAAAAAAAACATTTTTAAGGAGTGACGCTCACCGTATACAACATAAATTTTTTTGTATAAAGGATAAAATTCTTTATTTTTTGAATTTAGATTTTTAACTACGATATCTAGCACTTTCATTTGGTTTCATAGTGTTTTATCAAATATTTTTTCCTTAAGCAAGTTTTGAAGTCAAACCAATTACAATTCAGACATAGGCAGATTGTATACAACATAAATTTTTATGTATGTATTGAAATTTTAAAAAAAATTCTAATGGATCAAGGACATCAATACCCATCCTGAACATATTTTTTAAAATTTTATTTAGATAATCTGCTATTTTTCCACATGTGCAGAACAAAGAGCTTGATTTTCGGTGAAAAACCTATGTTTAATAAAACTAAAAAAGAACATACATAATAAAACCAAAACATATTAAAATTATATTCATTGGATAGCTCATTCCAAGGACTACCATCTTCCAATTGGGTCTGTGAAGTATCCTCCATTTTCATCCTCAACCTGAGTTTCGAAGGGAAAAAATCTAGAGTTTTTTTATGTCAGAGGGTGGGAAGGTGGCAAAAGGGGGGTTCGAGCAAACCCCCCTTCCACAATGGAGAACGTGGGTTCCCACATTCAAAGGGGTTCGCTCGAACCTGGAGTTCGTTCGAACCCACCAAAACAATTTTTTTTGAGTGGGGGCAATTTTTGGAAGTTTTCCTTCCTCATTCGCATTGTAAACCACTTTTGTGGGTTCACCCACAACCTTAGTAACTTAGAATAATTTCTAATATCAAAGTACTTTTCCATTTCCATAAACCAAGCTTTAGCTACAACCCCAATAGCACTACCCTCAAACTTAGGAGGACTGATTTTATTCATGTCATGGGATATCTCATTGGCCAATCACTTCCTTTTAGTTCCTTCCGACTTCGAATGTAGCCCTTTTTCCTCTTGTTCCCTAGAATGGTTGTGATCTTGAGAATTCTCCTCTTCCTCTTCATTATGAGGTATTTATTCATCAATTTTTGGGAATTCTTGTTTCATTCTTTCTTTACCCCTTACTTCTTGTTATAGGGTTCCTATTCATGCTCTTGTTTCATCCATTAAGGACAAGATGTAGTCCAACTTAGCTTTTTCATTTTTAGCACCTTGGACTACTTCTTGACTTCCCCCCGATGTTAGTTTGTTTTTTAACCATTTTCCAAGATCAATTTACCTAAAGGTTTCATTTAATTAGATCTAATAAAGTTTACTTAACTTTCTACATGCATTAAAGAACAATCATTCATGTATGAATATCACAAAGAACTTTTACTCAATTTTTCCAAAAAAAAAGTTTTTATTTCAATTTGATGAAGGATTTCAATATTTTAAATTTACCTAGAGTGACTATTAAGATAGTCTAAGGGAGAGTATCCCTTGGATTCGCTTTCGCTTTCCAATACATAGCTACATGGGGTATAACCCTCTGATTTTAGCTCTTTTGTATCCCAAAAGGGGTAGTATCCCTCAAATTTATCTTCTAATACATAATTTTGGGGATCATATTCCTCTGATTTGCCACTTCATACTATTATAATGATTTTAGATATAGGTATAACATGAGGGTCCCTAAACAACATTGCAAGACTTACATTACATTTTGAGGGCATATCCCTAGAAAGTGATAATTAGTCTGATTTTGTCGGTGAGATAGGAGGTAGATAGTTAAAGTTGGCTTCATCTCTCATCCTTCTCTTCTCTTGGCTAATTTTCGATAGAGCATGATTGATTATCTCATTATCGCTTATCCATATAGTGTTGTCATAGTTAGTTCCCTCTATGGTACAAAAAAGGGATTCTTTTTCCTTCTTGGCACGTAGGTAGCACTCATTTTTTATCATTGACTTCCTTGTAGTCATTTGGAGATGCACCATCCTGGTACAAGAATTTCCAAACACTAGATTCTCATAATGTTGGATTGGAAACATAGCGATCACATAGGTTCCAGAGTTTAACCTAGTAGCTCTGATACCACATGTAACAACCGCATTGTTCTACACAGTAATTTTCCTATGTTTTACCCACAAGTGAATAGTTTATGCATCTAATCTTTAAGAGCAATAAATTTTCTTCATTTCCTTGAATAATAAATGTACATTTGAAACATAATTCAAACTTTTCCATTACATACAAAAGAATTCCTTTCATTGATTCAAATAATGATGTTAGATGATATCCATATGACATTTCTAATTATCAATTTCAATAGATATGGATATGAATTACAACATAGCTTTAAACAAGCTTACAATAAGTATAAATTACAATGGTACAGGAGTTCCCCCTCAAATCTTGGCTGCCAACTAAAGAGGAGAAGCATCACTCAAACACTTTTTTGTGAACCTCAAACCTATTGCATCCCCCCACACATCTACCTAATTGGTAAGATGGCTTCACCCTTCGACGAAGAGATTGGTTTGGTAACCTCATAAGAATAGCCTATTTTGAGCTTGGTGTTGTGTCCTATACATTTCTAGACTGGCATAGAGTGGTTACAACTTATTTGTATGAACTCCCCATGCCTAGTACATAATTTTGAATCAAAGTGAAAATGACAGTGTAAATAGTAGCTACTTACACTACTTTGACCAAAGTTTCCATTACCCTTAACTTAGAGTAGATGCCACACGTTCACCCACCATTCTAGCTCGATTTGGTTTAAAATTACCATTATACTCTATATCTAGGTTACTCCCTTTCCCATGGATCTAACCAATCCCAAGAATAACCCCACATAATTCATCCTATAACAATACAACTATACTACCAAATTTTTATAACAACATCTTGCATAATGATACATACGTCTAACATAGGCTTCCTTCATATAGCGAAGATATCTACAAATAGTATAACTACATTGCACTACAAATACACTCCCTTATATAGGGTATATAAAGAAATATTCAATAAGAAAGGTTCAAAAACATATTGCATAACTTTGAAACAAGCATGCATTCAATCAAACTCCAAACACATTCAAACACTCTTTTCTCAATATAGAAAAAATTACTTAATCCTTTTCAACATAAACATAAAGGGATAGAACTAGCATGCTTGATTAAGCTTCCAATTATTTATCTCCTTCCTAGAATGATTCCTTAAGATGAATAACTCCTCCTCCGAATTCCACTTGACTAACTTTTTCTACTTCTCACAAAATCTCCCAATTCTCACAAATACAAAATAACTGACAACAAAACAACATCAAAACAGTCATAAAGATCAGTGTAGCATTCAATAGAATGGGCTCCTCTATTTATAACCGAAGGCTACAAACTAGCAAGTATAATTGCAACATTTCTTCCTCATGCAATGACTCATTTATAGGTTAACAACACATAATAGCTTCATGGTTGAGTCGACTAATGACATGAAACAACAAGCTGAAAGCAGGTTTCCTATTTCAAATTACATTGCAAAATATTGACAAGTTTACTCTTGACTATTTTAAATTGCTTACTTGCAGGTTTATTTGAATTCATAGACTTTTGTTGCATTACAAACTCTCCAATATATGGTTCCACCTTCACAGGTGTGACCTCTAGAATAGTTATTTGTTGCTCATAACTTTTATTTCCCTTCTTTATGTGTTTTACACAACTACAATGTTTAATATGTACTTTGTTTTGAATTTGACTTGGTCATGATTTCACTTATACGTTGGATTATCCTCCTCATCAAGCTACGCTTTATGACTTATGTGCCCATGTTTATATTATATTATTTGCTACATATGACTTCCACTATATTCAATGCTATCTTATGTGCATTATGATTCATACTATTGACTTCATTTCTCATATATGTTTTATATATATATATATATATAATATGTATATGACACATTTAATAGTATATATACATATAGTTATTCCATAAAGTTTCACAAACTTATTTATTTAAATAATGAATAGTATTATGTATATATATATGTTATTGTAACTCACACACACACACACACACATATATATTAATATATATATAACATTTACATGTATTTGTAACCCTGTTTTGTTATATTTATAAAATACTTATACAAAAAACCCCTTCGATTGGCATACATACATGGGATGTATATATACATATATATCTATATGTCAATTAAGTCCAATTGGTATCCCCATGCATATGGGTGATCCGTCCGTGAGTATGCATAGGTATGTCTACCTACATATACTTATGTCTATATTCACTCACATGTATGAGTCTACCGTAGACATGTACACATATACATATATGTGTACATCTTATCCATATATCTCATTGATACCACAATAAACACACAAGGATAGATTGACACAAAACATCCAAATTCAATCACAATTATTAATCACAACATTCACAACAAGGATCACTTACCTTTCCCAAAACTGATTTGACTCTCTATAAAACCAATTTAGGATGTGAGTGTGTGATTACTCAGTTTAGGCTCATTTAGGGTTACCAAACCAATCTCTTCTCTTGAGTGATACTTTCCCTCTCTTCTGGAGGATTGAACCTATTCCTGCACTCAACTTGTCACATCATAATCTTAGTTAGCCAAACACAACATAATCATATGCATCATACATTTCATAGTTAGAATCATTATAAAATATAAAAGTGCATCAATCATTCATTCATCATATTTTCATTCAAGATTTATAAAACACATTCAAATAGAGATCCATAAAACACATTCATTTATTCAGTAAATTTATCTAAACAAGGTAATAGTAAATAGGTAATATTGCTTGGGGTGTAGCATATATAAAGAGATTGTTGGAATACTACTAGTATTGATGATGTGCTTGAAATTGTATTGGTGTTGTCATTGATGTCTTACTTCAACATAGTTGCAGAGGTTGTTGGTCTAACTTGTGGTTGGGAAGATTTGTGTATTTGGAAAGTGTTGCATGTTGCAAATATTATAGATGTGTTGTAGAAGTGTTAGTAATACTATGATGAAGTTGGTTCACTTGGTTTCCAAGTGCTTTTGAGAAAAATTAAATAAAAGAAAGTTCAGTGTGATAGAGTGGTGTTCAGTGTTCTGCTCCAGACTTCTTCATGTTTAAATATATACCCATGCAGGTTGGACTTGATGATCAAAGATGTTCAAAGGTGTTATATCTAGATTTTCAATTTTTGGATCATTCTATAGTGAAATATGTGTTAGATAGTATGTTTGTCTAGTGTAGCAGGGTGTCTGGGAGAAATGTTATTGCTTTGCATTTCTCCACAGTGAAGGTTTTGGTGTTGCAGATCTGGAAACGTGCTTATATTGACTATATCTACCTTCCCTTGAAGTTTCAAGTTTTATGGTGCTCTATAAAGGTGTTTGGTGTTTTGGATGTTTGTTCCAATGTGTTTGGTTGCATAGAATGAAGGTGCTCTTGAGTTTTAGGTAGTTGTAGTAGTTGTGTAGAATATTTTGATGATGCTAGAATATTTTGAGATGTTGTATGGATATTGTGGAATGTTTTTTTATGGTTTGTGAGATGTTTCCAGACCTTGAGAGGTGTGTTTGGAGTTGCTTGTTAGTGTTAGTGTAGGTTTGGCTAGCATGGCATGCTAGCGCTAATTGGAAAGGATAATTGTTGTTTGAGGAAGTGTTGATAGGCATGTTTGTGTAGATTTGGATCCCAATTAAGTAGTGGTGTGGTTTGGCTTCACTTCCTTATATTTTGTAAGTGTTTTGTGCTGACCTATTTGATGTTGCATGGTTGAGGTGTATATGTTTCTTTAAGGCCAACCTAATTAAGATTGCTTTAGGTCATGGAGGGTATAAATGAAAGGAGATTTGTTGTGTTGATTAAGAGTAGAGTGTGTGATGCGAAAGATGTGAATGTGATCAAGTTTGATGATTTTAGTGTGAGCCTTAATGTCTATGACTTCATAATGCAGCGAGCAGAAGGTGTCTACATTTCAGTCTATTGAATGAGATTTTTGTGCTTTAGTGGAACTATACCTTCAACATATGAGAGATGCATTGTTAGCAGTTCAAATTGGTATTGAGCCACCCTTTCCTCTATTCTTCTTTCTTATGGACACTGATTCCTTTGGTAGCGAGCCACTACCATTGAGCTTTTTTTATCTTTTTGGGTAGTCAACCTTATTGTATTTGGTGTTGTAATTCATATATTAGTGAGCTAATCCTCGCCGTGGTTTTTACCTTCTTGGATTTTCCATGTAAATCTTGTGTTCTTATGTGCTTGATGTGTTTTAATTATTGCTTGACATGTTTACATTATGTTAATGCATGTTAAGGGTTTAATGGTGGATAAGGGTTTAAGGGCTAATGCATATTTGAATGTTAATGAGGTTTTTTGATGTTTTAAAATATACAAATGATTCACCCCCCCTCTCAGTTGTCCTATGCATCTAGAAATTGGAATCAAAGTTGTGGTTCCCGGGAAGAAGCTTAATCGGTTGAGGTAGATCCAGATGACACACAAGAAAGGTATCAGAGCTCCCTTATTTGATGAAACAAATTTTACCTACTAGAAAGCTAGGATGGAGTCCTTTTTGGTTTCTCTTGGATTTGGTGTTTGGATTTTTTTTTTAAAAGGTTATACCATTCCTACAAATGGTTAGACAAGTGATAATGAGATCAAGGATTATGAAAATAGTATCAAAGCAAGGAATGCAATCCTGAGTGGTCTTTTTTATTTTGAACTTGGAAAGGTGATAATTCTAAAATCTACTAAAGATATCTAGAAAAAGATGGAAGGTATTTATGAAGGATATGACAAGGTCAAACAAGAAAATATTCAAAACTAAAAATCCATATTTGAAACCCTAAGAATGTTTGAAGATGAAGATATTAATACCTACATGCTCAGAGTTGATGAAGTTGTCAATGCCATCAACAATGGTCTTGGTGGAAAGCTGGATAAAAGCGAAGTTATGAAAAAGTTATTAAGAACTCTACCTAATACCTAAAGCTTATAGTTTTAGAGTTTCTGCTATTGAGGAAGTTCATAATTTGGATAATTGAGATCAAATGTTTGGTTCTTTAACTTCTTTTGAAATGAGAGAGTTTGGTCAAGATGCTACAAACAAAGAAATTGCTTATAAATTCTAAAAAGTGGAAAAAAATGATGGATCAGATCCAGATGATCTTGATGAGGTGGAAGAAAACTTTGTGAGGAGATTGAAAAAAGGTACTGGAAAATAAAAAGATAAGATAACTTTCAAATGTTTCAATTGTGGAAAGATAGGTCATTATGCATCTAAATATCCAATAAAAGTTACCAATGACAAACAAAAGGATCATAAGGGTAAATTTGTCAAGAAGAGTTTCTCCTATTGAGGAAGATCATAATTTGGATAATTATTCTAGAGATCAGATGTTTGGTGCTTTAACTTCTTTTGAAATGGGAGAGTTTGGTCAAGATGCTACAAATAAATAAATTGCTTATAAAGTCTACAAAGTGGAAAAGGATGATGGATCAGATCCAGATGATCTTGATGAGGTGGAAGAAAACTTTGTGAGGAGATTGAAAAAAGGTGCTGGAAAATAAAAGGATAAGATACCTTTCAAATGTTTCAATTGTGGAAAGATGGGTCATTATGCATCTAAATATCTAATAAAAGTTTCCAATGACAAACAAAAGGATCATAAGGGTAAATTTTTCAAGAAGAGTTATTATGTTGAAAAGGACAATGGTGCTTTTGATGATGAAGAATCAAATTATCTGAATGAAGGAAGTGTTGAATGCATGTTCATGGCTTTAAATATTGGAACTAATTCTACTAATCTTGAAAGATGTGTGAAGGAAAGTGTTTCAGAAACATGTCATAACATTGAAGGAACTATTTTGACTGATTTTCATGCTAGAGAAGAGAAGAATTACTGGATCATTGACATTGGATGGTCAAATCATATGCTAGGTGATAAGAGTAATTTTGTTAAGCTTGAAAATTATGATGGTGGTCTTGTTAAGTTTGGTTATGATACATCTGCTAAGATCTATGGAAAAAGGTTCAATTAGTTTTGATGGAAATCATAATACTAATGATGTTCTTTATGTCAAGGGTCCTCGACATAATCTTCTAAGTGTAGGAAAAATGTGTAGCAAAGGATATAATCTTGTATTTTAGAATGATGGTTGTGAAATCAAAAAAGGAAGCTCTAGTATTCTAGTTGATGTTGGAACAAGGACAAGAGGTAATTTCTAACAACTCAAAGGTAGTGGTGCAAAATTCTTTGTCTCAAACTAATGAAAGTTGGCTATTTCATAGAAGAATAGGTCACATCAATTTTGATAGCCTGGTGAGGATAAGTTCTACTATGTTGTGAGAGATTTTCCAAATATTACAAAGCTTATAAATGCAATCTGTAAAGAATGTCAAGTTGCAAAGAAAACAAAGACAAGATTCAAGACAAAGGAATATTCTACCATAGGTCCCTTAGAGTTAGTGCATATAGATCTATGTGGACTTACCAGAATTAGAAGTTCATGTGGTGATAGTTATTTCATGTTATTAGTTGATTTATTCTAGAATGTCTTGGGTTACATTTCTCAAATAAAAATCAGAATACCTAGACAAGTTTAAAGCATTTAAGGCTATGGCTGAGAATGAAATGAATCCAAAAATTGAATGTTTGAGATCTGATAAAGGTGGTGAGCTTACTTCAAATGAGTTTAAATTTTTTTGTGAAGATCATGGAATAACAAGGCATTTATCATCCCCTAGAACTCCTCAGTAGAATGGAGTTGTGAAAAGGAAAAACAAAATAGTTCAGGAAGAATCTAGGACAATGATGAAAGATGCTAATCTTATGTATGTCTATTGGAGAGAAGCAATTCATACTATAGTATACATTCTTAATAGAGGTCAAGCAAGAGTGAATAGTTCAAAGATTCCCTATGAGTTATGGTATGGTAAACCTACCATTGTAAAATATTTCAGTTTCTGGAAGCAAGTGTTATATCAAAAGAGATGAAGAAAACCTAGGAAATTTTGATGAAAGATTTGATGGAGGAATCTTCCTTGGATACTCTACAAGAAGCAAGGCCTACCAATGCTACAACAAAAGATTGAAGAATATTTTTGAGAGTGCAAGTTCCAAAATGGATGAAGAACCACATCAAATTTTAGTACTAATAAAAGGATATGAATCTGATGAATCCCCTTGCAATGAAGAAGAAAAGGTTGAAGATAAAGGAAAAGAGTTGATAGTTGAAGAGGAAGAAGCTCTAGAAAAGAATCCTAAAAATCCTAAGTATGTGCAAAAGAATCATTCAAAAGATTAGATCATTGGAGATAAGATAAAAGGTGTGGTGACAAGGGAAAGCTTATATGACAAAGAAACAAGTAAATTTCTATTTACTTTATGAGGTGGAACCAAAAACAACAACAAAGGCATGCAAAGATGAGAATTGGATCAGAGCAATGAAGAAAGAGTTAGAACATATAGAGAAGAATCAAACTTGGGAATTGGTCCCAAGACTAGCAAAAAATAATGTGATTGGTACTAAGTGGGTATTGCGAAATAAGTTGAATGAAGATGGAAAGGTTGTCAGGAACAAGGCTAGACTTGTGTGTAAGGGTTACTCACAAGTTGAAGGTATAGATTTTGAGGAAATTTTTTCTTTGGTTGCTAGAATGGAAGCTATCAGGATGTTTTTAGCTTTTACAAAACATAAAGATTTCAAAGTTTATCAAAGGGATGTGAATTTTGCATTTCTAAATGGTGAATTAGAAGAAGAGGTATACATTGAATAGCCAGAAGGTTTTCAATTGTCAAAAGATGCAAATATGGTCTGTAGGTTGAAGAAAGAGTTGTATGGATTGAAGCAAGCTCTCAAAGATTAGTATGTAAGGTTAGATAAGTACTTGTTGTAGAAATGATTCAGGAAAGGTACTACAAATAACAATCTGTACTTCAAAGTTGAAGATGAAAAAATCTTAATTGTGGTAGTATATGTTGATGAAATAATATTCAAAGGAAATGAAGGTATGTGCAAAAGGTTTGCAGAGGAAATGCAAAAACAAATTGAGATGCCAATGTGTGGGGAGATGATTTTATTCCTTGGTTTGTAGATCAGTCAACCAAAGAAAGGTATTCATATCACATCTTAAGTATGTTAAAAGGAATTGTTGAAGAATTTTGGAATGGATGACTCTAAACCAGTATGTACGCCTATGGTTACTAGTTGTAAGTTGAGAAAGAATGATGAACCTCCTAAGACAGATCAAATCAAGTATAGATTAGTGATTAGTGGATTATTGTACCTTACTGCTACTAGATCAGATATCATGCATTTAGTTTTTCTTGTGGCCATATTTCAAAAAGATCCCAAAGAATCTCATGTTGCAACAATGAAGAGAATATTCAAATATTTGAAGGGAACTTTGGATTATGGTTTGGGGTATCCTAAGGATACTGACTTCTCCTTGAATGTGTATATACAAATGCAAATTGGGCTAGATGTGCATATGATAGGAAAAGTACAAGTGGTGGTGCTTTCTTTCTTGGAAGCAGATTGGTTTCATGACTAAGAAGTGGGATTCAATATCATTATCTACTACAAAATCAGAATATATTGTAATAGCATCATGTTGTACACAGGTGTTATGGATTGATCAAACATTAAAGGATATTAGAGTTTCATATGAAGAACTTATTCCTATCATTATTTCAAAGAATTTGGTAATGCATTCAAGAACAGAACATATCTCAATCGGGTATCGCTTCTTGAGAGAGAAGGTTGGAGAAAATGAGGTGAAGCTGGAGTATGTGCCTACAAAGGATTAGGTTGTTCATATTTTCACAAAGGCTCTTCCAAAAGATACTTTTGAGTATCTCCAAGAGTAGTTAGGGATTATTGCCCCTCCTTATTTCAACTAGATGCATGAGTGTGTGCATCTGTCTGGGAAGAATTTCAAGATAGATTCCTGGTCCTGGATTGATGTTGAAGGCTTCCTCTCAGGGGGAGTAGGTAGTAGTGGTTGCTAAAGAGTGAGTGCAGTTTTTTTTTGGTGTTGCAAGTGGTGTATGTAGGTGTTTCCCTTTGAATGTTGTCGAAGGGGGAGAGGAAGAGAGTTGGATGAGTTTATGGCCCTTTTCCATTGATGTCAAAGGGAGAAGAGAGTTAGAATGGTTGAAAAACCATAAAGTGGAGAAAGAAAAACATGGAGAGAGTTGGTTGAAAAATCATAGTGTAGAAGTGAATATGTTCTGAAGAACATAGGGGAAGAGAGTATGAAAAAGTATTATCTAAGGAGCAAAGGAGGAGAGTGATCTAGAATGTAGGTGTTGCAGATGTTGTAAGAGAAGAAGTCTATGAAGAAAGAGGATGAAGAGTAAAGAGTTATCCTAGTTAGGGGGAGTACTTCTTATTACAGTATTGATGTTGGTTTCTTTTGTTGATGTTTTTTCAGAAAGCAAGTGTTGCCATCAATGAAAAAGGGGGAGATTGTTGGAATTTTGGAGATTTTGAAATATTGAGTTGTTTGTGAGTTTCTTGGGTGTTGTAATTGATGTCAACCCCTTATATAAAGAGATTGTTGGAATACTACTGGTATTGATGATGTGCCTAGAATTGTTGGTATTGGTGTCAACACATTGTACCGGTGTTGTCATTAATGTCTTACTACAATATAGTTGCAGAGGTTTTTGATCTAACTTGTGGTTGGGAAGATTATTGAAGTTAGAAAGTGTTGCATGTTTTAGATGGTGTAGATGTGTTGCAAAGGTGTTAGTAATATTGTGATGAAGTTGGTTCACTTGGTTTCCAAGTGCTTTTGAGAAATTTTGAATAAAAGAAAGTATAATGTGACAAAGTGGTGTTCAGTGTTTTGTTCTACATTTATTCATGGTTGAACATATTCCCATGCAGTTTGCACTTGATGATCAAAGATGTTCAGAGTTGTTATATCTAGAGTTTCAGGTTTTGGATCGTTCTATAGTGAAATATGTGTTTGATAGTATGTCGGTTTGGTGTAGTAGGATGTCTGGGAGAAATGAGATTGTTTTGCATTTCTCCATAGTGAAGGTTTTGGTGTTGTGGATTTGGGAACATGCTTATATTGATTGTATCTACCTTCCCTTGAAGTTTCAAGTTATGTGGTGCTCCACAAAGGTGTCTAGTGTTTTGGATACTTGTGCCAGTGTGTCTAGTTGTATAGAATGAAGGTGTTCTTGAGTTTTTGGTAGTTGTAGTAGTTGTGCAAAATATTTTGATGATGCTATAATATTATAAGATGTATGGATATTGTGTAATGTTTTTGTGTGGTCCATGAGACATTTCTGGACATTGAGAGGTGTGTTTGGAGTCACTTGTTAGTTTTAGTGCAGATTTGGTTGACCTGACATGCTAGCACTAATTGCAAAGGATAATTGTTGTTTGAGAAAGTGTTAACAAGAATTTTTATGTAGATTTGGGCCCCAATTAAGTAGTGGTGTGGTTTGGCTTCACTTCTTTATATTGTGGAAGTGTTTGGTGCTAATATATTTGGTGTTGCACAATTTAGTTGTATACATTTCCTTAAGGCTGACCTAATTGAGATTGCTTTAGGTCACGAAGGGTATAAATGTAAGGAGAATTATTGTGTGAATTAAGAGCAGAGTGTGTGATGTGAAAGATGTGAATGTGATCAAGTGTGATGATCTGAGTGTGAGCCTTAATGCCTATGACTTCCTAATGTAGTGAGTAGAAGGTGTTTACATTTTAGTCTATTTGATGAGTTGTTTGTGCTTCAATGTAATTGTACCTTCGACATATGAGAGATACATTATTAGCAATTCAAACTAGCAGTGAGCCACCCTTTCTTCCATTCTTCTTTCTTCTGGATAGTGATTCCTTTGGCAGTGAGCTACTAGCAGTGAACCTTTCTTTATTTTTCTGGACAATGAGCCCTTGGTAGTGAGCCTTATTGTATTTGATGTTACAATTTATATATTAGTGAGCTAATCTTCATCATAGTTTTTCCCTTCTTGATTTTTCCATGTAAATCTAGTGTTTTTATGTGTTTGATGTGTTTGCATTGGGTGATCCCACAATACTGGTTTACAATTTTTGGGCAAACTGGACACTAAACTGATTTTTTTAAACTAAATCTTCACTTTCGGGCTCTTACAACGGCTAAACCGTGAGGAATTTGGAGATGATGCAAACTAGTGATTTGTGAAGTTTTCTCTATAGATTCTAAATATATTTTTTCCAAAAAAATTGGAATCAAATTGCTCTCTCTTTTCATCTCCTTCAAAAACTAGTTTTTATCAGTAAACAACATTTTTAAGGAGTGATGCTCACCGTATACAACATAACTTTTCTTTTATGAAGGATAAAATTCTTTTTTTTTTTAATTTAGATTTTTAACTACGATATCTAACCAGTTCATTTCGTTTCATAGTGTTTTATTAAATATTTTTTCCTTAATCAAGTTTCAAAGTCAAACCAATTACAATTTAGACATAGGCGTACTAGATACAACATAACTTTTTATATATGTATTGAATTTTTTATTTTTTTAATGGATCAAGGACATCAATACCCAGCTTGAACATATTTAAAAAAAAATTATTTTGATAATCTACTATTTTTCCACATGTGTAGAACAAAGAGCTTGATTTTTCGGTGAAAAACCTACATTCACAAAAAATAAAAAATAAATATAATAATTTAATTTAATTTAATTAAAATTATATTTTTTGGAAGCTTATAATAAGGACTACATACTTACAAAAAATAAAATTTAAATGAACTCATTTGATCCCCCAAAAGGTAAATCAAAAGTGGTTTTTTATTAGCATTTTGATAGGTGTAAAGGAGACTTCGTTATAGGTATGGTTTAAAACTATTGGGGTTCTATCCAAGGGGGTTTGGTCTAAGGTGGTTTGATCAAACCCTCTTCAATTGGAATCCTTTAAACAAAAATTTTCAAGGCTTAAATCATTATATTTTCTAAAAATATGTGATTTCAGCAAAAATTAGGATCTCCCAGAAAGTGTAAACCACTATTGTGGCAGCACCCCATTACTACTTTACATGTTTACATTTTGTTAATGCATGTTAAGGGTTTAATGGTGGATAAGGGTTTAAGGGCTAATGCAGATTTGAATGTTAATGAGGATTTTTGATGTTTTAAAGTATACAACCGATTCACCCCCCTCTCAGTTGTCTTGTGCATCTAACTATCTCTATTATTTGTTTTGCTATAATGTCATCCTCATTTTTAGGTGAAACCTTGCATCTAGGAAGGTGGGTCTTACTTTTCCAAAATTATAGTTTGAATTATATATACATTTTATTAACCATATAAAATCTAAAGTATAGCCATCTAATGTTAGGTTTTATAGAATTACTTCATTTAATTAAACATAATTTCATTAATATTCTTAAATAAAAATACAATAATTAAGCTCTTTTTTTTAAAGGAAAAAACCTTTAAACTTTAATTAATCATTAGTTATGTTTTTTCTTCTCTTAATATTTATTATAATTTTTTTTAAATAATATTTATTTGAAACCACAATATTGCATGAATAGTGTAATGGGTGTTATGTTGATATTTGACGGTCTATATCTTATTTTATGGGGTAAAAGAAAAAAAATTATTGATGAAACAATAGTTTCAGAAGAAGAGTAGTTAGACAGTCCTCATGAAGCATCAATAGATGTAAAAAACCCCTCTATTATGTTGGTATTCACAATCTCTTTAAATTATATTTGATAAATTGATTTGTTATTCCATGTTTTAGATTCTTTACATTTGAAATTTGTGTGTAAATTCTATTTTTTGAAAACAAAAGTAGTTGAGCCACTATAAACTTTGTATTGATTTTGAAAAGATGTATTATATTGCAGGAGCCAATATTATCAAAAAAGGCTTATACTAGAAGCCATTAACTTCATATATAGATTGAAAATAAATTACAAAACAATTGAAACTGGTCTGAACAACTTTCACTTGAACTAGCAAGATCATAGGGTGGCGAAAAGGGTGGAGTTACATGTGGATCATCTACAACATGTTTGATGATTTGTTTGTAAATTCTTGATTTTCCTTTTGTTGGGTTTTTATTGCTCTTATTTTGTCTTCGAAAATTTTGTTTGAGATATTTTGTTAATATTTTTTGTTTAAATTTTGAAATGTAATTTATTTCATTTTCTAATTAGTGTATATTATATTTTTTTCAAAATATTATAATAAAATTTTATTCATCTTTAAATTTATAAAATTTTAAGATTTATTTTCAAAGTTGATTGAAGTTGGACATCTATTCGTATATATAAAAAAGATTGGATAATATATTTTAAAATGAATGATTCATTTGTTTTCAACATTTAATCCACCTATGTATGTCCATTTAAACAATAAAACTAGCACTTGCATTGTGTAGGGGTGTAATAATTATGTTGATAAACAAATTTTAAGTTAATTTTTGAATAAAACACTAATACACATATGTTAGAATTTAATGAAAAAATTAGATATGCAATACTCTCAATCATCTATTCAATTCATAAAAGAAAACAATTTATAATTATTTTCAGAAAAATATCTACTTCCATTATGTGATTTACAAAATACTTTAAATTATATTTTTTAATTAAAAAAATTAAAAAAAAGTAATTGGATCCACATTAAAAAAAATCATCACACAAAATGAATACCCACTCACTTAAATTCATATACCCACTTTCAAGAAATGGGCATTTGTTATGAATTAGACTACATTAAAAACTATTAGGATATTTATTTCCTAATGGGCATTCGTGATGAAAAAATATTTGTTTTTATTTTGCCTATTTGTTTATTGTTTATGACAACAAAGCAATACACGCCACTACATCCCCCAAAAGTTTCACCACCTCCCTCCACGATTGTAAGGTGTGATTTTTTTATTTATATAATTTCCTACACATGCTCTTCTAATTAACAAATACAAACTAAATGATTAATTTTATTAAAAAAAAAACCATGAACCCCAATCCCTATTTATTTAAGAACATTATAAATAAGTTTAAATAATGATAACATTATATGTAAATTAATCTTTAAAGCAAAATGTATTTAAGGTTATTTACTCTAAACCTTAAAATTGTAAATCTTAAACCCTAAATCACAAACCATAAAATTGTAAATCCTAAACTCTAATCTCATATACATATATTTTATGATGAGAACTTAGATGATTAAATAATTAGGATTTATTATATTAAGATGATTTAAGGAATTAAACCCTTCAAGTTTTCTATACATGCTCTTTTTTTCCTTGGTAAACTACAACCATAGGGGTTGCTTCTTTTGTATTAAAAAATATTGTACAATTTACAAAGTTTTAATAGTGGGTTGTAAAAAATAAACTAAGCCCAATCAACTGCCAAGTCGTAAACAAAACCCTAACAATATATTATTAACTTAACTATTCTATAGTTTATTCTTACTAGCCTTAAGACCTAAATAGAGATATTGTTATATAGTCTAGGAGGAGAAACCAATTATTCATCTAAACTATCTCAAACAAAATCCGCCAACCACTCCACTCCAACTAACACCACCAAACCTAGGATCTTCTTTAGGACGATGTTTCAACATTGTTGAACAACCAATGCTATACAAGAAGAAGACACAAATGGAAACCATTCTACCAACTCTTCATACTCCATAATTTTGTGAAAATATGAGGGAAAAGGGACACCTGAGCTATCATGCCACATCCAACACTATGTCCAAATTTCCCAAAAAATGGTTTTTGATCAATGCCATGGTCATACTCTTCATCGTTTTATTTAGCTCCCCAAGATCCAACAAAAAAGAAATAAACATTGAGGAAACATTAGTGTTAACTCTATAACTATGTTTCACACACAAGAACTCATTACCCAATACCCACTAAATAGCAAATAGTATGAGGCCATAATGGGGTTTAAATAAACTACAATCATTTCTTTGAGACCACCTCCAAGAAATCCATATGGCATTGAGTGCTTACTAGACATATGGGGGTACCCATGGTACCTAAACAATGAGGGTAAATTAGTTACACACAAATGCATTGTAATCCCAAATAGAAATAGATGTAGCATCAAAGGAAACACATGAGTTGAGAGTGCAGGGAGTAAATTTCATGAGTGTTGCATTATGAAATATCTGTCCTTTTGACACCATATCCATAGAAATCCTCTCCACCCAAATGGACTAATCACTCATTGTAGTGTCCTTGATACCATCATCCATATTCTCACACAAATCTATGATATTGATGATTCAACATTCAATTCTTCAATTCAAGTGTAGCCAAGTTGGCAAGCTCGTCTGCATTAACATTTCCTCCCTTTACAAATGATTTGTAACATATCCTTTCATGTTGGAGAGAAAGGAGAGAACAATGTTAAGGAGAGAGATAATTTTCCAACCTTATTCAAAAAACACGAGAGACGAGGCTCCTTATCTTAAAAAATTATCCTATTTCGCTCCTTCCAAATTTCCCATATGAGAATAGAAAGGAAAATAATCCAAAGGCAGCTAAAAATTGCATTTTTAAAAAGTACAAACCAAGTTTTGAACATGCTTAGAATGTTATTAAGTAAAGCACCAATCCACCCAAATTTGATGTGCATAACCATTTCTAGCACTCTTGGGAAAATTGGCATCCCAAAAGGAGGTGATCCAAAGACTCCTCACTCACCAAGAGAAGTGGTCAACAAGTAGGACCATGGTAACCAAGCTTCCTAAATCTATTGGCCGTAAGAATTCTATTTTTTAATGCTTCCCACACAAAAACCTTGGCCTTAGTGAGACATGCTTTGTTCTATCAAATGTGGATGGGAAAACCTATCTTCTTTGACCCAACTTTAGCTACCAAGTAACCTATTTTGGCATTATACTATCCAATACTAGAATAATTTCACTTTATGCAATCTCACCCATCTGACAGGAAGACATGACTTTACTTGAGAATTGATGGGGAGTCCTATCCTTCAAGAGCAATCTTGCTCTTCCCAAGACCTATTCTTTGGTATTCCTAGGGTATTCAACTCTATCCTACTCAGGGATCTCTCCTAAACCCCTCTCACTTCATAAGACTCTCCACCAATTTCAAATTCTTCACCTTTTCTCTCAATTCATCAATAAGCTTCCCTAGGCTCAATTTTGCCACAAAGCTCCCAAACCTTTCTTGGGTCTTGGAATAGGTCTTCCTACTATTCCTAGGGTTATATTTTTCCACTCTGATCCTTCTTACAAGATTCTTTCTTCATCTACCCATCGAATTCAAGAAAAACCCAATTTTAGGCCTTGTAGCCTTTTACCCCAATTAGGCCTCCTAGAACCCATTTTCTTGGCTTTTCACAAAATCGTTCTTAACAACCCCAAAATATTTTTGGATATTATTTCTAGTGGTACCCTAGGCTTAAATATTTACCAGGTTTAAGGTCTCCCAAATGGCCCAACATATGACTGTCCTCATACCCCCTAAAATTAAGGGTTTCTAAGGTTTTGGCTCCTTTTTCTAGCTTTGAGGGTTTCAATGACTTCCCCAACTCTCCTCCTTTCACACACATGTCTAGAATACATATTTCCACACTCCCATGCTCTTTATTGTCTCAAACCAATCCGTTTATTATCTTTCTTTATTGCTGTCCTCTCCAAGCCACTAGCCAGAATGCACTTGCACTCGCCTAGTGTTTGATGAATTCAACTCTTCCCCTGCAAACCAAGACTCCACACAACATATTTACACTATAAAAACATTCCCCTACTTTATTCCAAGTTTCCATGGTATCCTTGCCACAGGAATTCAAGTGGGGATCATTATTTACAAAAACTGGCCTTAACCGGTAGTGTAACCAAGAGCACCAAAACTTGTAAAATTACAGCCAGTTGAATTAAATGGCTAATATAATGCTTCAAACAGTAATTAAATGACACAAAATAAATACTCAAAGCATCATACCAGTCCTCTCAATCCATTCTTGATTGGATGAAGGCTCAAACACAAAAATGCACTCAAAAGTTGTTGAATTCCAAGCACACAATATGCTCTCCAAGTCTCAATTCATGAAAATGAACTTCCAACCCAGGTATTAGGGTTTTTATGACCTTATATACCTTTCTCCCACATGTTAGGACCCTTAGTTCGGAATTAGAACATCATTAATTCCTTTTTTGCATTTTTAGGCCAAATTCCTAAGGCAACCTTGTCTAGTTTTGCCTAATTTTATCATTCAGACTTTTCCAAACCTCTAGGCTCTAAACCAACCTAATTTTTCCATAACACACACATCAAAAAAACATTTGGGACTTTACAATTAGTCCTTATTACCTTGGTGTTTGGCTAGAACCACCTACAAGCCAAAATTGCCAAGATCTTCCAAAAGACCTTGAAGGTGCTCCTGCACCATTCTCCCCCTGCAACAAGAAGTCACTCTCCTCACTTATTCCATGCTTCTGAAATTCACTCTCTACTATCCAAGTAGCTTTTGACTCTCGTTGATGTCTCCACTTCACTAGGTGCTCCTTGTATGTTTTGTGCCTAGTCTTCTTCACCCTTGAGTCTAAAATCTTGTCCACTTGTGGTCTGATCTGATCAGGTACCTTGAGTTCTTCACATCCTTACTGACCTCAGCACTATACTATTCTTCATCCATTTATGTTCCTTTATACTTCACCAAGTCCTTCACATTGAAGATAGGAGAAATAGACATCTCCTTGGGTAACTCCACCTTGTAAGCATTGGATCCATACTTAGCCAACACTTTACATGGCCCTATCCTCTTCATCTGCAACTTACTTGGTATTCCTTTCTGTAACCTTGCTTTGTTCAAGTATACCATCACCATATCACCTATCTCAAATTGTAATTCTCTTCTCCCTTCATCTCTTTTTGCCTTCAACTTTTGATTAGCCTCTATCAATGTCTTCCTTACCTGCTCATGAACCTCTCTCATTGACTAAGCAAAATCATCAGCTTGTCCACTAATTCCTTCATGACCTTTCAGTTCTCTAAGCTCAAGTACACCCCTTGGATGTAAACCATAGACTATCTCAAATGGACTCTTACCCGTAGTCCTATTTGTGCTATCATTGTAAGCAAATTCCACTTGTGGAATCACTTGCTCCCATCCTTTTCCATACTCCTTAGTTAAGCATCTCAACAAGTTTCCAAGTACCCTATTGATCACCTTTGTCTGTCCATCCGTTTGTGGATGATATGCTGAGCTATGAGACAAGTTGGTTCCTAGCCTCTTCCAAAGAGTTTTCCAAAAATGCCCCATAAACTTTACATCTCTGTCTGCAACTATACTCTTTGGCAACCCATGTATCCTCACTATTTCCTTGAAGAATAGGTGTGCAATCTAACTTGCATCATGTGTTGTCTTGCATGGAATAAAATGGCTCATCTTGCTAAATCTGTCCACTACCACAAACACACTATCAAAACTAGTTGGTGTCCTAGGTAGCCCTACTATGAAGTCCATGCTTATGCATTCCCATGGTCTACTTGGGATGGGTAATGGCTGATAAAGACCTGCATTGGTTGATGTTCCCTTTGCCTTTTGACATACTCCACATTGTTCAACATACCTTCTTACATCTCTTTGCATTTTAGGCCACCAATAGAACCTCTCCACTAAGTCTAGTGTCTTGTTCAAACCAAAGTGACCACTCAAACTGCCATTATGATTTTCTTGGATTAGATTCTCCCTCATGGAACCTCTAGGAATACACAATTGCTTTACCTTAAACAATAAACCATTTTTCAAGGTGTAATCAACATATTCACTGTGAAAATGGTTCTCAAAATCAGTACATACCTTGTATATTTATGAGAAATCAGAATCTCCTTCATATAGATCTTTGAATCCTTCAACCCCTGTACTTTGTAGTTGTATCTCTTGGATAGTAAGCAACCTCCTACTAAGAGCATCAGCAACCTTGTTATTAATCCCCTTCTTATGCTTGATGGTAAAGGTGTATGACTGCAAAAACTGCATCCACTTGATATGCCTCAAACTGAGCTTCTCTTGAGTGTTGATGTAACTTAAGGCCTGATTGTCGGTGTATACCATAAATTCCTTTGGAAATAGATAGTGCCTCCACTTCTTAAGAGCCTGCACCAAAGCATATAACTCTAAGTCATAGGATGAGTACCTAGACTTTGCTTCATTCAACCTTTCACTAAAGAATGCCACCGGCCTGCCTTCTTGGCTTAGAACAACCCCAACTGCTATGTTACTTGCATCACATTCCACTATGAATGGTTTGTCAAAGCTTGGTAGAAGTAGGATAGGTTGGGTAGCTATTTCCCTCTTCAACCTTTCAAATCCTTCATTGGCTTCTTTGGTCCACACAAACTTAGTTTTCAGTCCTCCTTTGATGGTGTCAAGAACTGGTGCACAAATTTCACTAAACCTTCTCACAAACTTCCTATAGAACTGAGCTAATCCATGGAAACTCCTAACTTATGTCCTTGTCTTGGGAGTAGGCCAACTAAGAATGGCTTCAACCTTGCTCTTGTCCATCTTCAAGTTCCCTTGAGACACTACAAATCCTAGGTAAACTAACTCTTGCTTCATGAACTCACTTTTCTCAAGATTTATGGTGAGCTTCTCTTCTTGAAGTTTCCTCAACACAAGTTCTAGATGCTTCATATGTTCTTCTTTTTTTTTGCTAAAGATGAGGATATCATCTAGGTAGACAACCACAAAGATTCCTATAAAGTCCTTCAAGACCTCATTCATCACCCTCATAAAAGTGCTAGGTGCATTTGTAAGCCCAAATGGCATTACTAACCACTCATATAACCCCTTTGTAGTTTTAAAAGCTAACTTCCATTCATCTCCCTCTTTCATCCTAATCTGATAATAGCCACTTTTCAAATCAATTTTAGAGTAGTACTTAGCACCCCCTAAACAGTCCATTAAATATTCTATCCTAGGAATAGGAAACCTATATCTAATAGTTATCCTATTTATTGCCCTAGAATCAGTACACATTCTCCACTTATCTCCCTTTTTAGGTGCCAACACAACTGGAACATCACATGGACTTATGCTCTTTCTGATCAGCCCTTGATCTAAAAGTTCTTGAACTTGCCTTGCTATTTCTTTGTTCTGCTCCGGTGTCATCTTGTATGCAGCCTTGTCAGGTAGTGTTGCTCCTGGTATAAAGTCTATCTGATGATTGATTGCTCTCTTAGGTGGTAGTGTAGTTGGTGTACCTTCACAAATAATGTCCCTAAACTGATCCAATAATCGCTTCACTTCTGTTGTCATAGCTAGCTGATTAGGTGACTCTTCTTCCTTTGGCTTTAACATGATTGCATAGACAACTCCTTCTTCCTCCTTGAGGTCTTTTAGGAACTCCTTTCCACTCATCAAAAGGACACTAGTTTCTGCCTTTTCCACTGTGTTTTCTTCTAACAAAGACTGAATTTTATAAGTCACTCCATCCTTCTTGAATGAGTACTTATTCTCCTTGCCATGGTGTACTACCTCCCTGTCATATTGCCATGGTCTGCCAAGCAAAAAATGGCATGCATCCATTGGTAACACATCACATAGTATCTTGTCTTGATACTTTCCTATAGTAAACTCAAACCACACTTGTTCATTGACTAGTATATTTTGCCCTTTGTTCAACCAAGTAACCTTGTAAGGGCACACATGGGGTATCTTGATGAGTTTCAACTTTTGTACTGCCTCCTCTAAGATGAAATTATCAGTAGACCCTGAATCAATGATGACCTTGCAAACTTTTCCTAGTATCTTGCACTTGACTCTAAAAAGAGCTCTCCTTTGTTTGTGTTCATCCTCAATAGGTGCTTTGATCAAGATCCTTCTTAACATGAGATTATCACCTTTCTCTGAATCCAAACTTACCTCTGAATGTTTAGAGCAGTCCTCTTCTTGAACATAGTTAATCTTCCTCTCACCTTGTGAAGATGCTGGTTTGTCAGGACACCTGTAAGCCGGATGACCCAACTGTCCACAATTGTAGCATTTCATGGAAGCAAAATGAGAGCTTCTCCCAAAGCCTCATGATCTGCCTCTTCCTCCATTGTTAGAGCCTCTACCTCTGTATCCCCCTCTACTATTTGACTCATGGGATTGTTCACCACCCTTAGCATTACCTTGGTTTCTATTCTCAATGCTCCTTCCACCAAAACTACCTCTATGTCCACCTCTAGAGTCTCTACCTCTTCCTTTACCTCTAGTATTGGAATCTTGTTTCTTTTTCAGTTTCTCTTCCACCTTAATAGCCATTTGATAGCAGCTATGGAGGGTAGTAAGTGTGAAAAGACTCAACTCCTCTTGTATGCTCCATCTAAGACCGTTTAGATATCTAGCAACCTTGATGCTTTCAACTTCTTGCACTCTAGATCTAAGGCTTAGATTTTGGAACTCCTCTGTATATGCAGCTATATCTAGGTCTCTTTGTCTGAGATTTTGTCTCTTCTTGTACAATTGGATGTCATAGTCCTCAGGTAGATAGTTCTCCTTCACTTTAGCCACCATAGTTTTCCAATTTCCTATGGGTTTCTTACCTTCCATCTCTCTTTCTTCTTGTAGAAACTTCCACCAAGTTAATGCTTGTCCTCTTAACCTTGATTTGGCTATCTTCACCTTTTGTGCCTCAGTAACTCCATCACATTCAAAGTGATTCTCCATTCCCTCTATCCATTCCATAACTAGCTCTGCATCCATTTTTCCAGTGAACACAGGGACACCTTCAAGTGCCTTGCCACTCAATGCCTTCAATGCTTTGAGGAAGGGTTCCTCTGCTATTGGAGGATCAAGTTTTGGGTTCTATGTCCTCCTCCACTTGGTATTTACCCTTGTCTTTGTCCCCTGCCAACTGCACCTTCATCTTGCTTGCCGATTCAACAACTTCTTCCAATTTTTTCTTCATCTCTTCCATAGCCTCTTCAAGATGCCTATTCTTCTCTTGCTTCTCTGTCAAGTCTCTAGCTAGCTCTGCATTGGTCACTATGGTATTCTCTCCTATGGTTTCACTTCTCTCTGACATTCACTAGTTTCAATTCCCAAGCCTTTATTAGCTCTGATACCAATTTGATGGGGAGTCCTATCCTTCAAGAGCAATCTTGCTCTTCCCAAGACCTATTCTTTGGTCTTCCTAGGGTATTAAACTCTACCCTACTCAGGGATCTCTCCTAAACCCATCTCACTTCATAAGACTCTCCACCAATTTCAAATTCTTCACCTTTTCTCTCAATTCACCAATAAGCTTACCTGGGCTCAATTTTTCCACAAAGCTCCCAAACCTTTCTTGGGTCTTGGAATAGGTCTTTCTACTATTCCTAGGGTTATATTGCTCCACTCTAATCCTTCTTGCAGGATTCTTTCTTCATTTACCCATCGAATTTAAGAAAAACCCAATTTTAGGCCTTGTAGCCTTTTACCCCAATTAGGCCTCCTAGAACCCGTTTTCTTGGCTTTTCAAAAAATCGGTCTTAACAACCCCAAAATATTTTTGGATATTATTGATAGTGGTACCCTAGGCTTCAATATTTACCAGGTGTAAGGTCTCCCAAATTTCCCAACATATGACTATCCTCATACCCCCTAAAATCAAGGGTTTCTAGGGTTTTGGCTCCTTTTTCCAGCTTTGAGGGCTTCAATGACCTCCCCAACTCTCCTCCTTTCACACACATGTCTAGAATACATTTTTCCACACTCCCATGCTCTTTATTGGCTCAAACCAATCCGTTTATCATCTTTCATTACTGCTGTCCTCTCCAAGCCACTAGCCAGAATGCACTTGCACTCGCCTAGTGTTTGATGAATTCAACTCTTCCCTTACAAAACAAGACTCCACAAACCATATTTAAATTGTAAAAAAATTCCCCTACTTTATTCCAATTGGCCATGGTAACCTTGCCACAGTAATTCAAGTGGGGATCATTATTTACAAAAACTGGCCTTAACCGGCAGTGTAACCAAGAGCACCAAAACTTGCAAAATTACAGCCAGTTGAATTAAATGGCTAATCTAATGCTTCAAACAGTAATTAAATGACACAAAATAAATACTCAAAGCATCAGACAAGTCCTCTTAATCCATTCTTGATTGGATGAAGGCTCAAACACAAAAATGCACTCAAAAGTTGTTGAATTCCAAGCACACAATATGCTCTCCAAGTCTCAATTCATGAAAATGAACTTCCAACCCAGGTATTAGGGTTTGTATGACCTTATATACCTTTCTCCCATGTGCTAGGACCCTTAGGTCGGGCTTAGACATCATTAATGCCTTTTTTGCATTTTTAGGCCAAATTCCTAAGGCAACCTTGTCTAGTTTTGCCTAATTTTATCATTCAGACTTTTCCAAACCTCCAAGCTCTAAACCAACCTAATTTTTCCATAACACACACATCAAAAACATATTTGGTACTTTACAATTAGTCCTTATTACCTTGGTGGTTGGCTAGAACCACCTACAAGCCAAAATTGCCAAGATCTTCCAAAAGACCTTCAAGGTGCTCCTACACCAAGAATCTCCCTTAATTTTTCTTCCTCATTAGTAGGAATGCATGCAATACCCCTAGTTGACACACTAAAGACAAAACTGATCAAACAATTTTTGAAAATGAAAAAAAAAGATATGAAAACATGTCACACTTGCACAATAATGTGCACACAAGTATCACATGAAGCATTAAAACACAATGAACTAACCAAAAGAAAAAAATCATTGTTGCTACAAGCAAGGTGGCACCAACAAAAGACTTACCAATCATAGGAGGAAACCACCACAATGAAACTCCAAGAGGGGGATGACACTCAAACAATGATTGGGTATTAACCCACAATTGTGTTATATTGTAAACATAACACCAAGGTAGGATGAGGGAAGAATCTAACTCAAATCTACACCAAGACGCTCTTACAAACCTTATGAAACCATAAAAACCTTTACAAGAGGTTTCCTCACTAAGAGGTACAAGAACTCTACCAACTAGAATGATAAAATAATCGAAAATAAGGCACCAGAGGAAACTGGCACCCAAATAAGACACTAGTGTTGAAACATGACATTAGCACCCAAGCGTATTTGTCCAAGTTTGGCATTTTACTCCTAATTTGGCATTAAAGTCTCAGACTAGCATTGTAGTCCTAGACAAGCACTGTTCTCCTTGGCTAGTGTAGGTGTCATGACCAATGAGAAAACCCAAACTAGTGTTTGGTACCCAGGACATGCTAAACCCATAGGGACTATAAACAAGGACACACAACCCAAATTAGACTCTAAAAATGAAAAAAAAATGATTGAGAGACTAAGGTGAATGCTCACACCCAGTTTCCGAAACTACAAGAACACATAGGAGATAAGTCCAAGGGGCTAAGGATTCAACAAGGGACTCTGACACAACCACAAAGACATGGGAGATGAAGAAGAAAGTGATTGATTTTATTCATCCCAAGACCCTAGGGAGAAATGACACCTCGACAAGGTGGGTTCTCACACCCAACAAACAAGAGGCACAAAATGAAAAATGAAGCTTTGAAGATTACAAAGATAAATGTTTTCTAAGAAAGTTTTCATTTTAAAACCCAAATCAAAATATGCTCTATTTCATTTTAACAAACCTCACAAAAAGATAAAATGCCTATAAAATGTCATGAATGCTTCTTGACACCAACGTTGATACATAATAAAAGAAAACATAACATTGATATTGTAGAAGTTGTCAAAACCAACTTCAGACTCCAAGAACACCTGCATGCAAATGGATACCTGTCACAAGGAAGAGAATGGATGGAGAAAACAAACAAGGGTTTGAAGCTTTGAAAAATGGAGAAATTATCTTATCAGAACAAAAAGGAATTATGAATATACAATGGATCAATCCTTAAGAAGGAGATCATGCAAACCCTAAAAGAAACCCTAATAGGAAAATATTTAATAATTAATATAATTATTAAATGTCACTAAATGCAAACTAAAGTGAAATCTTAAGAAGGGAATAAAGGTAACTTAATTAACACAATTAAGTTAAAACCTTTACCCTAACACCCCCCTTAAGATGAGCAACAGTGCAGCTACAAACAAGTGCAAGAAAGCAAAGGTAACTACAATGCAGGAAAGCAAACATGGGTCCCGACAACTAGGCCAGATCAAGTACCCAAATACAACCAAATCTCTATGAAGTGGAGAAATAGAGAAAACCTCATGGGAAAAACTCTACTCCAAAAAGAGAAGCAGAAAGCCATGAAGAACATCACTGAAGCAGAAGAAGCTACAAACAACTATCAAAAGATGACTACTATGGTGCTAAAGAACCTCCTCTGAAGATAAGATGATCAGGATCAAGAAGACAACAATTTGCATGAGTGCCCCAAACGACACTACTCGAATCAGATGGCAAACAAAGGCAAACACCTGGAATGAAGATACAAATGGCACAAGTACCAATAGTCTGAAAAACACTGATCAACTGAGAATGGAAGATTCCTTCCAAGGTGAAGCCAAGGAAGAATTAACATGAATAGTATAACACCCCCCCATAATGCTGAATTGGGAGACCCTTACAGATCCACTGAAATGGTGTGTAACACCCTGTAGTGCATGAAGGAGAAGATACAACATCTGAAAGTGCACAAGAAAGCACCTGCAACTGAAAAAGTGGTGTGCAAAACAAAGTACACATGCATGAGGCTGGAATCATATGGATCCACTGTCGTTGTGGAGGGACACTCACCGAAAAAATGTGTGATGGCAAAAATAAAGGCACTACACAACCCCCCATGGCACTTTATAAAATAGTGCGAGTACAAAATATGGCACAACCTTATGTGCAAAATCCCCAAAATACATGTACAATAGTGTGACACTTTATCTCAGTGTGTTTACATAGAAGATTGCTTACAAATGATGCTAAAAATGCCCACAAAGGACAAAAAATTGGAAATACATGAAGAACAACCAAAAACAAAGCATCCCATGCAAACGAGAAGTTCCCAAGAGCAAATTTGTCCAAGTAATTCACCAGAGTGTGAAACACAAAAAATTGAATAAAATATACCTGGAGTGAAATCTGGAAAAATTACATGGATGAAACTGAAGATCTTTGAAATATGGTTCCAACGTTGTTGAGATCACGAAAAACGGAGAAATAGGTCAAAAGTTACGAGCTCAAGACTGGAAACAACTCCTTTGAATTCAATTGGTTGTAGAATGCACCAACAAAAAAATTAATCAATGAGACCCACACCACTAGAAATTTGACAGAACCAACTTTCCGACGATATCTCGTTTGCCAAAAAACAATATCGTATGCCCAAGTTATGGCCTCTGGAAGAAAACAGCTCCAAAGGGGAAAAATACAGTGCGAGATTAAATTTGACGGTGATACGGTCGTCGCAGCAAAAATCCGAGCCTAAATTTGACAGCCAAATGGCCATCACCGCATTTCTTCAATAGGGCTTATTACAAAAATTGTTTTTTTTTTTAAAGCAATAAAAAAAATATAGTGGTAATTTTTTTTTTTTAAAAGATTAATAATTTTTTAAAAAAAAACAGGGGCCCGCATGGGGGCCGCTGCCTGCTAAGGTACCGCCGTCGGCAGTACTGTCAGACCGTCGGTTGGCAGTAAAGTCGTCGCCGGCTGGCAGTACGCTGCTCGGCGTACTTAGGGGCCCGCAAACCTGCGGATGCAAGTACCTGCGGGTACCTTGTACAAGGCCTGAGCAAGCCTTTAAAAGGCCTTTTTTTTATTTTGATTTTTTTTTTAAATCAAAAAAACTTTGACTAATATTTTTTTTTTTTTAAAATCTAACGAAAAAAAATATTTTTTTACTAGGGTGCAGACGGACAGTCACACGGGTAAAAAAAAATTGCCTCTCAAATCAACTTTGTCCAAAATGGATGAATGAACAGTCGATTTAGGGGTTTTGGACCACTGCAGATCCAACGGCGACGTCCATTTGGACTCAAAATGCTTTGAAATTGCAGGTGATTCCCTGGATCAAAAAAGCAAACCCCAAAACTGTGAATGTCTGATCCAACCCTTGTAGCTCCAAATTCTTCAAACAAGAACAAGCATGCAACAGGAAAGCTCTGATACCATGTAGAAGTTGTCAAAACCAACTTCAGACTCCAAGAACACCTGCATGCAAATGGATACCTGTCATAAGGAAGAGAATGGATGGAGAAAACAAACAAGGGTTTGAAGCTCTGAAAAATGGAGAAATTATCTTATCAGAACAAAAAAGAATTATGAATATACAATGGATAAATTCTTAAGAAGGAGATCATGCAAACCCTAAAATAAACCCTAATAGGAAAACATTTAATAATTAATATAATTATTAAATGTCACTTAATGCAAACTAAAGTGAAATCTTAAGAAGGGAATAAAGGTAACTTAATTAACACAATTAAGTTAAAACCTTTACCCTAACAGATACTAGCTATGTGGTTAGTTTATAATCCTTCCACTTAGGAGGTTCCAATGATTTATTACAATTAGAAATGAGGACTCAAATGCCCTGCAAATTATATATTTACAATATTAAAGATAAAAATGCATTAAATGTAACTTTAAGTCTTTTTTTCCAAACTTGAACATGACTTCAGAGCTCTCCAAATAGATCCTCTAGTCCTCAATGGTGGTTCCATCCTACCCAAATACATAGAATCCAAACATTGACTCCTAATGTGCTAGGAGATCATCACAAGGGCCACAAACACACTCACACTAAACATAGGAGTAAAGCTTACACACATGCCAATCATAGTGAATACATAATGGCTATGAACAACATACAATAATCGCTCAACCAAGCATACAATATGGCCAAGTATAGGCACACATTGGATATAAGACCCAAAAAATGCAAGGATAAAGGAACTAGTGAGAGAAAAGGAGTGTCATCACAAAGCTCAAAGGGATGGCTTGTAGACCCAAGTACTATGCCCATCACAAGGAAAGTGGAGTACTCAAGTGGAATCCACCACCCAACCAGATGTGGCATGCCCTTGGTCAATCATATTGAGTCTATGCAACCACTCAAGCAATATCACTGAAATAATATTACTAGCTCAATCAAACAAATAGATTCCTTAATTCCCCTATGATTTACAACCCTACAATCACTATGGACATAAAGTCACAATCAAACTTCAGACAACATGTAGAGCCACTCCTCCCTAACCCTAGACCTCAATATTGGGTTCTTCATGTTCCAATTTGACCAATTGGGCATGTCACGTAAAATGATGCACAAACATAGCATAAAATATTAAGCATGATTTCATAATATTCACATCAAATTTCCATTAAGGATACATAAAGTCCCACATTCTAATTCATTTAAATTCAATTCAAACATTCAAAGTTTCTAAAATATTTTAATCACAAAACCATAGAATTCTTCAAAACTCCATTGATGAAAGTTTGATTTTCACAAAACATACATAAAATAATGAACATAATTTTGAAACAAGCATAATGAAAAATCACTAAGGGGACACCAAATCCCACATTAAAATTCATCTAAATTCACGTTTAAAATTCTAACTTTCTAAAATATTTTTGCATGTAAAAACCAGAATTTTTTTCATACTCCATTAATGAAAGCTTAATTTTCTTCATTTTTCCTACTAACTTTTTTGGAAAACAAAACATAACATTTTGGTCCTATAATGTATAACAATCAAATTATGAAATAAAATTCACATTTCAAGCATTTAAAAAAAAAATACCATAGTAAGGGTACAAATTGGGTATTTTCAAATTTTTTTAAAAATAAATTATAATATAATCTATTTGTTCAAATTTGAAATCTAAAAAGGAAGTCTATGATACCTTAAGGTTGATCATGTCATCCAACACTCACAAGAAATCAAGAGACAAAAGAATGAAAGAGAAATACGTCAATTTCATACATAGAAAATTTTATTTTTCTTTCCAATTTCTCACCAATTTAATGAATTAAAACACTCACACCATGCAAGATCTTCCATTTTCCATTCTAATGCAATCTTCAAGCTCATCCAATTCAAAAACCATTCCCAATTCATATTTTTTAAAGTTTCCAAAGAAAGGGTTTAGGAGCCATTTTCCCTAGAATGCAAAAAAGATTTATAAAAAGCCCATTCATTTTCCTTTGTCCTTTTTCGAATTTTATATTTTCTATTTTTCTTTTAATTTTCAATCTAAATCCATTTTTCCCCAATACACATTTCATAATAATTTAAAATGCTGAAATAATTTCCTTTTTCTAATTTTAAAATAAATGAATTAAATGTATTAAATACTTTCATATTTCAACAAAATAATTATAATTTAAATGCTAATTGCAATCAATTTAAAATTCAATTTTTCAGAAAAAAGAACTTCATGATATTTCCCTTTCTCCAAATTCACAAAAAACATTTAAGAGACATAGAATGCAATAATTAATTCATCAACTTATTTACATACAAGTGGGGAATAAACCATTAATTATAGAAAACATGCAATTACGAGTAACTATTTAGGAATCTATTAAACATATCTAGGATTCAATTGCAAGAGGAAGAACATGTTACATCCATATTGCATTAGCATGCTAGGAACATATTGCATGGTTATCTATTTTCTTCAAGCATTGTTCATTATTATTGAATTGCCTTACTTAAGGGATTGATCAAAAGATTAAATATCATTATTTCACATGCTCCCAAATAGTATATGTAGAAACAATACTCCTAGATGCAAGTCATATACATATAGACAAACAAGTTATATGAAATTCAAAATCAGAAAAAAATCATATTTCCTATCTCAAATTTAATTTTACACTCATGAAAATGAACCAAACAATCAAATAATAAACATGTGTTCCAAATCCATTCATCCTACAAATCCAATCTAACAGAGACAAAAATCAATGTGAAACGTTTAATACAATCACATTTTTACATCAATTTCAAAACTAAATTCTATTTATCTATTTACCTAATCTCGAGATTTAAAACTTCTTTACATTATCAAGTACCAATCTTTACTCCTAAAATCCAAATTGATCATTTCATTTATTTAATTAAGACTTATTTTCTCTTCAATGCTGCGATATTTATATATGGTACTTGTGTGGGCCCGTGATAGATATTTTGAAGTCGCCCACCTCCATGTAAGACAAAAAGTAATTAAATTGTAATTAATTATTCCGAAAGGCATTACAAGACCATTGAAAGTATCGTCAGCGAACACGTCTCTACAAGCACGAGGAATTGTTAATGCAATTGAATTCCTCGACAAAGGTAACTCATTACGACTCATTTTTGGTCATTAGGATAATGTACTTCACATACCAACACCATGTATTTATTTTATTGGAAAATAATTAATAATTAAAGGAATGCAGAAATTACCGACACCATGTATACTACCAATCAATTTTTATTGTAAACCTAAAAGTACCTATATACTTTCTTTCTTTTTTATTTATGAAAGTAAAAATAAAATAAGAATAAGCTTTTCGAAGTAGCAAGAAACATCAACATAAACAAACATTTTACATCAAAAAATTATGAACAACACATCGTTACAAAGGCTGTACAAAAAAATCAGCCATTGCGTACAAGGGACATCAGTCATTACAATCAAGGGACATATTACAAGAGCTAAATAGCATTTTACAATGATCGATTTTATTGTCCAGCTGAAACTTCACAATTTGATCTTTGATTTGTTGTAGTTGTTGTTTGGCCCTTTCATTCTTCTTACATATAACTCGTATCTGTGAAAAAAGGACAACCACTTGAAGACATATGTTAGAGTAAAGTCGTAAAGTACCATCCACCTGCTAATAATTACTAGAAAACATTGCAACACATCTATTTTTCCATATATTCTTCAAAACAACCTGCCGGATTGAATCAACAATCACATCCTTTTGCATACCAAAACCAAAAACAACTTCTTTCCAAGTCAAATCATGATTAAAAATAGCTGAGAAATCTCGAAAAATATTAAACCATAGCCTTTTAACATATATACAATCCCAAAAAATGTGTTTCATGTTTTCCACAGTAAATCCATTTCTCAAATTCTTCTTGGCTAAGCTTAAAATAGTTAAACCATCTGCGATCCTCATGATGTTCCACCATATTAAAATCTCCTCCCAACACCCAATCAGCAATAGGAAGGTTCTTAGACATCCATTCCTAGAGAGCAATTCTCTCTCTTGGGTTGTTAGGAGCATAAATAGAACAGTAACCAAGTGGTTGTCCGTTGATAAAAGTGAGGGCCCAAACACAGTTATGAGTTGGGTCCTCACCTTTGTCAATGACATGTTTGGATATTGAAGGAGACAATCCTAGAACAACCCCACCACTGCCCTCCTTGTGCGAGGTATGAACAAACAAGGCATCTTTCCAAAGATTGAAAAGAGACATATTTAAACATTCATTACCAATCTTAACTTCATGTAGCAACAACACATCAAGTTTCCATTTTTCAAGAGTATCCTTGACTTTAAATTTGTGATGAGGGTGAGAAAGCCCTCTCACATTCCGAGATAGAATTCTAAACCTCAATTAAAAGTACCTATATACTTTTAATTTCACACAATCACTAAAGCTCATAAAAGCTTTCCATTGGGCTCTTTTAAAAAAGATTCGATCGGGCTCTATTAGAAAAGATTGGAAAAGTTGGAGATTTTATTATAAATTTGTAAATAAAATGTAAATAAATAAATACAAATAAATAAGCATATATTAATTTAGATTAATTAATGAATAAATATATGGACGTGTGTATTTTGAAATAATAAATATTATAGTAAGAAAAACATGCAATAAAGTAAAAGTACATAACTCTATTTTGGAGGGAGATGAATAACTTCATTCATACATGATATTCAAGATGGCTTAGAATATAAAATAAGGTAAAATCTATTTTGCCTCAAAAATAAATAATTAAGTTTACACTTTGTAAGATTGAGTCTATGGATCATGGTTAGATCTACATCATGGAAATGTCTTGCAACTATAGGAATTGATTTGGTAGTCCATATGCTTCTACTTTTGATTTCACTTGATCCACCTCTTCCAATATTTGAGACTAGCAATATTTCAAAATACTTTTAAAGGATTTTCATATATCATAAGGTGACATGGTCACCTACGCCAACCCCCAAAAGTGTGTGTAAATAATCAAAGACAATAGATCGTGATCATGCAAATGCTCAAGGATGAAAGTGTGAAACCAAATTTATTTTATTGCACCAATAGAAGTGTTTGTAGTATGCTCCTTTAATACAAATGATTGAAATGATATAGAATGATAAATGAATGCAATTTAATGCCTTTAAATACAATGACATAGTAACAAATCAACCAAACATGTGTTTGAATAGCTCATACAATCTAGTGAAATGGGCATGAACTTTGAAATTTGAATTCAAATTTTAAATATTTGAGGGTTAGATCCATGGGCATAGGATTGATCCCACACTTGCAATATTTAACCTTGGACAAAAGATGCTAGAATCAAGATATAAATGGAATACTTAAGAATAAATACATGGTAGGTATAATTTTTCCATTGTCCATGAGAATTAAATGAAAATTTCTAGATCCAAATAAACATACACAATTGAATCTAGAAAATTTCATCTAATAAATACATGGATAGACATGATAAATGGATAACCAAGGTGAACGTATCAAAATATGTGTATATATGGATAAAATGGGAATAAATATATGGGAATGGGTGTAACAAATGACTAATGTATAAAATACGTGAGGATATAGATAGGGTAAAGTGAAATATGTGGGAGTGCCTATAAATGAGAATGAGGAAAGGAATGGGAGAATGAGCCATACTTTTTACAAGATTGTGTCATTTATCAATATGTATGAAGGCATCAAAATGGGCCTCGATATGAGTATGCATTTTTCACCATTACATTTTACCCCCACTTTGAAGTACATGTGAATCCTAGATTAACCATGTATCTCAAAGTATATAGTATACATAAACATGCATGTGAATTGCAATATTTAGAAACAAAAAGGACGCCACAAGGGTCCATATAAATTAATGGACCCTACAAAATGTGATCATGTAGGTGCATCATTTTGTATGTTCTCTCCCTAGAGACCCACAAAATAGATGAAAAACGTGTAATGAATAGCTTCTATCATGAAAGTAAAAAAAATGTAAACTAAAATTTATTGTCGATTATCATAAGTAATAGGAGAGAGAAGGGGTGAAGTAGGGTATAGAGTTTCCACATTTATAGAAAGTGGTAATGCTCCACCATGCTTGACAATCATGGTGTGACAAGGCTCATGGGGTACTAGCTTATCTTGTGATGGGGCACTATGTATTTGTGTAAAAATGGTCTTAGGTATTACATGTACAATACTATGCATATGCCCTTGCTAGTCATGACAAGTAGTATGAGATGCTTTCTTTGTTGCAAGGTGTGCACCCTTGGTCTCCTTGTGGTGTGCAACACAATACTAAAAGCTCGTGACATGGCTTAATTGCCTCTCATGGGTTCATTAACATTGGTAGTTGTATCGAGCATTAACAGGTCGATCTTTTGGTGCAACGACAACTGTCTTTGCAACAATTGGTATCAAAGCTTGGGTCACGGGTTTGAACCCCTCGCTTGTGCTAGGGGGATTGTTGCAAGGTGTGCACCCTTGGTCTCCTTGTGTTGTGTAGTGTAGCACTTGGGTTCATTGCATGGCTTAACCACCTCCTGTGGATTCATTAACTCTGGTAGTTGTATTAGGCATTAACAGGTCGATCTTTTGGTGTAACAACAACTGCCTTTGCAACATGCTTGCCATCATCAATGGTGGTGGATTGGAAAAAATGATGAGACACATAGTGTATTATGAGATGCATTGAAAATCCTTTTTCAAATAGGATGTACATAAGGGTTTATGCGTTAGTGAACCAAGAGAAGGAAAATATGCTTGTAGTAAATTTGCAACTACTTCCTTTTCGCTAGCTAGTCACTATTTACTTGTAAGGTTATTAAGTTTCTCACGTTGTATATATGTGTTGAGTTCTTGAGCTAGTTACATTGTGTATATGTGATGAATACACCAAATGTCACATTGTGTATATATGATGCATGTACCAAATATCACATTATGTATATGTGATGTAAGTGTGTATGTATATTATTCACATTCTGTATATGTGATGTATGCCTAATCTAGTCATTGTGTGTATATGTTGTGTGGGTGTGAGCTAGTCACCTTGTGTATAGTTGATGTATGCATGAGCTAACCCCATGTGTGTGTATGAGGTGTATAAAATCCAATCACCTATATATGGGTGACATAAGTGGGAGCTATCCAAGTTATGTATAAATGATCTATGTTTCATCATGAGGCTAAAATTTGTATTGAATGGTTGTGATCTCATTCTTTCAATAATATGTCACTATTATGTAAGTCTAAGTAGATAAATTGTAATCCATCATTATCAATATTATCTACTCAAAGAATTGTGGTGTTTGGATTTATAAATTTAATCCAATTTTGGATGAACTTTTGGATTCATTTTCATCATGGTCTAACTTGATGTGAACATGTGAGAGTGCCTTTAATCTTATCTAAGTTAAACTAATCAAATTTATGCGTTGAATACTATGAAATTTTGGTTTGCCTTTATGATAAGTAAAGGGTGGTATAGGTTCGCTTCCAACACTTATGAGGCCTATCCTTTGAAGAATTAAAGACATAATAAACTTGGTCATGTCATGGCTATAAATGAGTAAAGTAAACTTGTTAATTAATATTTAGTGATGAGATATAATTAAGTTAATACAATCTAATGGTGTGAACAAAACTTACTCTTTTCAAGGATCTAATTTCTTTATATATGTGCCTATATTTGTGTCAACTGAGTTTAGAACAAAATTCCTTATGATTACTTTGCCAACCATGAAAAATTAATAGTAAGTATATCTAAACACGGTTGGGTATTTTTACTTTATGTACATTTCTATTGAAAAATTGTATGCTTTAAAGCTTTAATGATTGGTATTTTATTAAAAAATCAAGTACTCAAAAGGAGGATATTGTTTAATATTATTATTGTGAATTAATTTCTATCTAATTAATATATTTTCAAGAAGCAATTGAATTAAGTGAATGTGCTTGATTACTTTATGAGTTGGTATCTATTTTTGTATATGTGTTTGAATATAGGCCAACCCATGTCGGCTCAATATGTTACTTGTGTGTTGATAATTTGACCTTAAGAATTATAGAACCTAATGTAAAGGATTAGGGATCACTTTGTGTTAACTAGGTCAACTTGACTAATATTTATGAATGATTTTGATTATTAGACTATGTGTACTTGACTATAAGATGACTCTGTGCATGTCAACAAGTTTGATATAGATGTAGATAGTTGGTTGTCACAAGTATAGTGAAGGTGATAACTATCATATCTTAAGGATTGGTTAGCTTTCACTAGTATCATGAAGATGATGTTCCAAGGGCTATCCATGCTATGATGCTGACATGGTTTAGCCATTTGTCACAAGTATTATGGTTACGGGACACAATAACCCGGCCAAAATAACCCTGGATAGAATAACCCGATCACAATAACCCAGGGACAAAATAACCCAGGGTCATAATAAACCATGGACAAAATAGCCCGTGGTCAAAATAACTTGTGGTCATTTTAGACCAAGCTAGTAAACTAGACTAATATGACCATGGGTTATTTTGTCCATTTTATTTTGTCCTTGGGTTATTTTGGTGGGGTTATTCTATCCAGGGTTATTTTGGTCAGGTTATTATGTCCTGATACCAAGTATTATTTATGTGATAAATGTCAAGAGCTAACTATTGTATCTTAGGGTCTATTTGGTTGTCTCCAATAACACAAAGGTGATTGATACCAAGAGCTACCTATGGTATGATAGGGCTTAGCTAGCTTTCACCATTACCATGTATGTGACAAATGTTAGGATCTACCCTGTACCCAATTGGATTGAATTTCACCAATTTGATATATATGCAATAGATGTTAGGATCCACTAACTCAAATGGTTCGATGGGTTGTGAAAATATTATTAATGGGCATATATGGTGTGCATTTTTATACTTATAACTTATTTTGTGATGATCACAAGTAGATGTGATGCTTTCCCATCATCAAATTGTTGTAGAGAACAAAAAAGGATGGGGTCCATGGTATAGTATGTGATGCATCAACATTCCTTTTTCTAGCTAGGATGCACTTAAAAGGTAAGTGTTAGTGAACCAAGTAATGGGAAGATACATATAGTAGTGTTGCATCCACTTCCTATTGCTAGTTGGTCACTATATATGTGAGTCAATCACTATGTATTCAAGTGTAAAAATGGACTTAGGTATTGTGCATGATGTTATACATATGCCCTTGCTAGTGATGACAACAAGTAGTATGGGATGCTTGCTTGTTATCATACGTGGCAATGGATTGGGAAAATGATGGGACCCATGGCGCATTATGAGATGAATCGACAATCCTTTTCCATATGGGATGTACTTAAGGGCCTATATTTTAGTGAACCAAAAGAAGGAAAAAATACTTATAGTTTAAGGTTGCAACTACTTCATTTTTGCTAGCTAGTCACTATATGTACTTTTGAGGTTGTTAAGTTATTTATATTGTGTATATATGTTGGGTGCTTGAGCTAGTCACATTGTGTATATGTGATGCATGCACCAATTATCACATTGTATATATGTGAATTGTTCATATTGTGTATATATGACATATGCCTAAGCCAACCACCATGTGTACTTGTGATGTGCGTGTGAGCTAGTCACCCTATGTATCTAGTTGGCATATGTCTAAGCTAACCCTATGTGTATTTATGTGGTGTATACAAAAAGATAATCACCTATATATGTGTGACACAAGTGGGAGCTAGCCATGCTACGTATAAACGATGTACACTTGATCCAACCACTAAGTGAACAAAGGATGTTGGAATGATATGGTCCCTATGTGATTTTGTGTGTGTCCATACACTTATTATTGGCATGGGACTAGCAATTGATTGGATTGTGTTTGTCATATCATTGTGAATGGATTGAATTGGAAGCATAAGACCAATTAATAGCTATAGTTTAAAAGGCAGACCAAAGACCTTGTATCGAAAGAGAGGATGAATTCTCTCTATCATTGAAGTAAAAACTATGGAGCCTTTGAAATTTCCAGAAGAGATACATAGGTATGGACATTATGAATGAAATATTATCTAATGCTTACATATATATATGAATTAGATAAATTTAGAAATAAAATATAATAGTTATTAGTAAAGTATTTATAATTTATAGTAAATTATACATTAATGAAATATATTTTCAAGTCTCTCAAGTTTGGTTGTTGTTTTGTTTCTGCATCCCTCTCTCCTTGAGAGTTCTCTATTGTTATTTGTTGTGTTCTTGTTGTTTGGTTGTAAAAGGATGAACCCCTTTCAAAACTCTTTTATTTTTAATCAAGGAAATGAAAGATGCTGATGTAACATTAAATTTCCTATATATATAGATATATATATATATATAATAAAGTAATTAGTAATTGTCGATCATAAAAAATAAAAAAACAATAATTAATATAATTTTTAAATAGCAATATGACTTTTCACGAATCATACTAATATGACATTGATAATAATTACATTACTATAAAAAATTATATTATTATGAGAGTGATACAAAATATTTTAAATATTTTAAATATTTATCATTTTTATATTATATTGTTAAAAAACCATTATTAATGTTTTCTTAACTTATATTCATTTATAATAAAAAAATTAACTTTTAATTTAATAATCTTTTGATCATGTCTCTCTCTATATAATATAATTTTGTTAACTTAAAAAAAAAAGGATTAAAAATAATTTATTAATAAAAATACTACTATTAATTAATTAAATAGAGATTAATTAATCACAAAAGTTACCCTTCAAAGTAATCATTAATAATAATGTATAAATGTATAAAACGCAAGCTTGTTATACTGATTTTTACTTTTTCTACAAGACAGTAACGTTCAAGGTTGCAAGACATCTAGTACAGAGTGGCAAACTTTACTGTATATACAGTGATAATGAAATATATATATATCAATGTGTGTATATCCTTATACTGCTGTAAGAAAGCATCCTGAAAGCAAAAATGTACACTCAGGGAGGCTCTGCTCTTGGCTTACAGGATTTAACCATATATGCCTCCTTACTGGGTTCTCAGATTTCTATTGCTATTATCTCCGTTCTCTTGGGAAGTCAATTGGCAAAGGGTGCAAATCCCTTGACTTATGTGGCTTATTCCAATGGCTTTGGGGGCTTGGTACTCATCCCTTTTGCATTCTTCCTTGAAAAGTAAGTAGTTTTTCCGATCATAATTTATTTTGATGATATATTTACAGAAATAGTGAAATAGATGTGGGGATTCAAGCTCGAATTAAACAAAATTCTTGCAAAAAGTGTTTAGTATTTTGTTTCAATTGGGGTTTGTCTTTGAAATATTTCAGAGGATAATATAATATTGCTTGGAGATCTTTCAGGGGATGAGATATACTTAATCTGTTTAAATTTGTGTCGGAAAAATGCAGAAACAAGCGGTCCAAACTGAATTTCTCTCTGTTGGCTCGATTGATTCTGCTCTCTTTTGGCGGGTGAGTCAATTTTTAGCTGAATTTTTTATGTGGTGTGATAAATTATGCAAAATTGGAATTATAATGCCCTTTTTGTGTGTCTGTTATTAAAGAGTGTGTGCATTTCAAACGTTGTTATTAATGGGTTTGAAGGAAACGTCTCCTTCCTTCTCTTCGGCAATGCCCAACTTGGTGCCTGCAATTATTTTCGTCATGGCATGGGCTTTAGGGTGAGTACTCACTACTCTGTAATCATGTCTTGAAAGATTGAATTGTGTTTTTATATCCTGGGTTTTGTGGTTTAATTGGTACTTTTTCCCCCTCCTTTGTAGGATGGAGAAAGTAGACATTAAATGTACTCACAGCCGAATCAAGATTGTGGGTACAGTGCTTTGTGTGTGTGGAGCAATGGCCATGAGTTTCCTGCGCGGTCCTCCTATAAGCCAGCTCTGGGCTTCACCACACCCTGATTCACAAAACATCATCCCTAACTTTCTAAATGAGGGGAATTCGGACAAAACTATCACAGGATGCATTTACCTCTTAACGGCTGTGACAATCGTGTCATCTTGTATGATAGTACAGGTCCTATTTCATTTTCTCATTCTCTTTTTCTAGTTTTTGCTTCTTGCTTACTGTAACAGATACTTTGCATAAACCTCTTATAATAAAGTTCTGAAAAAGTTTGTGAGCATGCAGGCTGAGACGTTGAAACAGTATCCAGCCCCTTTATCCCTGTCGGCAGTCACAGCACTTCTTGGCTCCATCGAAACTGCCGTCTTGATAACGGCTTTAGACAAGGGCGTTGATGCATCATCATGGTCTCTGGATTGGAGTGGGGTTGCGACCGTTGTGTTTGGGGTGAGTGAAACAAATGGACTTCTTCTTTGATCCACCCATTCCCCATTCCTTAACAACCAGTCTCCATGACCATTGAGCCAGTCCTTCCATTGACCTATGAGTATTTCAAAAGATCCATTTCTCATGAATTTCAATGTCCTAGTCGAACTTTTTGGACAACTTTCAGTCGCCACTTGCTCATCATCAAAGCAAAACCTTAGAATTTTAAGTATTAGATTTTGATTTAAACGATTGACAATTTTGTTTCAGATGGCTATTGATTCTACATGTTTCCTGCTTGCATAACCTTCAATCTGTGACTTTACTCCACTCTCATGCTCTCTTACCACTCAAATTCCCTTTCCTGTTTGCAAATAGTGTTATTAATCCCCTGGTTATATCAGAATTTAAGCTCTGGTTTGAATGATCTCATTTCACATATTTTATCTACCAATTGGAAAGTAAGCAACCAAAATTGCTTACGTGTGCAGGGAATCTTTTGCAATGCAATGCTTGTCACTTTGCAACTATGGTGCATTCAGAAAAGAGGACCTGTATTTGTGTCAACATTCAACCCTGTTTCTACTGTGTGCTCCGCTATCTTATCATCCTTCATTTTAGGAGAAACCCTGCATCTCGGAAGGTCAGGCTTTGTTTTTTTTTTTTAAATAAGACATTGTTTTTTAATTACATAGTTTGAATTATATATACATTCCACTGGAATTTCTATCTTTCTTTTTTATAAGATTATTTAATTAAATGAAATAGTTGTATAAAATCTATATTTTATTGACCCATATAAAGCTAGTTCTATTTTGAAATATTATAATTCACTTTCTATAATATAATTTTATGAATTTAATATTATATATATTTTATATGTATGTAAATTTAGTAGTATATAAACATTTATATATTTGTAAACTTTATATTCTACAAATTATATATATAAGTTTGTTTATTTTGGCTAGCAGTTATTTGTTCAGGAATTGAAAATAAAAAGGGAATGAAGCAGCCACTATTTAGGAATTGACAATAAGCATTAAAAATAAATGAGTCCTGGAAATACATATTCTTTAATAATTTTTATTAAGAGTGGTACCATTACACTCTACTTCTTATTACTATTATAATTACAAATTTTGATCTCATATTTTTAAGTAAAATGATTTTATGAACTTTAAATTATATAGGCATACAAATATAAAAAATATGATTTAAACAGTTATTTTGTTAATTAATTAAGTATGTCCCATTTGCTCTTAAATATTTTATATTTATAGAAAATAATCTATAAATCTTTTGATGTTTGTTTTATATTATGATATTGTATTATTCATCATTTGAACAGTGTAATGGGTGTGCTGTTGATATTTGGAGGTCTGTACCTGGTTCTATGGGGCAAAAGCAAAGACATTATTTCTGAAAAGAAAATTCCAGATGAAGAAGAGCAATTAAACAGTTCTAAAGAAACATCAATAGATATAAAAAGACCTCTACTACATTGATGGTTAGAATCTTTTTAATTTATGATGTTCATGAATATCCAAAAGGCCATGGACTTACCAAAGGTAAGTAAGCTATTTAGCAGATCGATCAAATATAAAACTATTTCATGACAGTTTCTGGTAAAAAAAAACCAGAGATTTTCCATGTTTTTAAATGGATGAATATATCATAGATTTTTATGAGAAAATAGAAATATATCATGTTTTAGAATATATGATGACTTCTGATGAAGAAAAATATAAATATTTTATGTTTTTAAGATTATTGTATATATGACAGATGTTGATAAAGAAAAATATAAATATTTCATATTTTTAGATTATAATATATATTGACAGATTTTAATGTAAAAAATATAGATATTTCATATTTTTATATTATTGTGTATATATAATAGATTTTAAGAGAAAAAAAACATAAATATTTCATATTTTTAAATTGTTGTATATTAATAGATTTTGAAAAAAGGGTATAAAACTATTTCATATTTTTAGATTACTATGAAGAAAAACATAATGAACATCCCATGCTGAAGTAGAAATATTTGATGTTTTCAAATTCTTGTATATTTAAAAATTGTTTGCAAACATAGAAACTCTTAATATTTGTCTTAAAAGTGGACTGCAGTTGAACATATAAAGAAATGTTGGGTAATCTTTCCAAACTATTGAGTGTGTCTTCAACAGCTAAACCCACCTCTCTATATTCATCTAAATCATTAAATTACTTACTAATCCTCATTTGGGTCAAGGAAAGTCTCTTTTTAACGAAAATCACACCAAAACAAACATTTAAAATGGTTTTGTTTACCATCCTAATTAATGGTATTTGTGATTTATCTTGAATTATCACAATCTTTAATTAAATTTAAATTAATATACAAATTAATTTAAGTAACAAAATTAAAATTTGATTGTTGTTATAAATATAAATAAATATAGAAATTTAAAATAATTAAATGTGATATTTAGTTAAATTTTGATGGTAAAAAAAGTTATATATATAAAGAAATAATTTTCTAATGTTTAGTGTTTTGTTGGTTGATTTAAATGAAGAGTTTTTATTATCAAAATTTATTGTTTGTCAGACTAGTTTAGGTTAACAATTATGGAATTAATCTTCTTCATAAAACTAATCTTGTAACTCATGAACATGATCTTATTGATTTCTATAATTTGCAACTTATTTGCCTCACTTCTTTAATAGTTGAATGTTGTAAGGATCGACAATGTTTATATACACATTTGGGGAATCTATCATATCACAAAACTCATGTTCTCCAAATTCAGAGCTCTAAATTGACTTCATAACTCTAAGCAAAGAATCAAAGACAGTAAGCAAGCATGCAATGCTCCTAGAATGATATCATAAATAAACAATGTAATGTAAATTATCCTTATAGCTCTTATATCTAGATGTTTTTTTCATATTCCAACATATTTTCGAAAGAGCAAGTGTATCCTTAAATCCAATAACCAAGCACACAAATCAACATAAATGTGTGCTAGATGTGTGTAGGTTGACTCACAATGATTAGTATTGGGGTAAGATGTAACATTGACCCATTTTATGAATTTTGAATTTAAAAGTTTAGGTTCAAATTCATAACTACAAAATTGAACCAGGTTAGGTTTACACCCATTAATTTGATCCAAGATGGTGTTACACCCCATTGTGTATTTACCAATTACTATTACTTTTTATGAATAAGTTTGTTTTAATACATTGTTATGTTTTAGTGAATTCCAATGAATGAATGAGATGAATGAATATGTAGTATGAAGTGATTGCTTTTTAAATGCTTCAATAATGTAAATGATATATGATGAATATGATTTCCATGTTATTAGCTAACTTCGTTATGATGCATGAAGTTGGATGCAGGAAAGAATCAAGCCCTCTAGTGAGGAGATGGAGAGTATCGCCCAAGAGAGGAAATTGGTGTGGAGACTGTTGATGCCAAAAATTGACAAGGTAACAGCCTTATGGGAAACTCAGTTAAAGGGGGGACCTATTGCGCTAAACTGAGTGACCTCCAGATTTTTACAGAATTCGGCTTCTTCTATAATTGGGGGGTTGAAAAGGGTATAAGAAAATGAATGTAAAATGAAATCTAATCTAAGGCGATGCGCCAAGAAGTAGATCTGGGAACGATAAACCTATTTGTTAGATATGATTTAAGGGTCGTTCAGTAATCTGCTATGTCCCAGAACAACAAAAATTAAAATGGAAACTTGAATAATTTACTCAATGACATAAAATAACTTCCATACATTTACTGAAAAGATGAGTCAAAGACATGGTTTGAATCAACAAGCTTATATTGAAATTATAGAAGTCTGCGAACAAATTACTCAATACAATAATGTCACAGTATAAAGCTTTATCAAATAGTCAAGAAACATAAAGGACGAACAATGGCACAGTCTGTGAATCTTATACAATAAGCTAAAACAATACAAGAGGCTTGGTGTTTTTCCACAAATTTTCTTGTAAGTTTCGAACCCCTTCTTCGAAAGAAGAAGCAATATTTATAGACAAAAATCCCACTGCATGGCAGGTCAATAATAGAAAAGACTCTGAATCATGAGCGACGATATCTAGAGCAATGATTTCCCTTGGCCATTGCAACAGAAAAGATTTCGAGCATGGAACGTGATTGTTTAGGAACCAAACAAATTCCCTTCGAATGATGTCAGTGGTCTTTGCAAAACATAGTGCTAACATGTGTTGTTAATCCATGAAGGCAGATAGAACACGTGGCAATCTTGGCGGGGCTCATTGCTTGCTGCTTACTTCTTCTCGATGAAGCCCCAAAAGAAACACGTGGAGACAGGTCGGAGCCCATGGTTCATTCCTTCCCCCTTGCGATGAAAACCTATGCGGTGAAGACACGTGGAGGTATCCTCCACTAACGACAATGTATGTGGGGTTTGCCAAAGAGTGTACTCGAACCGATGCTACGTGGCACTCAGATGGGGCTTGATAGAAAAGTGAAGGGAAGCAATCATGAAGTGCTTGTGGTGTTGACACATGGAAGCATGGTGGGAGCCGTTAGAAGAGTGAAGGAAGAAATCCCTGCGAGGAGTGCATGAAAGACACGTGGCAACGATCGGACAAAGCTCTTCATAAAGGGGGCCAGAGAATGTAAAGTATGGGGTGCAGGCGTTAGCCAAGCAAAACAAAAATAAATCAAAGGGTAGCTTAGAGGATTTCAGATCCATAGCTTTTGGCGACTACCAGGGGTGTTTCGCCTGCGAAATGGAGAACCCAAAAAATTTTGGTTCCTCATACTAGAGTCATGTCCATCGGACCACATAATTTAGAGCTTGGATAAAGTGGTCTGCAAAGGCAGCTAGTCATCTTCAGGCGACACTGATATTGCATATAGATTCTCCTACACCTCATGCAGATCTATCACCTCTTTGAAAGGAAACTTCATTGATATTCCAAACCCAAATTCGAGTTGAAAAAGAAACTGGGTAATTGGATGGGTAACACCCTCAATATCCTCAGTTATAGGTGGTTGAATGAATCCCTGGAAGACGGATGTATCCCATTGCTTCTCCTCAATTTTTGATGCAATGTGCTTCACGGAGGCCACTGTTTCATCTGAAAGAAACGGGGAAGGAAAGCCCATCTGAGTGAGTTGGGAAAACTTCACCCGATGCTACTCATAGTTTGGCCCAATGTGGCAGAGCAATTGCGAGCATGGAGAATGGTTGCATGGCACTGGATGAACTCCTTTGTTTTCATGGCAATTGACCTGTGGTCCTCAATCCCTACACCTACCAGATCTTCATTTGGCAATGTGTACAGTTTATCGAGCAACCTCTCCACCTCTGAAAGTCTATCCGCAATGAACTGCGGGAACTGCTTGATTGTTCCGTGAATCTCCCTACTCAAATTTGATGCTTCTTCCATGAATTGGAGTGTGGGCTACAAAGTTAGGGCGTAGAATGTCTTGACCTTATCCCAGTATGAGATATACAATTGTTGGGCCACTAGAAGGAGGTTCGACTAGGCACGAGGAGGTTGGGTAGAGCTCTTCAAAATGCCAATTTCCGCATCTTTCAATATGATATTATGCATTAGCTCTACAATCCTTTGATCTATCATGGAGAGTTGCCCCTGTAGGGTTCTTAATTTTGTGAGCCAGTTTTCTTTGGCCCATTCTTTGTTTGATGATTCCCTCTCGAGGGAAGACTTCGTTTCCTGGACGTCATTTTCCAATTGAGTCTGTCGATTCTCAAAGTTCATGTCCTTTTGTTTCATTTGTTGTTTTAATTGAGCGCGTTGATGGTCAAACTCCTCATTTTTTTGTTTCATCTCCTACTTTTCCCGAGCCAGCTGATCCTAATATTCTTGGTTTTTTCGTTGCAGCTCAACGACCAAGTTGGGATCATAAGATTGGAACTTTTCGAGTTCCTCCTGGAGTTTAGCCTGTTCTATCTCTGCTTGTTGTGATAAGCGTGCAAATTCTGCATCCCTTACTTTGTCCTTCACCAGAAGGACCTTGACTCTCTCCTTGACAATTCTCAACTCTTCTTCTCTCTTCTTCAGCTAGCGATCGAACTTGAGAAAGTTGGTGGTCACCACCCGTTGTGTCTCCTCCATGAGCTCAATTTTTTCTTGTCGTCAAGCTATGGTCAGATCGAGTCCCATGAAATACACATTGTAATCACCAGGCTGCATCTCTACTTGCGATTTGATGACGGTCGGGTACATGGTTGTAAAATGCAACAATTGTTGAGCCTCATTGAAAATAGTCTGCACCTTTGGCTCTACGAAATTTTTAGCATCCTTGGCCTTTTGCTTCTGGACCCTGATAGCCTATGCTTGTTTTGTTTTATCACCCTTCGATAAAAATTATGTCGGTGACCAGATGAGTCCACCTACGAAAGGTGCACCGAGAGGAAGGGCGAAAGGGAATGAGAGGGTAGTGGTTCTGGGTGATTTATTCCTCAAAATATTGAATGTTTGCAAGGAGAAAGGAGGAATATGCCAAAGCCCGGTTTATGAACCAGTGAGAGGATTCAAGGGAAGTGGTGGTAGAAGCGGAGTCATGGTGGATTCCATATGTTGGGAAGACTGGGTCAGGGTCGACACAGTAGTAGCAAGAGGGCTATCAATGGAGGTTGCGAATGCAAGATGTGAAGTGATAGCGGATGCGGACTAGGCCGAGGCGAAAGGTGGAAAGGTCCGTAGAGGAGTAAAGGAAAATGGTGCTACTTGGGAGAATTGTGTGAAGCCTCATGTGACCATTGTAGCAGAAGCAGAGAAGGAAGAGCCGACACTTGAAGTGAGGGGAGCCGCAGACACAACAAGCGAAACTAAAGATTGTGAAGCAAGAGAAGAGGGAAAGAGAAATACCTATAGTGCAAATGATTGTGATCCTTGGCTTGTTGCAGGCTCTTGGCTTGCCTCGGGCTCCTGCGAACCCTCTCCAGAAGCTTCCTCTATATGTTGTCATTTGATGGGTGGCGAGTCTTCCACGTTTATATCCTCTGATTGTTGTTGTTGGGTTGTTCTAGTTCTCTTTGCGGTCCAGGCGCAAGTCAGTGAAGCCCTCACACACGATATGTTCACCCGCACATTTGAAGAAACCTTGATAGGTTGCTTTGTCGCCTTCTCAACTTGCTATGTCGGGATCACCTTCACTTCCTTCTCCTTTTTGTTATCTTCATCTATATTTTTCTCAGCTTCCTTCGGGTTGCTATTTTCATCATCACTTGCGTCAAAATCAGTATGTGCATCATTCCACGATTTGTTGAATCTTTCATCTGTCTCTACGCTCTCATAAGGGGCATTAAGGCGTTGGATTTCTTGTCGGTAAATCCAAAATTCCCTAAACTTTTCCTCGCTCCAGTTGAAATTCCTTATCAAATTATTGCAAAGAGTAGCCCTGATTTAACGCTTCTCATTATACTTTATTGATCAGAATTAGAACCTGAGCCATGGCGACCTAATATCCTTGGTTGGAATATGAACTAGGTCCACCAACAGGTCATCCGCATCCTTCAGTGGATTTTGTCACTTCTCTTAGTAAGGTCGGGGGATGTGCATTACCCTGACATGTTCATTTGGAAATTCATTGTCGAGGTTGTAATACCATTTGTCGCAAATCCATACTAGCCCCAGATGAGCTAGCTTCACCTCTAGTAGCTTATGTGACCACTTCTTGACCATAACCATTGTTTTAAAGCTTAGCGGGTAGGTGAAAAATCCTTTCTTCTTGGTTGGTCCTCCACAAAAAGTAAAGTCAATAATTGATACGTGCCAAAACATTTCAAAGGCCAACACCTGATTTGTGAGACATGTCGGAAGCCGGAATGGTTCCCCAATATAGCCACGTATCTGAATGAATGTGAAATTCTACATATACTCCATTTGGTCTGAGTTGAGCCGGTAAATACCGCCATCCTCACTCAAATATTGCAAAATCAAAGTCAAGAAATAATCCAAAAATGCATAATGATCATAAGTTGGGGAGAGGAGAGGAGTCCATACAGAAACTGGCCTTCTCCATTGATTTTCATCAAATATAGCCAACCTCACATGTTTTTTGAAGAAGTCGGGGTTCTGATGCAAAAACATATGGGTGAGAAAAGAAGGAAACCTGAACCTCTATTGTGTTTTGTATTCCCTTATCTAGCTCAGCATCTCCTCGACGATGAATTTTGCGAAGTCATACCAAAAAAGGGAATGTTTCCTGTGCAACTGGAACCCCATGCCCAGTTGAAATTCCTGAACAGACCTATCGACGTCCAGGCCACAAAAATAAATGCCATCATTGAGAAGGAATCATGTAGGTCTGTGGGGAAAGCTTTGTGCACTACCAAAATCTGTGGTGGCTTTTTATGATCTTCCTTGGGCTTTGTGGTTTCTTTGTTTAAAAAATCCAGAGCAAGATCTTTGGTTTTCCATATTTTCTCCCCCTTTGTTGGATTGAATGGCTCCATCTTGTCTACTTTGGAGCTTTGTCCAGGGATGCATAGCATTTTCCAGATAGCTTCTACACAGTTATTAACTCTCATCTCTCGACCCTCGATGGTGTTGGTATCCGGGTTGAAATGATTAATGACCTCGTCGACTAGCTCTGAGCAGTAGTGCACAAATGAGACCATATACTATGGAAGCCCGTTGAACCATTGCTTCTATGCCAAAGAATATGGGTTGTTATTTTTCTTCATCCTCTCGTAGGCCGCCTCCCTAAGAGTCTTAGGGTTCTTTTGAGGATGGGATCGTGAATGTTATCCCATATTTCCTTTATTTGGCTTTGGCCTCTATGGGTTTTTTGCTTTTCTACGACCTTTGTATTTACCCACTTCGGCTTCTCTGGTATCCCAAGTGAAGTGTAACAGATGTCTTCAAAGATGTAGGCGGCTGGTACTGTATGCATGGTGTCAAACAAACTTTGCGTTTCTTCACCTTTTTCTATTTGAGAACTTTGGGCTGCTTCCATTCCTTGCAAACTTTTCCTCAGAAAGCACACTGGTCTAGTATGAATGGAACCTAAAACACTATTCAAGGCTCTAGAATGAATGCAAATCCAAATGAATTCTTGCCTTTTTTTTTGGGTTCAACCCACACCTAAGCAATGAATCTCCTGTAGCTATTTCTCTGCACTTGGCTGCTTTACAAAATTACTTTTCTTTGAAACACACTAGGATTGGACGAATGAAACCGAAACAAAAAAACACCAACACAAGGCTTGCACTGAAGACAATTTCTGATGGATCTTTGTTCTTTGTTTGGGTTCAGCCCTCACTTAAACGCAGTGCATTAATTATTTCTACAAACCTGGCTGCTTTGATTTCTTCTGCCTTCTTCAGCAATTGTGCACTCAAATCTTGTTTGCGTACTCAAGAAACTTTCAACACCGTTTAGCTTTTGTATGCAACACTTATCTTTTTTCTTTGATTTTTTTCCTTAAAGCGGTAGACAATGGTTGCTTTTTTGTATTAAATTCAACATGTATCACCAGCTTTCTTGCCCATGCGAAATGAATTACTTGCCCTTTTGAAAAGACATGAATTCATAATAACATTAGTAATCACGTCTTTTAGTGCAATTTTCCTATGAAATTGAGCTGACGATTGAAAGCATATGAACCTTTCGCATGCTTTAGAAATTAATACCCTAAAAGAAAGGAACAATTAAGCCAAACACAGTGAGTACTTGAAAATATTTGAGTTCCACCTTGGGGACTAGAAAATTCCTATAGCGTGACACCTCAACATCTAGCCGTATAGACGATCACTTGGGACTACCACCAACTTGCGCTAATTAATTACCGCTCCTTACTTGCAGGCAGTGATTCGTACCTGTAGACACAACTAGGTGGGAATTTCGAGCTGGTCCTTGGTGGGATTTTTGAGTTAACACTCAATTAGCCTCATGCTTATGGAACGCAGATACCTTAAACATTTCTATAAATAGACCTCTTAGCAACAACAAATTCACACTTAGCAATTTAAAATAATTAGCTCTTAGGTAGAATTAGCACTTGGATAATTAGGTAGTAATAGGAAAGATGAATACTCCTCTTAGGTTCACAAGTAAGAAATCTCAAATGGAATTTTTGGGAGAGATTTCTAATAGTTGCCTCAAGTGCATGACTAAGAATAAGCACTCACTAGCGATCATAGCCATTAAGTGGGTTTTGGGAAGGGACTACATTGAATATGAAGATAAATACAAGGTGAACACAAATATATTCTCTCACTTTGTTTCTTCCCTTCTTGACATACAGGTAATGAAGGATATGATTTTGCACTTGACCCTTCAAATCTTTTCGAAGAGGTATCTTGGCGGCCTAAGAGAAGTTGTGAAAAATGTTGTATATGGCTTGGGCCTCCCTATAGCAAGTGACCTTCATAAGCATATTGAAGAGGATGCAGTAGTGCCATGGGTGCCATTCCTGAGCAGCTTTCATGTTCAGTCACATGAAGAGCATCGTCAGAAAGCTACTTGTGCTTGTCATTTCTTGTTGTGTATCTATAACATGTTGCTTTTCTACGATGTCGACTGGTACACAGACTTCAAGAACCTTGTGTTCCCTCCACCACTCATTGTTGGTGTTGTTGACGATGTCGCTGCTCATGAATCCGTTGCTATTGTTATTTTCGTTGATGAAGTCATTCTAGTTGTTTTTGCACTGATAATACTTGTGCTTCTACCTGAATAGTCAATGCTTTTCTCTGCTTTTGTAAATATGCCTAGAAAAGGCCTTTATAGTATATATAAACTGTGTATTATATAGATATACTTTTGAAAGTATGGCCCCAGAGCCATTTTGAACGTGTAATCTTTGAATTATATAATACCATAAATGAATATACAACTTATATTTTAAAATTCGTGTCTCCTTTGCTTTTGTAATTCCTCACTATGAGTTCATTTTTCTCTGCTTTCTTAATATCTTGTCAATTTCGCATATGGGTTGCTTTCATTTCTCATAAGTCGCTTTGAAATTTCAATTCTCTGCATATGGGTTGCTTTCATTTCAATGGTTGGTGGAAAAACCGACCGAACAAAAGAACCAAAAAGAAAACTATATAATAATTACATATTTTACATGGGTAGAACCATTAGTAAGCTTTAATTAAACAATTTAAGGTGGATTCCGTTAACGGAAATCCTAGTGCTTCTTTATCCATGCTTTCGAGTTTGAAAGAGTTGTGTTGCTTGCACTCAATAATGTGGAAAGGGCCTTCCCACAGGCTATCAAATTTTCCATGTTGACCAGGATTTGTGGCCCTTTTGTTGAAATTAAGTACTAAGTCTCCGCATTTAAGACCTTGGTCTGAGGTCTTCTTGTCAAACCATTTTTTAACCACCCGCTGATGGTTGCACATGGCCGTTAGAGATTTTCCCATTTTTTCCTAAACTTCCATCAGTTCTGCTAGAAGCACCTCCATAGCTCTTTTTTGCTCTATTTCTAAAGATTTGAGTAATTGGGTATGTGCAAGATCATGATGAGCCAAAAAGTGGCAATATGTAAGTGATACAATGGCCCATGTGGTCGACGACTTTTTCTTTACCCAAAATTGATGAAATGAAAAGGGTTTTTAAAAGAGATTCTCATCTTTCCACCAATATAAATTATGCTTTACTTTGAATTTAATAAATAATTATTATTCATTTTCTATTTGAATTATGACTAAAGTCCTGATTGATAGTCTAATTGAAAAAAATCTATAGCTTTCAAACGGTATCACATTTTTTGAATCCAAAACATGCGTCACATTCTATGCTTTGCATACTATAGGATTAAAAAATAGTAATAAAAAATTCATAATTAATTATTTACTTGGAAAAAAATTACAAAAAAATATGCATCACATCAGGACATGAGTCCTCTACTTATATCTAAAATATTATAAAAAATATTATCATTTTATTGTGGTTAGGGTGGTCAAACAACACCCACTTCTTATTTTTTCCTTGAAATTTAAGTACTATTGCATTGAAATTTCAAATTTTCACCAAATAGATTTTTTTTTTTCAAAATAAACCTAGTAATTTAGAAACTAGATTCAATTTTCTACAAATTCTATTCTTACATATTTTTGAAATAATATAGATAACTTATTCAAATTTTTACGTCAAGTTGCCTAACTCTGATTTTCTGAATTTTCATTGCCACTTAAGGGCCTATTTTTTCCATGATGATCCTGCACATACCCAATTGCAACGCTGGAATTTCCATAGAGATGGGAAACAATGCCTCCTTCCCATACACTAATTCATACAACTAATTCTTCGAAACCTGCTTAGGGGTTATGCAGTCTACCTTGAGCGCTACTTGAAGATTCTGATGCCATTCCTTTTGATGTTTCGACCCGATCCTTTTGATGAGTCAGACTAAGTTTTTATTAGTCGACTCAGCTAGTCCATTTCCCTATGGATAATAATTGGAAGAGGTCTCCAAGAATATTCCATATTTAAATGTGAATTAACATACCTTAGTCCCTAGGAAAGCTTCTGCATTGTCAGAGATGATAGTCTTAGGCGGGCCGAACCTTGTAACTATTTTCTCAAGGAAATTCACAATCTTTGCTTCTATTGAATTCTTCAAGGGCATAGCCTCGGTCCACCAGGTGAAATAATCAGTGGCTGTGAGAATCCACTTATGGCCAACACTTCATGTGGGGTTAATCATTTTGATGAAATCCAACCCCCATTGCGCAAAAGGCTTGTTCGCTACTATTGGGTTGAGAGACATGGCCGAGTTTTTTCTTCTCCCTACAAATAATTGGCACTCCTTGCATCTTTTGACCAAAGCATATGAGTCGTTGAACAATGTGGGCCAAATATACCCCACGCTCATTATTTTAATGGCGGTTGTTTTTGCAGAGAAGTGCCCACCTACTGGGCTGCTATAGAATTCTTTCAGGATTTTCTGTGATTGCTCTTGATTTACACACTACAATAGTACACCATTGAAATTTCTCTTGAAGAGAACTCCCTCAATAAGCATGTATCTTTTGTTTTGTAGTCTGTAAAATCTTCTCTTCTGAGAGGGAAGGTTTACCGGATATTTCCAGGTCTGCATAAATCTCATTTTGTCCGCCAACTAGCAACTTTCAGACTCAAGTTCATTAAGCAATATTACTTCGGGTTGCTCTTCTTCCATTGGTGCTTCGTTGTCTGATGCCAGATATTCACACAACCCTCTACCTCACACAATTTTAGTAGGCCTGACATCAATGTCATACTCTAGGATCTTTGTTATCCAGTTATCCCTTTTCTCAGTGATCTCTCCTTCCATTATGTATTCGCGCACATTGGAATGTGCTACAAATACAACCACCTTGCTATAAGAGATAAGGTGTCAGAACTTCTTGAGACCTTTGACAATAGAAAATGCTTGTCTTTCAACAAAGTTATACCTTGTCTCATAGTCTTTCAAAGTGCGGGAGTGGAAGGCTATCAGATGTTCCCCTTTTCCTTCATCATCCTTCTGAGTTAGGACAATAGTTATGTTAGATTGGCTACTAAACACATACATGATAAAATCCTCTAATAGGTCAGGGTTTATTAGCATAGGGGCTGAAATAATGGCTTCTATGACCTTCTCAAAGGATTCTTTGGCCTCCTTCATCCATTTGAATGGCTGAACATTTTTTAGCATAAGGGTGATCGACCTTATTAAGCCTGCAAAATCAGAAATAAACTTTCTCACAAAATTCACCTTCACTAGGAAATACTGAACTCCCTTTTGTTGATCAGCAGGGGCAGCTCCTTGATTGCTTTTACCTGTTCCAAATCAATGGAAATACCATCTTTGGACACTACATGCCCCAATAATTTGCCCTGAGGCACTCTGAAAATAAATTTTTTTGGGTTCAGGGACACCCCAAACTCCTAGCATTTTTTAAAAACCATCTCCAGATGATCAAAATGGTCATCTTTTAATTTAGAGAACACCGTTAGATCATCCAAGTAGATTAGGATAGTCTTGTCGATTAGTTCTTTGAAAGAAATATGCATTGCTTGTTGGAATGTAGCTCCAAAATTTGAAAGGCCAAAAGGAATCTTTGAATACACAAACGTCCCCCACTTGGCAGTGAATGTTGTCTTATGTTAGTCCTCCTCTTTGACTAGGATCTGATTGTAACCCAAAAAGCCGTCCAACAGAGAAAACATTTTTGATCCTGCCACTATTTGCAAGATTGACTCCATAGAAGGTAACATGTAGTGGTCCTTTAGGGATGCTTTGTTTAGGTCCCAAAAATCAACACATATGCGGATATCTTCATTCTTCTTTCAGACTAGAACCAAGTTAGATACCCATGCGTTGTGTTCGATTGAGAAGACGATCTGGGACTAAATTAGCTTTTTCAGCTCTTGCGCCATTAGCGCTTCAATCTTTGGATTTACTGTCCTTTATTTTTGGCAGACTGGTTTCGCACCTTCCGTCAGCTCTATTATATGTTGGATGATGTTGCGATCGTATCCCTTAAGTTCATCATATTACTAGGCCACTACTCCTTCATACTTCTCACAGAATTTGATGAGACTTTCTTTATCATGATGCGGGACATCCTTCTTGACTTTGATCTTTCTTCCATCTCAAAAGTGAAGGTCTGCATAGTCGCTTTTGTCTGCTACAAACTTCCTCTTATCATTTCTCGCATCATCACAGTCAAACAGATTTTCGAGAGTAACTAGGCCCTTCAGAATCTTGTTAGATCTTAATTGAATGATTTTCCCTTCATATGCTTCTTCCATTTTTGGCCGAAGTTGATTGGAGAATTCTCCCAATTGTTGGATGAATGAGGTGGTGTGTTCATCACTTTCGAACCCTTGCCATATCTGATCATTATCTAGAATGGAGGGTCGTGCAATCACACGCATTGAGTGTATATTATTAATCAAGTTGGAGATAGGATCAAATTGAGATCCTATTGTCACCATGCGTTCTATAGTTGAATTATGCTCCCTAGGCACCACCTGAATATTGAAGGATTCAAATCTTTCAATCAGGTCCCAGACCCTATGTCTATAAGATCGCATGTGGACATTCTTTGCCACATAGATGTTTTGGATTTGATTAATTATTAATTTATAGTCCCCGAACACCATTATTTTCTTGACACCCATCCGCTCTGTGAGGCTTAGACCCTGTACAATGCCTTCATATTCAGCTTCATTGTTCGAACAAGTGAACTAGAAGCAAAAATACTTGATAATTTATTTATTGGTTTGAGATTTCAAACATATCCCAACACCAACACCAACCTTGCACATTGCACCATCAAAGTGCAATGTCCACAACTCTAAGGCTTGATTGACTGTGAAGTCCTTTACCACCTTCAGGATCTCTTGATCCACATAATAGATTACATAGGTTCCCAATCTGGTAGCATGATAGTTACCGAAAGGATCAATGTCTATCTATTCACTCAGGAGGACCTCTTCTTGATCGGTCTAGTCTCCAGTTACCTTCTCATCCTCAAGTACCTCGGTACCATATGTTTCTTCTTTAGTGAAAGAGGTATGGGCGGCCTCAAAGTTGATCATGGCTTCATCAACCACATGTTTTGAATGAAAAGATTTGAATACTATTTTCATTTTAGCTCTGTGCTTGGTCCTTAGGATCAAGTGAGACTAGTCCAAAGAAAGATATCCACCTATTTTTGAAGTGAATTCCTAGGATAGGTGTTATGCCTTGCATACACGCCCCAACTTTTGCTTGGCAAAATTTTGGGACCCCCTTTTGTTTCTTGTCTTTGGGTCTTTTTCGGTAAGGGTTTTGGAGTTTTTCTTTTCTCCAAGTCTTTGCTTTTGTTCTTTTTGCTCTGGCGGAACTGAAACTGGAACTGAATCTTGACTTAAAACTTAGTTGAGTTTCGCTGCCTAATTCGGTCCTGATCTCGCTTCCACTGGTTTCTTCATTTTTTCCTATTCGGTCTATGTTATTTTCCTTTTTGCGAGGCTGGATCCGAAATGAATATTGAATTTGGAACTTGGTAAAGTTCCAAGTTTCATTTCGCTCCTGCCTCTGCTCCCACCATTTTCTTTTGTCTGTTTTGTCTCGAAGTTGGTGTCTCTGGTCTCGTTGTTGTGTTGTTTTCTTGTTCATGTGTTCCCTTTGTTCTTTTGTATTTTCCAGAACTGAAATCGGGATTGGAATTAGACTTGAAACTCTTCCAAGGTTCCTATTCTTGGTTCCATCCCACCTCCGACCCCGCCTTAATAAAAATTTCTTTTTCAAAACTGGAACAATATAAGAACCTAAACTAAACAAAATAAATGTTATGGTTCTGAAATTGTTCCGCTCCCACAAGTTCCTGGTTCAAAATTGAATCCGCTCCTGCATGTTCTAGTTCTGAAATGGTTCCACTCTTGCATGCTCCTTGTTCTGAAATGGCTTCCACTCTACTCCCACTTCCCACAAAGGCATTTAAAGATGCTCAAAGTTTGATGGCTCCACACTCGTCCAGTTCTAAACCCAATTCCAAACAAGTGCATGTATGGTTTTGATCCCACAAGCATGATAAATAAAAATGATCAAGGTGTAGTCCCAGTACCGATTCCGCACATATGTAAAAATATGAAAGAACCTTCGCTCCTGTTCTCTGGTATGCAATGAGGAAGCATAAATAGAGGCTTGTGATCTAAAACCAGCACCTCTAAGAGCTTTCATCTAATGAATGAATTTGTTGAAAAGGCTTTAGAAACTTTCAAATGGGTGCCATCAGCTAGTGTAGAGGCCGATCCAAAATTTCTTCCATGTTGGTGCACAAAGGATAGAGGATTTTGGTGAGATATTGGTAGTTGTAGTTGCCTGGGTAGACACGTATGCAAAATGTGAATGAGGAGAGAAGGGAAGCACACAAGACATGTAAACTATTTTACATAATTCCCCAAATTAAATGTGGAGCCATGAAATAATATCTCATGTAATATGTTGATTACTTGGACAACTTCAGAATGGATCTTCAGAATAAAACATGACTAATTCATTCATCCATATCAATAAAAATGATTGATTTTGAGAATTTGAATGGATTAATTAATTTTTTGAATTAATTGTTGTATTTGAAAATTATTGATTCAATTGATCAATCACACTCTTTTGGTAATGTGCAGGTACTATCCAGGTTTGAGGAGAAAAATGGTACTTGAAGATAATGAATCATGATCAAGGTGATTTGCAAAATAGAACTACACAGGAAAATGGATATTTTCTAAAAATATAATCAAACTGGAGAAAACTGAATGTTTGGTGGGCCCACTTGACACAATTTCTAGAAAAGGATGTTGTTGCACATCATGCAAGACGAAGAACTAAAGTCAAAATTGAAATTTGTAGCTGTTAATTGAAGCCAGATTGAAGGATGGAGTTTCAATTGAAATTAACTAAAGATTAATGGAAGCTGAAACATAAAGTTATCTTTCTAATTTAATTGCCTACACACAAAAGCTACAACTTTTTGATGTTTCAGTTTTGGAGGTAATTATGGAATTTTGAGCTATTAAATGTCATATAGAGCTCATTTGTAAGGGGTTAGAGACTTAAGGATGAGACTTTTAGGAAAAATAGTTAGACACTTAGAAAATTACTTAGAAGTTTTATAACTCAACTGATTAGAGTTAATAGTAGGATAGTTAATGGAGTTTTCTACAATTCTTAGTTTAGCTAAGGTAATTTAAAGACATAGGTTTCTGTACACTGGTGAATTTTCTAGATTTGTAAATGTTGCTTATATGTTTTGCAACAGTAGGAGCAACCAAATTTAAACTTGCTTTAAGTTATGCTTTGGAATGATATTTGTTTGGTTTACTATTCGATCTGGAATTCTTCAAGGAATGAAGTTTATCTTTTCTTTTGTTTGAATTATGATTTGTGATCTTTTGTTGAAGTTTGCATTGTGAATGAATGTTCAACTTTATATTGATTATGAGTTGGTTTGTTCTGCAATTTCTTTCTAAGAATTCTTGAAGAGTAACATGTCTGGTTAACTAGATGAATCAACATTCTTTTATCTCTTATGTCCCTGATCTTTCAATTTTTCTTTTTTTTATACCCCCCTATTAGAGTAGGTTTAAATATAAGTTCAATTTTACAGTAATCAAGAAAGCTCAATAACTAGCAGGCCCCTTGAACATTACAACCTCATTGACCGCTCATTAAAATAGCACAGTTGAGAACCAACTACAAGGACCTTGGGAGTTAGATTACTATATGTTATCTTTCTTTTTCAAGAGAAATAGGATAGAGATATTTTTTTTAAATGTTGTTGTGTCAATTTGGCCATCAACAATAGGCAAAGGCTGAACATGGGAGGAACATCTATGATCACAGTATCTTGCGGAACTGTGATGCTAGGGCAGGAGAATAAGGTCAAGGGGAGGTCTTTGATGACACCTACAGTTTTGACTTTGTTCCCATCAAGCCGCATAACCCTCCTTTTTAAAGGTTCATATCTAAGTCCTAAGGCTTCAGGTATCTACTTGGGCATTACTGTCGTGCTAGTGCCAGATTCAATCATGGCATTATGCAATAATTTCTTCCACACAATAAGAGTTAGGAAAAGGGGCTTAGGTTTCGGCTACTCTTTAACTTCAGCAGAGGTCTCCTCTGCACTATTTACAAGAACTTTGGTCAAAGATGATGGGCCAATGACCTTTTCTTTGAGCGATTGCTTTGTTGATTCAATAATTGCATCTTCCCAGAGGGCCTTCTGCAACAATGACTTCTGCTCCGGAATAGTTAAGATATCCCAAAGGGATACGTTAGCAGAATTTTTTTTCAATTGTTCCACCATATTGAATGGTGGTGGATTTGAAGGATTTTGTTCTTTAGCAATGGATATAAAATTTTCTTTACACAACTATGGTTGTGGAGTAATTGTGGAAGCACCACGGGATTGGTCAGGGATGCTTCTAAGCTGTGGAGTGACCGGTTCGCCCGTGAACCTCCTCTTTGAATGAGTGTTGTAATCAAACTGTACTTGTGGGGTCTCTGATGTGAATGCCTCGTATGTGAATACTGCCTCTTCTCCTTCCATCCATGAGAAAAGGGTGTGGTCAGGAGCTATGTCATTTTCTTGTTCCAAGGACATTCCTTGCATTTGATTGGTAAGTACTGTGTTTTCCATTTGTGGAGAGGCATATGTATAACTTCCTAAACTTGGCGCTACACCTTGGCTACACTATTCTACCACCTTCTGCTATAAATTCCCATGTGGAAAATTTTGGGGCATATGCGCATCGTCGTAGGGGAAGCACTAGGGATTGATATCTTTGGTGAGGTTATTCTGCCCCATGATCAACTCTCTGCTCGTACTCGGGTGAGCATTCTACAACAGAGTAGGTACTGGCACTATTTGATTAGTTGCTTAGGCCTGCGGACTTGTGCGTGTGCCTCCTTGATATTGGTTTTTTTGGTAGGAGGGACTCCCACCTTGATAATTTTGGTAGGCTAGTATCGAAGGCATGACCTGGTTGTGCTTGATAGTAGTAGGTTTTGCAATAATCCTTTTATGTCACTCATTTCTTTTTTTGAAGAATTGAATGTGGAAGCAATGTTCTGTGGCACACTCAGATATGTATACATAGATTGGGGAGGAGCAAGTGCACTGGTAGATGCTATTTCCTGGGTGAGAATTGATGCATCTATAAATATTAGCATAATAGGCTGAGGCAATAACTTCTCAGCGTTAATCAGGTTGTTCTCTGCTTTGATCGTGATGTTGTATGCATCTGGTAAAGTGGTTCCGCCAAGAGACTGGATCATCATAGAGATGTGAGCATTGATGGATTTTAGGTAGAACATGAATGCAAACTTGGTCGACAACTGGATAGCAGCCTGAATTCTCTACCAAGTTGTGTGAAACCAAGCATTGAAGTCAATCATGGCTTCATGAGGAGCATGCTTTATGGTCACCAACTGATGGTAGAGTGAAGATCGATCTCCATCATTTGAGAATCTCTCATAGGAAGGATCTTTGAGCTGATCCCAGGCAGCGATAGTGTTAGCTTGCAAAGTGTAGTACCAGTCTAGTGCCTTGCCCCTAAAAGAGGCTGCTAGTAACCTTAGCACTATATTTTGGTCAGTAACTTCGTGCACCAAACACACGTCTGCCACATCTTGCAAATGTTCAGATGGTGTTCTTGAGCCATCCCCGATAAATTTAGGTATAGCTTTTAAAACAGAGACTGAAATAGGGGCCTAGACAGAGGGTGCTACTAGTGCTATAAGGGGGCTTTCGGAATCCCACACCACATAATTTATGTTAGTGATTGGCAACATGGCTAGTGAAGGGGGTAGAATGTTCACTATATGGGTTCTGGCTTGTACTGTTCCTAGTGGCGACACTAACAAACCAGGGTTATTCACTATTTGGGATCTAGTAACAGGCCGATGGCTCATACACCCACTTTAGATTTAGGTACATTAAGTTGGCCCACCGGGCGTGCTAGAAAAAGAAACCGTTGATGCCAAAAATTGACAAGGTAACAACCTTATGGGAAACTCAGTTAAAGGGGGGACCTATTGCGCTAAACTGAGTGACCTCCATATTTTTAAAGAATTCAGCTTCTTCTATAATTGGGGGGTTGAAAAGGGTATAAGAAAACGGATGTAAAATGAAATATAATCTAAGGTGATGCACCAAGAAGTAGATATGGACACGATAAACCTATCTGTTAGAGATGATTTGAGGTTTGTTCAACAATCTGCTATGTCCCAGAATAACATAAATTAAAATAGAAACTTGAATAATTTACTCAATGACATAAAATAACTTCCATACATTTATTGAAAAGAAGAGTCAAAGACATGGTCTAAATCAACAAGCTTATATTGAAATTATAGAAGTCTGCAAACAAATTACTTAATACAATAATGGCACAGTATAAAGCTTTATCAAATAGTTAAGAAATAGAAAGGCTGAACAATGGCACAATCTGTGAATCTTATACAATAAGCTAAAACAATACAAGAGGCCTGGTGTTTTTCCACAAATTTTGTTGTAAGTTCCAAACCCCTTCTTCAAAAGAAGAAGCAATATTTATAGATAAAAATCCCACCGCTTGGCAGTTTAATAACATAAAATATTTTGAATCATGAGCAACGATATCCACAACAATGATTTCCCTTGGGGCCATTGCAACACAAAAGATTACGAGCATGGAACGTGGTCGTTTAGGAACTAGACACATCCCCTGCGAATGATGGTAGTGGTCCTAGCAGAACATAGTGTTGACATGTGTTGCTAATCCACAAAGGTAGTTAGAACACGTGGCAATCTTGGTGGGGCTCATTGCTTGCTCCTTACTTCTTCTCGATGAAGTCCCAGAAGAGACACATGGCGATAGGTTAGAGCCCATGGTTCATTCCTTCCCCCTTGAGATGAAAACCTATGCGGTGAAGACACGTGGAGGTATCCTCCACTAACGATGTTGTCTGTGGGGTCTGTTAGAGAGTGTACACGGACCGATGCTACATGGAACTCGGACAAGGTCCGATAGAAAAGCAAAGGGAAGCATCTGTGAAGTGCCCGAGGTGTTGACACGTGGAAGCATGGTGGGAGCCATTAGAAGAGTGAAGGAGGAAATCCCTACGAGGAGCGCACAACGGACATGTGGCAGTAGTCGAACAAAGCTCTTCATTAAGGGGATCGGAGAATGCAAAGTATGGGGCACGGGCCTTAGCCAAGAAAAAAAAAAAATAACCCAAAGGGTAGCTCAAAGGATTTCAGATCCATAGAGACCACTAATGTACCTAGTTGAATTAATGCACACACTCATGGCCTAGGTTAGATAAGCTTTGTCAAGTCAGTATAGGTTATGAATCAGTAAGTAAACATTGGTTATAGTTTTTTGTTGATAGGAATGTTTGGGTGATTATTTGTGATTCTCTATGTTTGATTAGATGATTTGAGTCATTGTGTTAAGTCCTTGTATTGAAGCATGAAACATACTTTGTGTATATAGATGGATATGTATATATAATAAATGTACATATATGTATGTATATATTTATGATAACTCATATATACATGAGTGTATGTGTGTATGCGCATGCATAGGTAGAAATACCTACATATATCCATGTGTAGACACATCACATATATGTGTATTCATATAGATATGAATATATATATATATGCTATATATATATATACACTATATATATATCTTGTAAAGATATTAAAATGATAATATATAAATATACATTAATATATAAGTATATGTGTATGTATTTAATTAAATAATATATATATACATGTATACATATATTAATTTGTTGAAAGTATATGTAGATTGGTGTTGTATATATGTGGATAGTATACAGATTGTTCTGGCACAAATTTTTGGTTTGGTTATGATGCTTAACATTCTTATGGGGAGTTACTTTAATTTTTAGTTTGTATATATGAACATATTTGTTAGGGGGAGAGCTGGTGTAAATGAATAATTAATACATATTCCCTTTGTTGGATGTTGTGGTTGTATTTCTGATATGTGGTTGTCATTGATGTCAACACTATTAGCATTAATGTCTTTAAGACTGTCCATGTCGAGGATATTGAGAAAATTGAAATAAAATATGTTACAGGTTGTCTGTGAAGAAGTGAAGATTAGTGTGTTGGTAAGTTCAGTATGTTGATGGTGAGAAGTTGTGTATTAAATGGTTTAATTGCCTATGTATGAAGTTCCTACTCTATAAGTTTCAGAGGTGCGCATGAAGATTTGAGGAAGTTATAAAGTTCTGTGTTCTGACAGTTATTTTGTTACTAGAAATGGTATTCACAGAAGAAGATAATGTGTTTTTGGTAATCTAAAGTGTTGTGTATGGTCCTGAAGTGTTTGTGGATGTTTCTAAATCATGTTCTATCTATTTTTAATGTCCACATTGATCATTGTGCTCATGATCTGAGATTTTCCCTCGTGTGTTCATTTTTTTCATGTTCATGGCCGATAGAGTGCTTGTAGTGTGTTGTGGCTCTTCGAGGAAGATTAATTGAAGGTGTTTCATGGTTGAGGACATTGTTTAAGGTCTCTACTATGTTGTGGCTGACCTTGGTGGATGCACATTGATAATATTTATTGTTTTGGGTCGACAGTTTGCATTCATTCTATTATTTTGTTGAAGTCGACATGAAGCAATGTAATTTCTTGTTACAGATATATATAAGCGATTATTTTCTCATTTGAGAAGCATGAGGTGTGAAGTGTGTGGGTATTATGTGTGAATAAGGTTTAGATCATTCAAAAGTAGAGCAAAGTGTGAAGAAGAGTGGAAGAGAGTGAAGAAGTGTTCATTTGTTTAACCAGAATTGTACTCAAACATTAGCAGATGCTACTTTCTCAGTTCAATTTCTTCATATGGATTTAATCTAAAAAATTTATGTAAGACAGCGAGTCTTCCTTTGAGTAGTGAGCTCTAGGAAGTGTGCTTGAATGCATGTGCATTCCTTATTCATTTTTCTTATACTTTTAATAGGGTATAACTTGTGGATTAACCTCCACCGTGGTTTTTCCCCTAACAGGGTTTCCACGAAAAAAATCTTGTTGTTGTGTGTTTTTTTGATGTGTTGTTGATTCATGCTTTCACTGTTATTTATCAAATCTGAGATTAAGGTTAACAAGTTTAATAAGCTTGAAATTTTGTGACAACTGATTCACCTCCCCTCTTAGTTGTATGCCCTTGTGTTGCCAACAATTGGTATCAGAGCAGGTTCCTTGGAAGAAGTTTAACAACTTGAGGTGATCGGGATGGCGACATACAAGAAAGATAGTCTGAAATTTGATGGAACAAACTACACCCTGTGGAAGGCTAGAATGGAGTGTCATTTGAAGTGCATTGGTGAATCCTACTAGAACATTACAAGTCATAGGTATGTTGTTCCTCAAAATGGCCCTACTACTACTGCTGAGATTAGGGATGTTGAATATAATATCAGAGCTAAGAAAGCATTGTTGAGTGCTTTGACTAATACTGAGATGACAAATGTTATGGATCTAAAAACTGCTTATGAGATCTGAAAAAAGTTGGAAACTTTATATGAAGGTGATGCTAATGTGAAGATGGCTAAGCTGCAATGTCTGAAAGGAAAATTTGAATAGTTGAAGATGGGTAATGATGAGAATATTTCTACTTACATGCAAAGAGTGAATGAACTTGTGTGTGGTATTAGATGTGCTAGTGGATAGGTGGATAAATTAGAGATTGTTTCCAAAGTGCTTAGATCCTTGCCGGATGCATACAAAATAAGGGTTGCAGCCATTAAAGAGCTCTGGACTATGGTAAATGTAACCAGAGATATGTTGGTTGGTAAACTGACTACTTTTGAGTTGAGTGAATTGGGTGATGCCCTTCCTAAGATAGAATCTCTACTAAATTTGTTAGTTGTACAAAAGTGGAGAAAGCCCTAGCTACTCGAGTTGAAGAAAAAGATGAATGGGTAATTGACAGTGGATGTTCACATCACATGAAAAGTGATAAAAGAAAATTTGTAAGCCTAGAAAAGTATGATGGTGGTGTTGTAAGATTTGGTGATAACAATGGTGGTATAATCCGTGGTAGAGGATGTATTTCTTTTGATGGTAAGCATAATACTGATGATGCTCTTTATGTTGAAGGTTTGAAGAATAATCTTCTGAGTGTTGGACAGATGGTTGATAAGGGATATAATCTTCAATTCAAAGATGGAAAGTGTAGAATACTGGGAAGTTCTAGAAATGTGATTGCTTCTGGTACAAAAACAAAAGCTAACATCTTTCATCTAAATGTTGGTAGTAAAATTTGTCTGATTCCTCAAGTTGATGAGAGTTGGTTGTGGCATAGAAGAATGTTTCATGTAAACTTTGACAATATTATCAAGATAAGTGTCTCACAGGCTATAAGATATCTTCCTAAGTTGGTGAAGCCTACTAGTGTCACATGCAAGGAATGTCAGTTGGGAAAACAAACTAGAATTTCATTTCACAACAAACAGTATTGTTCAAATGAATTGTTGGAGCTTCTGCATACTGACTTATGTGGTTCTGCTAGAATCAAAAGTCTGCAAGGTTATAGGAATTTCATGTTGCTTATTAATGATTACTCTAGGATGATGTGGGTTACTTTCTTAAGGGAAAAATGTGAAGCTCTAGAAAAGTTCAAGATCTTTAAAGCTATGGTTGAGACAGAGATAGGTCTGAAGATTAAGCGTCTAAGATCAGATAGAGGTGGTGAATTCACTTCCGGTGAGTTTAATTCTTTTTGTGAAGAACATGGGATAAAGAGACAATTTTCTACACCACAAACCCCTCAACAAAATGGAGTTGTGGAAAGGAAGAAAAAGATAGTTTTAGATGCTACTAGAACCATGATGTTGGAAGGAAATATCCCTCATGTCTATTGGAGAGAATTCGTAAGTACTGTAGTTTATATCTTTAACTAGGTACAAATCAAAGGTAATACTGGTAAGACTCCTTTTGAGCTATGGTTTGGGCACAAGCCTACTATTAAATACTTCAAAATCTTTGGGAGTAAATGCTATATTAGAAGAGATGAAGATATAGGAAAGTTTGATGCTAGAAGTGATGAAGGAATATTTATTGGTTATTCTACTAAGAGTAAGGCCTTCCAGTGCTACAAAAAGATATTGAAGAAAATGGTTGAAAGTGCAAATGTTAAGGTTGATGAAGACATTGCTAGACCCTCCAGAACTTGTGGATATGATTCTAATGATTAGAATGATAGTACAAACAAGAGTCAGACTTCAAATCAAGTTCAGATTGTTCTGGTGAATCAAGAAGATCAAGAAGAAGGAGAGACTAGTGAAAGCACATAAGAGAGATCACAAGATCCTAAAATTCAAGAACAACCTAAGACTCCAAGGTATGTGAGATTAAATCATTCAGAAAATCATATTATAGGAGATAAAAATAAAGGTGTCCAAACTAGAATAAGAATTGCAAAAGAATATTGTTTAATTTCAAAGACTGAGCCAAGTAATGTCAATGAAGCATGCAAAGATGAACGTTGGATTGAATCAATGAAAGAAGAACTACAACAAATTAAAAAGAATAATACATGGATTCTTGTTCCTAGACCTAAAGATAAAAATGTAATTAGAACTAAATGGGTTTTTAGAAATAAGTTGAATGAACAAGGTGAAGTTATCAGAAACAAAGCAAGATTGGTGTGCAAAGGATACTCTTAGATGGAAGGAATTGACTTTGAAGAAACTTTTTTTCCTGTTGCTAGAATTGAAGCTGTGAGATTGTTTCTTGCTTATGCTACTCACAAAAAGTACAAAGTGTATCAGATGGATGTCAAGTTAGTGTTTCTAAATGATGAATTAGAAGAAGAGGTGTATATTGAGCAACCTGATGGATTTCAATTGACTGATTAGGGAGACATGGTTTTTCGATTGAAGAAATCATTGTATGGACTCAAACAAGCCCCTAGAGCTTGGTATGTCAGACTAGATAAATACTTGTTGAAGCTTGGATTTAATAAAGGTATTGTTGGTAGTAATCTATATTTCAAGATTGATAATGATAAAGATTTGTTTGTGGAAGTCTTTTTTGATGATATAATTCTTGGAGGAGATGATGGTTTGTGCATGAAGTTTGCTAATGAGATGCAGAATGAGTTTGAGATGTCAATGATTGGAGAGCTGAAATTCTTTTTGGGACTAAAAATTACTCAGATAGATAAAGGTATCTTTATATCTCAATCCAAGTATGTGAAGGAATTTCTAAAGAAATTTGGTATGGAAGATGCAAAACTAGTTGGTACACCCATGGTGATCGAATGCAAGTTAACACAAAATGATGATTCTACGAAGGCAAATCAGACCAGGTACAGATCAATGATTAGTGGATTGCTTTATTTGACTCAAACTAGACCAGACATCATGAATGTTGTATGCATTGTTGCTATATTTCAAGCCAATCTTAAGGAATCTCATGTGACTGTTGTGAAGAGGATTTTCAAATACTTGAAAGGAACAGTTGATTTTGGCCTATGGTATCCAAAAGATTATGATCTTACTTTAAGTGCCTTTACTAATGCTAATTGGGCAGGAGATGTAAATGACAGGAAAAGTACTAGTGGTGGCGCATTTTTCTTGGGGAGAAAGTTGATTTCATGGTTAAGTAAAAAGCAGAATGTCATCTCATTGTATACTGCAGAGGAAGAATACATTGTTGTTGCAAACAATTGCACTCAAGTATTGTGGATGAAGCAGATGCTGAAAGATATCAGAGTTGTGTATGATGAACCTATTGCCATATTCTATGATAATTCAAGTTCTATAAACATTTCTAAGAATCTGGTGTTTCATTCAAAGACCAAGCATATATCTAGCAAGTACCACTTTTTGAGAGATAAAGTGAGTGATAAGGAAGTTAGACTGGAGTATGTGCCTACTAAGGAACAAATCACAAACATCTTTACTAAGATTTTGCCTAAGGATACTTTTGATTATCTCAGAGAGAAGTTAGCGGTGATTAACCCTCCTAATCAGAACTAAGATGCATAGTATTTGCACCAATCTGTTCATCCATAGTCATATTTTGATCCATATTGATGTTGTGGTGGCTACTACTCAAGGGGAGTAGTCAGATGATTCAGATATGTGGTTTAGAGCTTGTCTACCTTTGCCATTGATGTCAAAGGGGGAGAAGAGTAATGTGAAAAATTATGGAAGAATTAAAAAGAAAAGGAGAAGAGTAATGTGAAAAGCTAAGGGGGAGAAGAACAATATGAGAAGAGCAATGTGTAAAGGGGAGATTGTTGGAAGAAGAAATAGTTTTGTTGATGGTGTATTTTTCACATCATGTGTTCCCATCAATGCCAAAGGGGGAGATTGTTGGATGTTGTGGTTGTATTGCTGATATGCGGTTTTCGTTGATGTTAAAACTATTAGCATTAATGTCTTTAAGATTGTATATGTCGAGGATATTGAGAAAATTGAAATAAAATATGTTACAGGTTGTCTATGAAGTAGTGAAGATTAGTTGTTGGGAAGTTCAGTATGTTGATGGTGAGAAGTTTTGTATTAAAGGGTTTGCTTGCCTATGTATGAAGTTCCTACTCTATAAGTTTTAGAGGTGTGCATGAAGATTTGAGCAAGTTATAAAGTTCTATGTTCTGACAGTTATTCTGTTACTGGAAATGGTGTTCATAGAAGAAGATAATGTGTTTTTGGTAATATGAAGTATTGTGTATGGTCTTGAAGTGTTTGTGGATTTTTTTAGATCATGTTCTATCTATTTTGCATGTCCGCATTGATCATTATGCTTGTGATCCGAGATTTTCTCTTGCGTGTTCATGTTTTTCATGTTCATGGTGGATAGAGTGCTTGTAGCGTGTTGTGGATCCTTTGAGGAAGATTAATTGAAGGTGTTTCATGTTTGAGGACATTATTTTAGGTCTCTACTATGTTGTGGCCAACCTTGGTGGATGTGCATTGATAATATTTATTGTTTTGGGCCGATAGATTGCATTCATTCTATTAGTTTGTTGAAGCCGACATGAAGCAATGTAATTTTTTGTTGTGGATATATATAAGTGATTGTTTTCTCATTTGAGAAGCATGAGGTGCGAAGTGTATGGGTGCTATGTGTTAATAAGGTTCAGATCATTTGAAAGCAGAGCGAAGTGTGAAGAAGAGTGGAAGAGAGTGAAGAAGTGTTCATGTGCTTAACCGAAACTTTACTCAGGCATTAGCAAATGCTACTTTCTCAGTTCAATTTCTTTAGATGGATTTAATATGAAAGTTTTATGTAAGACAATGAGTCTTCATTTGAGCAGTGAGCTCTAGGAAGTGTGCCTTATGTTATGTGCATTCCTTATTCAAGGTATGTGCAAGATCACGATGGGCCAAAAAGTGGCAATGGAAAAAAAACTACGTTTTGGATCGACTCAAAAACGCGGAAATGCCGAGTTGACGTTTTTAAGGTTTGGGTGTTAGTACATTGCTCCAAAGCAATGCCCAAACCTACTTTTGCAAATCGGATATCCAATTTGAAAAGCCTATATAAATAAAAAACCCAACTGTTAAAAGTCATTTCACATAATTTGGACGCGTGCGCATAGGGAGAAGAAGAAATCCGATATCCGTTTTCATAAGAAATCTGATTTGAAAGGTAAGTTTTTGGTTTTTTTAAATCTTTTAATCAATTTTTCAATTAGATTCTTATAATTTTAAGTAGTTTTTACGATTTTTTTTCAAAAGTAGAGTTTTTTATTGATTTTTATTAAAAACTAGAGTTTACAATGAATTTTTATTAAAAATTAATGTTTTTAAATGGATTTTGATTAAAAACTAGTGTTGTTGATGTATTTTTATCAAAAACTAGAGTTTGTTATGGATTTTTGTGAAAAAGTAGGGTTTTTTTGGGATTTTTATTAAAAACTAGGGTTTTTTTACAATAATTTCATTTATATTGTGTAATTTCAATTAGATTAATTAGTTTTTAACTTTAATCAGGTATTATGGCTGAGAATGAAAATGCACAAATGCCAAATGCTCCACCACCTCTGCAACCACCAATTGAAGACTTAATTGGTGAAAAATTGGGGCAATTGAGGGGCATTTGTGAAGTTTATAAGACAATCCCTCGATTGAGAGATATGACAAACACATTGAAGGAAATAATTAAAAATATAGAAACCCTCTCCACCCAACATAATGCCTTTCATTCGTGGCGAGAAGACATGAGGGAATATTATGCATGTGGATTGTCTTACGATGATGTGAAAGATCTCCAAATAACCAAAGCCCAAATAGCCTCTTTATTCGTTAACCCCCGCACCGGTTTTCCAGTGAATGTTAATAAAACAAAACTTTCTATAAAATGGTGCACGAATAGGGACATTGTAGATAAATTTTGGGATTGTTGGTGTATGGTTTTTGATAAACCACCGAACAACAATTCTAATATACCATTTTAATTTATTAAAAAATTATATGTTGAGTTTGTGTTAGGGCATCATGTCAATTACTTTGACATTAAACCCTTCCAAGGGCATCGGTGGAGGTATGCCCCAGGATAGACCAGGGGTAGTTAGAGTAGTCCCGCGCCCAAATGTTCCCTTCCTCTGCCACCTCCAGTATATCATCCAAAGATTATCTAGGATGCAACCACATAGACTATTCAGGCTATTCACTCTTTGAGTGGTCATTTGGTTTTGCATGCTTCTACAATAGCTCAACCACATTCTGGTGATGTTGGTGAAGGCTCGAGTGTTATTGCATCATCCTCCTCAAGTCCACATATTTGTGTGCCACATACTTGCACTATGTGCTGCCAAATCTGCATGGGTCCTCTTGTACAACCCGTTGAGCATCCCTTGGACACTTCTGATTATGACCTCCATGATGTGGACATTATAGATCAAGTCGCAGGGGAGTGGAGTGCACCCTATAGAGTCCTCTCTTGCTAGAGAGGGGGATGTTGGAATAGTGACATAGGTAAGATTTAAGTTGTAAATTCATAACTTGCATTTGTTTTTAAATGAATATTAATAAGAGATAGTATCAAGCACTAATATTTATTTACATGGTCTATTTAATAGTTGATGTCTGAGGAGGAGCTCACACGGGTGACTGATAGCACCCTTAGGGACATTTCATTTGGCCTCGACACACACACAGTATATATTTTTGCACTCACTCGTTTACATTTTTTATTATATACTTGCTTGTCATTTGAATTGTCATTAATGAAATTATATAATAACATATATGTTTATCTTATTTTCCTCTTGTAGGAAACACCTAGTGTGAGTGAGGTGCAGCCTTGTCCAAACCATGGAGGTGCAAAGTTAGATAAGGGGAAGGTAATTTAACTCAAATTGGATTGAATTAAGATTTTAAGATCTTATATTTATTATACATACATCGACATAGATTGGTAGTTTCATATGTACTTGTCATTTTTATGTATAGGCGATTATGAGCTATACATCGTTGTTGACAAGTGACACAACGCATGAAAGAGTAGGTATTGGAACACCTCAAGGAGTAGGTGTTGAAACACCTCAAGGAGGAGATGTCAAAACACCTCAAGGAGATAAAGAAAAAAATCAACCTAAAGAGGTATGTGTTTATTTTATTTTGTGTTTAGTAAATATGTTTCTATTACCAATAATTGTATGCTAACTTGGATCAATTTTATGTTTTTGTTCACATATATAGATTGGCATTTCAAAAGATGGTTTGGTATATTCTAGGAATCTTAACCCTTTGAAGAGACGTATATTTCAGGTAATCAAGATTTCAATTTTAGAGTTCAGTTAAAATTCAATATATATTGATTTTTATGTTAATTATTCGATTTTAAATTATATAGTATAACTAATCTCAATTGTGGTTTGAATTTTTCTTATGCAACTACCTTCAGAGCCAACGAGTGCTTCAAAGAGGTTCCATTTTGATGATCCACCAGTAGTTTAGGATGAGATAGACATTTTGGCGTGTAAATTTTGAATAGATATTGAGATGGCATATACCACACTTTGTAAAAAAAAAAATTGAGTTGGCGTCAATGCCATTTTTGTATATGGAAATACACTTGATTATTGGATAATTTGGTATATAGAAGTTGAAAATCAAAATTTAATTTGTTCCTCATGTGCATGATTAAACTCTTTGAAATTTTTATCTTGAGCAATGGTTAAATATCAATGTACAATAGCATAAAAAAGAATGGTTATATTATGTAGTTTATATTTATATCGCTAATTACATTGCATTACACATCTTTCAAACTCAAATCATTACTTCACATTTCATAACTAACAACTAGATGTTCATAGATGAATAAAATTTCAATTACAATATAGTTTTTACAAAGTCAACCTAAGCATTTATGCAATTACTTCACATTGCATAACTAAAAACTATGAGCGATTGTCAATTGCATTTGCTTGTCATGGAATTATATGAGACCACATTTCTTTGAAGCTTTTTTTCAAATAGTCCACTGCCTTGTCTATGCTACCACATTTTTCATACATGTCTACCAAAGCTTTTTATCAAAAATTTCATTGGCTTGTTGGTAGGGCTTATTGGAACTTGTATGATCTGACCTCACTCAATCCTAAAACCACTTCATTCCCTCTTAATTTTGTTTTCTTAAACTTAAAACATCATTGTATTATGTTTCCCCATAATTTGGCCTAGACTTTTTTTGTAAAATCACCAATTTTCCCTTGTTTTTTCCCCTTCCAACTAGGGTTTCACACTTTTACTCTTCTTGGATTACTCTTAATCACTCAGACCTCTTAAACGTCATTAAATACACCTGTTCCAATAGTTTCCAACAAGTTCCAACCTATTTTCATTCATCTTATCAAAAAATCACTCTCTAGCCTTACTCAAAAGGCACAAAAATTTGTGTTTCTTAACAAGGCAGCCTTCTCATACCACTCTAATCCCTTTATCACCCCTAAAAAAATGTTCCTACAACTACCCCTATCTAATTCATGCCCATTCCTCTGAGGTATAGCCTATACAGAAGGAGGAATGGCCTTGTCAATTCATGAAATCTTACATGTTTTAGGTGCTCCTACACCATACTCCCCAGGTATAAAATATTTATGCCCAATAAATCACTCCATATGTCTACTCCTATCTTCTTCACAATCCCTTCAAACCCACTCCAAGTCACTTGCATGGAAATCTTCATCCGAGGGATTTTGTACGCTTCATGCTTTGCGTTGTCTTGGTCTTGCCATGCTTGATCCTTCTCAAATGGATCTTCTTGTTTCTATTTGTCTTCATTGACACCTACAAATGGTGTTTCCCAAGCTTTGACACCTACACACAAAAATTCAGTACACAAAGCTAAACATCCATACATTAGTATCTCTATTTCAGGCTCTTCCATAAGCTTTTGCCAACTAGACATGTATCTTTGCCCTTCAACTCTTCTCTTCACAATCTTTCTCAGGTTCTTTATGGTTAGAACCATCCCCATAGTAGCATACATTTTCCACACAACAAAATATTAAAACCAAGGACAATCCCCTGTCCTAACACCATATTCCTCAAACTCTGCTTCTCTAGCCTTCACTAGGCCACTCACCATCAACTCTTCCTCTCTAGTTTCCCACCTAATCTACTATTTGCAAGATTACACATTTGAAGGTTGATAGGTTGAGAGGTTAGGTGTGATCTATTTATGCTAAATAAGTTCAATGAAGATCATTTAAGGTGTATTAAGTTTAATTTTTGAGTCTAGGGGTCCAATATGCCAATAATGCATTCTTGCTTCAAAATTGTCAAAATTACCATGTAGTTTTTTGAAGGAAAATTATTAAAATTGTAAAGGGAAGTGCAAGATAGGAGTCTAGAAGTTGTGGTAGGGTTGAAATAAAGGTGTTTGACTAGTTTTTTACAACAATCTATGGTCTCATGGATTTTTTTCACACAAAAAATAACATTGGAGTTCAATTGGAGGCTGAAAACTACTTGTAAGGGCATCCATAAATCTTGTTCTACAACTCGTATGACCAATCTGACTATTCCATCATGTATGTATGGGTACGTTTAGGTTAGGTATGGTTCCCTTTCACACCCAAATAGATCGAAGTTGTTCGAGCTATGTTCAATCAACGAAATCCCTTAAGAGTCCAAAGTGTAGAAGGGCAACAATATTTGACAGATTGTTACTCAAAAAATGTGATTCTTACAGACTCTCCGTCTGAGGCTATGGGATCGTGTTGGGACTATCTACAATAACCTCTCTCATTTTTTTCTATCTCATAGGCTTTTTCCCATGGTGATGAGTTTTCAGTTGAGGGAAAAGTTGCCAAATGCAAGCAGTCTAAAGTTGCAAAGTGGTGCAACTTTCATTCTCCAACTCGTACGACCAAACAGACTATTCCAACACATCCGGATGGGTAAGTTTATGCTAGGTATGGTCCTCTTTTGCACCCAAATACGCCGAATCACTCTGACCTACATTGGACCGACGATTTCCATTAAGAGTCCAAAGTGCTAAAAGGCAGCAATCTTTGACGGACAGTTACACCAAAACCTTGATGCTTACAGACTCTCCCTCTAAGGCTATGGGATCATGTTGGGACCATCTACAATAACCTCTCTCGGTTTTTTCTATCTCAGAGGCATTTTCCTGTGGTGATGAGTTTTTAGTTGAGGGAAAAGTTGCCAGATGCAAGCAGTGTAAAGTTGCAAAGTGGTGCAACTTTCATTCTCCAACTCGTACGACCAAACAAACTATTCCAACACGTCCGTATGGGTACGTTTACGCTAGGTAAGGTCCTCTTTTTCACCCAAATATGCTGAATCACTCTGAGCTACATTGGACCGGCGATTTCTCTTAAGAGTCCAAAGTGTTAAAAGGTAGAAATCTTTGATGGACTGTTACTCCAAAAAAGTGATGCTTACAAACTCTTCGTCTGAGGCTATGGGATCATGTTGGGACCATCCACAATAACCTCTCTCAATTTTTTCTATCTTGGAGGCATTTTTCCGTGGTGATGAGTTTTCAGTTGAGGGAAAAGTTGCCAGATGCAAGCAGTGTAAAATTGCAAAGTGGTGCAAATTTCATTCTCCAACTCGTACGACAAAAAAGACTATTCCAACACATTCGGATGGGTAATTTTACACTAGGTATGGTCCTCTTTTGCACCCAAATATGTTGAATCACTCCGAGCTACATTGGATCGACGATTTCCCTTAAGAGTCCAAAGTACTAAAAGGCAATAATTTTTGACAAACTATTACTCAAAAACCGTGATGCTTACAGACTCTTTTTCTGAGGATATCGGATCATTTTGGGACCATATACAATAACCTCTCTTGGTTTTTGCTATCTTGGAGACGTTTTCCCATGGTGATGAGTTTTCAGTTGAGGGAAAAGTTGTGAGATGCAAGCAATGTAAAGTTGCAAAGTGGTGCAACTTTCATTCTCCAACTCATACGACCAAATGGACTATTCCAACACATATAGATGGGTACGTTTACACTAGGTATGATCCTCTTTTTCACCCAAATACATCGAATCACTTTGAGCTACATTGGACCGACGATTTCCCTTAAGAGTCCAAAGTACTAAAAGACAACAATCTTCGAAGGGCTATGTCTCAAAAACCGTGATGTTTACAGACTCTCTGTTTGAGGATATGGGATCGTGTTGGGACCATCTACAATAACCTATCTTGGTTTTTGCTATCTTAGAGGCGTTTTCTTATGGTGATGAGTTTTCAGTTGAGGGAAAAGTTGTCAAATACAAGCAGTGTAAAGTTGCGAAGTGGTGTAACTTTCATTCTCCAACTCGTATGACCAAATGGACTATTCCAACATGTCTGGATGGGTACATTTACACTAGGGATGGTCCTCTTTTGCACCCAAATATGCCAAATCACTCTGAGCTATGTTGGATCGACGATTTCCCTTAAGAGTCCAAAGTACTAAAAGGTCATACCATCTATTGTACAGTCTGTAGCTCGATGGTATGGCCATGGTAGATGTTATTAGGACTGTATAAGGTGAATATGTGGGTTTAAAGAGCTAGAAAGGTCTATAGTTGAGTTGGTGAGTTGCCATGCATGGCAAAAATGAGTGAAATTAGGTGAAAAATGGTTACAACATGCTAATGTCAATGAAATGTGGGGGCAAAAATATTTAAGGTTGGATCAAGCTTCTGCAAGTCCTAATAGATGTGTTTGATGAGTTTATAGGGTGTGGCAAGGTTTGGGGAGTGAAGTTTCACCCAATTTTGGTTTTGACGATCAAATTGGAGTTTAAATCATCTTTAGTTGTAATTGTGTTGTTTAAAGCCACCTAGCTCTTGCATCAGAAAACTCTTACCCAATCAACTTGATCATCATGCACACCCAAATACCTTGTTTCCACTTTGCTAGATCAAAGAATCAATTACATGGGAAATGAAATTCACATGAACTTTTTACATTTTTATTTTTGGAAAAAGTGGCAAGCCACTATAATTTATTATATATAAATAGGAGATATTACAAAACCTGGTTCAAATGAGCATATCGATAGGAAAGAAACAAGAAGAAAACCTTCGGTTGTAGCTCGATTAAGTACAAAAATCTCTTTACATTTTAAACATACCCTTTATGCAATGCCAGACATTTGACCCGTATTTCAAAAAACATCACTGGATATAGATTATGCCTATACACAGTTATGACCTTGTTACATTGTTTCAAATTTCAAAATTTTCGTAATGGAGGCATTCAGGGCATGGTCTTCCACAAGAGTAGTATGTTGATGTTCTGGAGTGACAAGCACCTATACAAACCATCAAGGTAGTAGTTAAACTACCTACAATAGAAAAGATGCTTAGAATAACCAATCTATATTATTGTAATCTATCACATAGCTCTCTGAAAGGATCAGAGTTGCCTATTGTTGCAGCAGGTCCATGATCAATCGTGCTAGGAATATCACAAAAGTTGTCAAATGATAAATCTATATTGTCACAACAAAAAAGATGCTTAGACTAACAAATCTATATTAATCTAAACAACTTGACTGATGATGAATTGGTAATGCAAACTATAAAAGATGCTTAGAATAACCAATCTATATTATTCTAAATGACCTAATTGATGATGAGATGGTAATTCAAACAATAAAAGATGCTTTGAATAACCAAATCTATATTATTGTAATTTTTTGCATACCTCTCTGAAAGGATCAGAGCTGGCTATTGTTGCAGCAGGTCCATGATCAATCATTCCAAAAATATCCCAAAAAAATATCACTATTAAAGACACCTGCATTGCAATAGTATACAAAATATTAGTATTAAATAAAGAACACTAATGAACTTAAAAATAATGAACCTAAGCATTGTACCTTCCATTCTTGAATATGCTATTCAAGTGTGCCTGAAGGGTCATCTCTTTTCTTAAGAGTATCCAATATTGCTTCATGATCAACATTACTAAGTGTCCATAGTTGTTTTGTCTTTGGTTTGCCATGATGCTTCAACAACTTAACATTTGTTTCTATAATAAGGTGTGAATACATGAGAATGGTTTTGTGTTTCTCGTAGTCTTCAAATGCAGGTATGTCATTCTTTCTAATCATGCATATTCGCAACCAAGTTCTTGCAACAACAACTGAACCTGTAGGATACACAAACCCATCATCATCTTCCATCGATTGTGTTAGCTTGTGCTTTACTCGCACACATCGAGCCGACCAATATTTTGATCTCTCTCCATTCCCCTACAGTGCAACAACTACAAAAACATGTCCTGGTTGTAGTAGATTTGAAATCCGATCGTAATCAAGTGAACTTTCCATTGTGTCATTTTTCATGGATATAGTTTGAGATAAAGGAGTTAGATACTGTGGAACCCATGTATCCACCCACTCACTTGACTCGCATTGATCCCACTCGCACTGAATACAACTTTGACAAAAATAAGCCAATTGTCGTGTCCAAATGGTCCATGTGCTTACATCCGAGCTTCGAAACGAATGCATCTTTGAAGAATCTTTGATTGTATGAAAATCCAATCTGCCTCCCACTATACCCTCCTCAACCAACCAAAAGAATCTTTGCACTGTTGAATCAAGTGTCCCTCCCTGTGACAATGTCGAACTACACCAATCAACAATAGAATGCGCATCACTGAATTTTTCTCCTAAAATCTTCAATGGCTCCTTAAATAGAGCTCTCTTTACACATGAACCTGCTCCATCATGCTCCCCTTTCCTATGCCCAGCTTCAAAAAAACTCCAAATATTAGGTACAACCCTCTCTACATGCATTCTACTCAACCAATAAAACATACGAGCATTCTTGAATTGACCTGTGTAGTTATTTGACCAAATGAGATGTCGGCCCAATGCTATATCATGCTCCTACAAGAACTCAAAGAAAATATCGAAACAATGTTGGACATACTCGGATGAGTGAGATCTATCATCACTCATATAAAAATGATACTCTCTGATTATCTTTCAATCCTCCTCTGTATTATCAGGTGCATGTCTAAACGTTATGTGGACAAAAATAGCAATCTGAATGGAATTGTAATACTAAGATTTACCTCGTTTTGTGGTTTCAATGTGAAGTTTTTTGCAAAATCAACCACTAATATAATAGTGTCAATCGGAAAAGAGTCCTTACATATCCAAAATTGTTGATCCAACCACTGAGACCTATGACTATGCCTTGCATACTTGTAGAAAAGATTGTCCTTAAAATCTGAAATAAAAATCAGCAAAACTGCATTCTTTTGTAACCAACTTGCATCTAGAACCTTCACCTCCACTCTGCAAATTATATTTGACTATCTCATATCTCTTTTTCTCAACAATATTCTTTCCAAATTCATGTTCGGAACCCTCATGAAAACATTGAACAAAATTTGACAAACCACCACAGTGTGAGCACTTCGCATTTAAACAATCATTTCTATAGAAAAAGAAACCATCATCTCTAGAAGATAAAAATAGATCTAGCAAGTCCCTTGATTATTTCGAAAGAAGCATTGCACCACACTCCTGCAACATTTTATTAGTATGCAAAGTAGAATGGATATAGCATAATAGTTCATGGTACATTGAAAACTCCACATGGTATTTGCAACAACAAGTATTACGAATCTTAAGAGGCACACAATAAAATGGCTTCAAACCTTCAAAAGTCCTTTTCGAGATTTCCATATTTGGATGTGTTTCAATAAATTAGTTGAACATTGTTTGGCTTGATTCCAAGAAATGTTTAGGATGCGGTGTACGGTCTCGATTGCCAATTCTTAACTTTAAAACATCCTTTGCATTGGATGATACTCTAGATTTATCATGCCAAAATTGTTGAATTACCCACTTTACATTATTGGTTAGCTTCTTATCAACACATGGAAGCCTCCTAACAAAAGCCCATGTATCATTTTGAAGAGGATCATCTAATCTTTATCTTCTTGCAAGTTCTCTATCCAAAGTTTTACGATTTATGTCAAAATCAATACAAGTTTGTCTCATAAAGTGAGCCTTTTTCAATTGATGGCTTACGAGGGCGGTTGTAATGACTCTCCGAGTAGCTCTCTTATCTTTTTCCTTGTTATTTTTTCGAATAGACTTGAGAGCATTAAAAATATTTTTGACAATAATAAAAAAAAATCAGTCTTCTTGTTCACATGAATCTTCAATTTGGATAGCAAAGGTCTCATCTTTTGCATCTTTAGCAATTGTACAAAAATTTAGCATCGCTCAATCAATGTCTTATCGCTAAACTATTGGTTGAAAATTCTTCTAGCCCACAACCGAACAGTTCATGTTGACCTCTTGCCTTCAAAATTGTTTATAATGTTATCATCAATTTCAACTAACCATTTAGGGGTCCTTGAAGGCCTTGAATTTGGAATATGTCTTTCTTCCACACAAGGTTCTTCATTTCTCATGTAATCTGGTGAAACATAATTTACACTTGCTTCAATATTATGTTCGACATCTTCATTTCCAACATTTTCACCTTGAACATTTTCAATATCAATTTGAATAATTTCATTCCCAATTTCAATATCATGTTCAACATCTTCAATTCCAACATTTTCACCTTGAACATTTTCATATTCAATTTCAATATTTTCATTCCCAATTTGAATATCATGTTCAACATCTTCAATTCTAACATTTTCACATTGAACATTTTCAATATCAATTTAAACATTTTCATTCCCAATTTCAATATCATGTTCTACATTTTCACCTTGAACATATTCAATTTCCTCTTCACTTGAAAGACCATAGGGCTCAGGTTCACCAATATTTAACATACCTTGTCTTTTCTTCCTATGACCTTCTCTATATCTTTGTCTATATTCTTCAATTTGTTCTTTTGTAAGTTTTCTCTTACGTTTTTTCTTCCGACGACTGTTGCTCCCCATTATACCTCATAAAAGATGCTAAAAAATCATTCCTTATAACAAATTTGAGTACAAGATGCTCCAAAAAGTTTATCTTTGTCTCTTCCTATCTGAAACTGTGCATTTTTCGCCTACACAATGCTACAAACAGAATGTAAGATCCATTGGAATGCACAAAAATGGCCCACAAATTCGATATCCGATACAATAGGATATTTGATATAAAAAACATTTTAAAATGTTTTGCACTAGTAAGATTTTAGCTCTACAAATCAGAGTTTCACAAATCGGATATTCGATTTGTGCCCACATAGACCTAAAGGTTAATCGTAGAGAGTGGGAGAGTGGTAGATTGAGAGAGGGAGAGGGAGAGAGGGAGTGGGAGGGAGGGAGAGAGAGAGAGAGGGTTTAGGGTTGAGGGAGAGAGGGAGAGGGATAGAGGGAGAGTGGGAGGGAGAGTTGGAGGGAGAGAGAGAGAGAGGGAGAGTGTGAGAGTGAGAGGGAGAAAGGGAGAGTGGGAGAGAGAGAGAGAGAGAGGGAGGAGTGATTGAGTGAGAGACTTGGGAGAGATAGAGGTGGAGAGAGAGATGGAAAGAGATCATATTTAAATATTTTATATATATTTAAATATTTATAGATTAACTAAAATATTTAAATAATATTTAAATATTATACATAATTCGGTAAGAGATTATCATAAATTGTATATTATATATTACATTATAAACTATATTGTATATTGTATATATTAAATTATAAACATTATTGCATTTTTGAAATCATATATTAAAAATTGTATAAAAATTTTAAAACTCATATCTAAAACATATCAAATATCAGATATCCGATTTGATGACAAAAAATTTAATGCCTAGGGATTAGGCTCGGGCTTGCTTTGGAATTTGGTTCGGACTTGCCAATCCTAAGAAGTCAACACGAAAAACGTGTTTAACAACTTACCTTGCTTTTCCAGACTTCTCCCATGTGGTTGACGACTTTTATTTTAGCCAAAATTGATGAAACGAAAAAGGGTTTGTAAATGAGCTTCTCAGCTTTCTACCAATATAAATTATACTTTACTTTGAATCTAATAAATAATTATTATTCATTTTCTATTAGAATTACGACTAAAGTCTTGATTGATAGCCTGATAGAAAAACATCTATAGCTTTCAAACGGTATCACATTTCTTGAATCCAAAACATGTGTCACATTATATGCTTGGCATACTATAGGATTATAAATAAATAAAAAATTCATGAAGTTTTGACCAAGTTAAGGTGGTCAGACATACGAGTTTTAATATTTTTTAAAATTTGTAATAAAAAATTCATAATTAATTATTTACTTGAAAAAAATAACAAAAAAATATGCATCACATCCGGACATGATTCTTCTACTTATTTCTAAAATATTGTAAAAAAATATTATCATTTTATTATGGTTAGGGTGGTCAGACAGACACCTACTTCTTATTTTTTCACTAAAATTTAAGTACTACTACATTGAAATTTCAAATTTTCACCAAATAGATTTATTTTTACAAAAATTAACCTAGTAGTTTAGAAAATACATTCAATTTTCCACATTATATTTTTACATATTTTTGAAATAATATAGATAACTTATTCAAATTTTTACGTCAAGTTGCCTAACTCTAATTTTTCTGAATTTTCATCGCTACTTAAGGGCCTATTTTTTCCATGATGATCCTACACATACCCTTCATTTTTATTATACTTTTAACAGGGTATAGCTTGTGGATTAACCTCCACCATGGTTTTTCCCCTAACAAGGTTTCCAAGGAAAAAAATCTTGGTGTTGTGTGTGTTTCTGATGTGTTGTTGATTCATGATTTCATTGTTATTAATCAAATCTGAGATTAAGGTAAACAAGTTTAATAAGTTTGAAATTTTGTGACAACTGATTCACCCCCCCTCTCAGTTGTATGCCCTTGTGTTTCCAACACCTTTTTCCCTTGATGTCAAAGGGGGGAGTAATTCTGGAGATTTTTTGGCATCTTGCCATCAATGAAAAAGGGGGAGATTGTTGGAAGAACGAGGAGATGTCATTGATGCATTTGTTGAAAACATGAGCATCAAGAATGAGCACAAGGTACATATAGTTATACATTACAGTGTTGTCATTGATGTCAAAATTATATCTCAATACAAAGACTATGGTGTAGATCAATTTAGGTGTCATGAGCATGGTTGAAGATTATTCTTAAAAATTTTGTTGGAAAATATGCCTAAACTTGTTGGCTTCAACCTCGGTTAAAGGACTTGGTGAATTTTCCTCTTTATGTACATGACTTTACCTGCATACCACTAGGTGTTTTTGGAAGATATGCGGTAGAGAGGATTTACCTCCATACCGTGAGAGACTTCCTACTGTCTGGTGGTAGTGTGGTGTACTGCCATACCGCAAGGGTCTCTTGACTGTCTAGCGGTAGCATGGGGTACCGCCATATCACAGGGTCTCTTGACTGTTTGGCGGTAGCGTGGTATACCACCTTACCTCGAGGGTCTTCTGGATGGCTAGTGGTAAAAAGACCACAAGGTACTGTCGACATTTTGGTGCGATAGTCAATGCGATGGATGAATGATGTATTGACACATGGAATGATTTCATTTGTTGATTTTACATCACTGTTGTAAATCAACAATCATTGGCTGAAAGATTTACTTTCTTTTAGCAATACATTTACATTAAATGCATATTCTGACTTGGGGGTTGACAAAGTGCAAATATAGTAATATTCTTTGTAACCAAAATTTAATGTTGAGCAGCTTGATGTGTGCTATAGGGCGGTGTGTGTAACATGAGATGAAGGAAGCTTGTCAGTGATGTAAGTAATTAAATATACCCCAATGGTTGTTGGAGAAAAAAAGAGAATTCATTATATGCTTTACAAGCATTCTAACAGTGAGTGTATGAACGAACTAAAGTCTGTGATTGGAGGTCAACCAAGGGGATGTTGTTGTGAGATAACATCTGAGAGTGAAGTCTATAACTCTGTATGTAATTGTTTTACTGTAATACAAAGTGACTTTACTTGGTGTGGTGGGTTTTTCTCTTGTAAGGGTTTTTCCCACGTGTATCTGGTGTTATCTCTATGTGTGTGATTTATTTTGTCTCTCCTGTTGATCTATGAATGTGCATCTCAAATGTATGAAATTTGTTAAGTGAGGTTTGTTTTGTACTTCTCTTCTGAGGATTTTGCATTAGGAAGGCATTTTCTACACTGTTGCTTTCCTTACAAGTGGTATCAGAGCCTAGCCAGTTGTGATATCCTTGTGACTAGGGCTGAGCTTTTGTGCTAATCCTATTTCAGTGGGAGTCTTGTAAAGGAAGAACCGATTACTTAGTCTATTGTTTGTGATGGCAAGTACATCAGGTAGAGTAGAAATTGAAAAATTCAATGGTGGTAATTTTGAGTTGTGGAAAATCAAAATGGAAGACTTATTGGTGGATAAAGACCTATGGATTGTTGTGTCTGGAAGTATGCCACAAAGTATGAAGCAAGAAGATTGGGACCTTGCAGATAGAAAATCTAGAGGGTTGATAAGACTTTGTCTGGCCGATTCTGTACTCTTGAACATCCATGAGGAGAAGACTACAACTTCATTATGGAAGAAACTTGGTGACATTTATCAAGGAAAGTCTCTGGTGAATAAGTTATTCTTGAGGAAGAATTTGTACTCCTTGAAGATGGAAGAAGGTGCATCTATAACAGACCATCTGAATTCTTTTAATATGATTGTTTCTCAGTCGGTGTCTATGGGTGTGAAGATAGAGGAGGAGGATTGTTGCATGCTTTTGTTATGCTCCTTACCCGACACTTGGGACCATTTGGTAATGGCTATTGGAAGTACAACTACTTTCAAGATGGAAGACATGGCTGCCTTACTGTTGTCAGAAGAAATACAGAGAAACTCTTCTGAGATGGCCAAGGAGGCTCTTGTTGTTCGAGGTAGATTGAAGGAGAGAGATAAGAAGAAGGACAAGAAGTCTAAATCCAAATCTAAAGGGAGATTGAAGTCTCTTGGTAAAAATTCTAAGGTGAAACATTGAAACTGTGGATAGTTTGGTCATATCCAAAAGGATTGTAAGGAAAAGAAAAAGAAGAAGAAGAATAACTCTTTAGACAATGACTCTTCTCAGAGTGATGCAGATGCCTTCATTGTAAACCTGGTGACTTAGGCATCAGATGATGTATGGTTGATTGAATCAGGTGCATCTTTTCACGTGACATCTTATAGAGTTTGGTTCACTAAGTATGAAAAGTATGATGGTGGAAAGGTGTACCTGGCAAGTGATTCAACTCTGGAGATTGTTGGCCGTGGAAGAGTCAAAATCCAATTCAATGATGGAAGAATCAAAGGGATTGGTGATGTACTACACATACCAGGTTTGGCTTGTAACTTGCTTTCAGTCAGTAAGCTGAATGATGTTGGCATGCAAGTTTCTTTCTCAAGTGGAGGTTGTAAGATGACTAGAGGTGCAATGGTGGTGGCTAAGGGTGTACGCACGGGTACTTTGTACACGCTGGATGCACGTCTTGTTCAATGTAACGACATCTTTGTAAAGTCAAGCAAAATTGCTCATGTAGAGAAGGAGAATGAAGCTCTTCTGGGTGAAAATTCCTTGGAGGTGAAACTCCCAGCAGACAAGACCATGTTGTGGCATCATAAACTCGGTCACATAGGTGAGAAAGGTTTAAAAACCTTGAAAAATAAAAATCTTGTTGAAGGCCTTGTTGATTGCAACCTTTAGTTTGTTTTTTATACATTGCATTTATGGAAAGCAACATCGTGTTTCATTTTATTTGAGTCCTCATAAATCTTCTGGTGTACTGGATTATGTTCATTTTGATGTATTTGGTCCAGTGAATGTTCCTTCATTATCGAAGTCTAGATATTATGTTTCTTTTATTGACGATTATTCGAGAAGGGAATTTGTATACTTTCTTAAGAGTAAATCAGAAGTGTTCAGTCGGTTTAAAGAGTTTAAAAAGTTGGTAGATAATCAGACTAGAAGGAAAATTAAATGCTTGAGGACGGAAAATGGCGGTGAGTTTTGTTCTGCAAATTTTGAAAGGTACTACAAAGACCATGGGATTAAAAGGCATAAAACTATGCCTTATACTCCACAACAGAATGGAGTTGTTGAAAGGTTAAACGGGATGCTAATGGAAAGATCGACAAGTATGTTGAGCGGTGTTGGTCTAGAGCAGAATTTTTGGGTTGAGGCTATGGCTACAACATGTTACTTGGTAAATCATTCACCTTGTTCGGCTCTTGTTGAAAAAACACCTTTGGAAGCATGGTCTGGTAAGAAGCCCTCTCCGAGACATATTTGTGTCTTTGGTTGTGAGGCATATGCATATGTGTCGAATGAGAAAATATCAAAGTTGGAGAACAAGGTTGTTAAATATATCTTCATCGGCTATGGCATTGGTGTGAAAGGATACAAGCTTTGGAATCCTGATACTGAGAAGCTTTTGTACAACATAAGTGTAATCTTTCATGAGTTGAAGCCTTCAATAGCCGATCCGTAGTTAGAGATAGATAAAAGGGAAAAGAAGAATGATGTAGTTGAAATTCCTCAAAATCCAGAAAAAGAGGAACTACATAGTGTACCTGAAACTGAGGAGATTTCAAGCAGCTCTCAGAGTTCTAAAGAAGAAGAACCACAACCTCAGCCTCAGCCTATGAGCAAGTCTACACATGAAAAGTGTCAACCTGATAGGTATGGATTTTCCATGCTGGATTCGAATTGTGCCTATGCTTTGATTACTAGCACTGATGAGCCTAGGACTATGAAAGAGGTGATTAATATGTCTAAATCAAATTATTGGTTGGAATCCATGAATGAAGAAATGGCATCATTAAAGAAGAATGAAACCTAGGATTTGGTACCTTTGCCTGATGGGCGAAAGCCTATTGGTTGTAAATGGTTATTTAAGAAGAAGACTAGTCTGGATAGTAGTGTTGAAATGTATAAAGCTCATTTGGTCATGAAAGGGTATTCCCAGGTGGAGGGAATTGATTATGGAGAAATATTTTCTCCTGTAGCTAAGCTGACATCTATCAGATGTATTTTGTCACTTGCAACCGCATATGACTTAGAGATCGAGTAGATGGATGTGAAGACAACATTTCTCCATGGAGTGTTGGAAGAAGAAATTTGTATGTCCCAGCTTGAGCACTTCATTGAAAAAGGTAAAGAAAGTCTGGTTTGCAAGTTAAAGAAATCTCTGTATGGTTTGAAACAATCACCTAGAATGTGGTACCAAAAGTTTGACACCTTTGTGTTGTCGTTGGGACTTGTGAGATCAAAATTTGATCATTGTGCATATTACAAAACTAAAAGTGATCGTGTTCTTATTATTACCCTATACGTGATGATATGTTATTCATAGGAAATAGTAAGACTATGATTTTTTATCTTAAGTCTCAGTTGTCTGCAAAGTTTGAAATGAAAGATCTAGGTGCAACAAGGTATATTCTGGGGATGGAAATAAAAAGGGATAGAGGAAATGGAAAACTTTGGCTCAGCTATAGTAAGTATATCTATATTTTCCTGGAGAGATTTGGAATGACTGATTGCAAGCAACTATTTGTTCTAGTGTTACAAGGAATGAAGTTATCTGTTGAAGATTGTCCAAAGTCTCTTGTTGAGATGGAGGACATGATAGGGGTATCGTATGCAAGTGTTGTTGGTAGTTTAATGTATGCAATGGTTTATACTAAGCCAGACATTTCCCAAGAAGTGGGAGTTCTTAGTCGGTTTATGGCTAACCCAAGAAGGCCGCATTGGGATGTTGTGAAGAGGGTTTTCAGCTATTTAAAGGGTACCTAAGAGTTTTCTCTGTGTTATCATGGCAACTCAACGAGATCACAAAGATCTCTTAACATTCGTGGACATGTAGATTCTGATTGGGTAGGGGACATTGATAGCAGAAGATCCACCAGAGGATACATCTTCATGTTATTTGGTGGAGTAGTGAGTTGGATGAGCAAGCGGTAGGCTATAGTCACTTTATCTACTATTGAGGCAGAGTATATGGCAGAAACACATACCTGCAAAGAATTTGTTTGGCTTAGGCGTTTATGTTCAGATATCGGGTTTAATGCAGGGCAGATTAGGATTTGTTGTGACAGTGAGAGTGCTATTTATTTGGTGAAAAATCCCACGTTCCATGCCAGGACGAAGCACATTGATGTACAGTATCATTTCATTCATGATATGGTGGATGATGGAAAGGTTAATTTGAAAAAGGTGGATACTCTGAAGAATGTCGTTGATGCATTGACCAAGCCCATGAGCACAGAAAAGTATAGGTGGTGTGTCAGTTCGATGGACCTTGGGGCCTATGATATTTATTAAGTTTGAGTTTGGAGGAAGTCAGTAAGTCTTCATCAAGTGGGAGCTTGTTGGAAAATATGCCTCAACTTGCTGGCTTGAACCTTTGTTAAAGGACTTGGCGAATTTTCCCCTTTATGTACATGACTTTACCTCCATACCACTAGGTGTTTGTGGAAGAGATGTGGTAGAGCGTATTTACCTCCATACCGTGGGAGACTTCATACTATCTGGCGGTAGTGTGGTGTACCACCATACTGTAGGGGTCTCTTAACTGCCTGGCGGTAGCACAGGGTACCGCCATACCGCGAGGTTCTCTTGACTGCATGGCAGTAGCGCGGTATACCACCTTACCTTGGGGGTCTTCTAGATGGCTAGCAGTGGCGCGGTAGAAAGACCACAAGGTATTGTCAATAGTTTGGTGTGATGGTCAATGTGATGGATGAATGATGTGTCGACATGTGGCACGATTTCATTTTTCGATTTTACATCATTTTTTGTAAATCAACAATCATTGGTCGAAAGATTTATTTTTTGTTAGCAATATATTTGCATTAAATGCATATTCTAACTCGGGGGTTGACAGAGTGCAAATATAGTAATATTCTCTGTAACCAAAATTTAATTTTGGGTGGCCCAATGTGTGTTGCAGGGCGGTGTGTGTAACCTGAGATGAAGGAAGCTTGTTAGTGAAGCAAGTAATTAAATATACCCTAATGGTTGTTGGAGAAAATAAGAGAATTCATTGTATGCTTTGCAAGCATTGTAACAGTGAGTGTATGAATGAACTGAATTATGCGATTGGAGGTTGACCAAGGGGATGTTGTTGTGAGCTAACATCTAAGAGTGATGTTTGTAACTGTATGTAATTGTTTGACTGTAATACAAAGTGACTTTACTTGGTGCGGTGGGTTTTTCTCCCATAAGGGTTTTTCCCATGTATATCTGGTGTTATCTATGTGTGTGTGATTTATTTTGTCTCTCCTGTTGTTCTATGAATGTGCATCTCAAATGTATGAAATTTGTTAAGTGAGGTTTCTTTTGTACTTCTCTTATGAGGATTTTGCATTAGGAAGGCATTTTTTGCACTGTTGCTTTCCTTACAAATTTTGTAAGAAGGTTTGATATGATGAAGACAATTGTGATAAAAATTGACTAAGTGTTAATACTAGTGATTCTATGTATAGGGGATTCGATAATTGGGTCCGCATTGGTTCGTTGTTGAAGATTTTGCTTTACACTTCTAGTCTAATTTTGTTGGCTAATAGAAGAACTTAATTCTAGAATGTCAACTTGTTTTGGTTTTTGGTTTGGAATTTGGAATTATGAGAAATGGAAGTTTGGCTTGGTAGTTTCAGACTTTACTTGTTATGTGCATATGATTTGGAGAATCTACACTTCTTTTTGGTTTGGTTTTTGGCTTTGTGGAGCTATGGAAGTGATGACAAATGGTAGATGAGTGTGCATTCTAGTTGGCATGGTGTTTTGAGGTTCGTGTATCTGAATGTGGATGTATAGTTGGTGTATTTTTGTATTAGGTCTTCTACAGTGCCGACCTAATAGGTTTGAAGGTATGCAAAGCTTAAATAAGTATTGCAGAGTTATGTGGGAGCTATTATATTTCCATTCTGACCTATTCCAAAGTATTTGAAGATTTGAGTATTGGCATGAAGCGTGTGTGGATATATCTTGAGCTGAAAAGCTACATTTTGTGTATTACATCTAATTAGGCTAACCTAATTGATGTTATGAGTGAAGCAAATATATAAGTTAGATATTTGTTGGTTTTTTGATGAAAGGATGTGATAAGATTTTTGTGAATACAAATTTTGTGAATATAGTACACGAATGCATAGCAAAGCAAAGTCTTAAGTCAGAATAGTATGAAGATTTTTGAGGCTGTATTTTGAGCTTCAATGGAACTATATTTCAACATATTTTAGATGCATTTTGTAACAGTTCAACACTTGGTTGTGTGCCACAATCTCTTTTATCTCTTTCTTTTCTCAGTGGGCAGTGAGACCCCTTGGACAATGAGTCCACCAGCAGTGAGCACTTCTGTAATACACTATAACTAACCTTATAATATATTGTGAGCTAATCCTCACAGTGGTTTTTCCCATTTTGGTTTTCCATGTAAAAATCTTGGTGTTCATGTGTTATGTGATGTTTTTGGATGTTTCCATGCTTTCTTTCATTAATGCAACTGAATATGCTATAAGTATTGGATGTCTAAATGATTAAGTGGTTTAAAAAAATATTGATTCACCCCCCCTCTCAATATTCTAGGTGTTCAACAATACATGCATGCCACAAACTATAAGTAATTGGGTCTTTTCATGACCCTAAGGATCAGGTTATGACATTCAAATTTATGAGTGTGCAATTGACCTAGATCATTTTTACATATGAAAATATAAACCCTTAAATTATACCTAAATCTAAATCTAAATTTGAAAATATTGTTGCCTTTCTCCTATTAGTTATTGTGAGTTGACTAAATTATACCTTATTTCAATTTTCTTACTAAGGTGGTGTATTTAACGACTAATTTAATTCATTTGACTCACCTAAGATTGATTGAGGAGCTATCTAGGAATATGTTGAGTGCATCTAGAATTCAATAACAAAAAGATAAATGTGTTACAATGACATTGTATTAGCATCCTAGGAGCATATTATATGATTATTTCTTGTCTTCAATTCTTGTTCATCATCATTGAATTGGCTTGCCTAAGGGCTTGACCAAAGAAGAATAAATTCTTATCTAGCAAGATCCCAAATGATATCTATAAACATCATTTGTCTAAATATAGAACATAAGCATAGATAGATTTAGAAATCAAAATTTTAATAAAAAACATATTTGTAATACCAAATTTAATTCTACATATAAATTCAATTCCATTCTTTCAAAAATAAAATATAGATAATCACATAAAATTTATAATTCTTTACATACTCATTAAACAAAACCTAATTTTCTAATACATTAACAAATTAATTTACACAACCGGATCCAAAACTAAATACCCTTTTTCTATTTATTTAAATCCATTACTAACCTAGTATTATCAAATGTCAATCCCATCTCCTTGAATCTAGGGTGATTGTGATATTTTTATTTATTTAATAAATTTAGATATTTATGTGGTGTGATATTTAAATGGACTTCTCTACACCCACTCATCCTCCCTCACAAAGAGACAAGAAGCTCTACACCTATAATATTTGTTTAATAATGACAAAGCTCTACACTTTAATATTATATCTGCCCGTGACTTAGATATTTTGAGCTTACCCACAACCACATAATACATAACATAGGAGAAAGTGTGTAAACAACACCCCTTTCTCACCAAATATCACCAAATAAATTGGAATGACAAGGAAGGAATATAACTGAAATTAGTTATTCTTTACGTGTTTGAGAAGGACTACCTACCAGTTGGAGAGTTTTCACTTTCTTGGAAGCTTTAGTTAGATTGTAAGGATCTCAACAAATATCATTAAATAATACCAAGCTAGATTTTTTTGACACATCAATAGCTATTTGGGCGAGAAAGTCTCCTCTCATTTGTTTTATATGCCAATTCTTTGGTCATAAAATTAAGGGCAGCTTTGTTATGCTTAAGACGTCTCCTCAAACTCTAGCACTAGCATTTAAAGACAAGGGCCGGAACATTATGGGATCAAAATCTATCAAGTTTTGTGAGTCATCTCTTGTAATCAAAACTTAGTAGTATGTTTATAAAATTGATTGAATTCATTATGCTAATGGAATTGTGTTCAAATTCTGCAAGCTCAAGGTTGTTGATAGTCTGAGGGTACCTCCATTACAAGTTCTTTAACTTTCTATGGAGGTTATGGAGGTAAATGTGGTTTGGTTTTATTTGGTGGTTATCTTTTGTGATATTAGGGTTTTTTTTGGACAATAATTTTATGGTTTCTGATATATGAGGATGGTCAGTAAGAGCTCTCAATGGAGGATCCTTCTATGATGAAAATCATCTCATAGAATGTTTGTTTATTTAGAAAAACATTTTGTAAGTTTATTGTTCAATTTACATGCCATAAACTTTCTCTGCTTGATGTTATTTGTCTACATTAAGTTAATATTGTTTTTGCTTCATACAAGTCTATAGACAATATGGCCTCATGCTTTGCACTTCACCAACTTGCATGAGGATGGTCATGATGGCGGATGCAATTTGATTTTCTCACATTTAAGTTCCTCTGTTATTACACCAAAGGAAGAGTTGAGCCATCATACCATATAGATTAATCTTATAATTAATGGTTTATTTATTAGCATAATCAATGTTCATGTCTCTAATGATGGCCCATAGAGATCAACATTATGGATGTGGTTAGCTTAAGCTTGTCTTTTTTTTAAATGGGCTCATTTATGATTACTTTAATATAGTAGAGTTGCTCAAGTACAAAGAAGGAGCTCTATTAATGCATTGGTGCATTTTTATATTATTTAAAAATTGTTTAGGTTTTTAAAACTTGAAGTTTCAACAATGCCCTACCATAACATACCCCAAGTTTACATGGTTTAATATCTATATGGGTTTTAATAAGGTCCTAAAACAATTATATAGTTTCATTATTTCTAAGCAACACGTGTTCCCCCTTTTGTTTGATAGAGGGTGATTAGTGAAACTACATTTGAAGACCATCATTTATGATCATTCTCCCATGATATTTCAACTTTTATGGGATGGAAAGCCCTTCAAAATTCTTAACACTAAACTCTTTCAAAACACATCATTGTTTTTCATAAGAGATAATCCAACTCATCATGCATGTGTGAAACCTTGAGCCTTGCCCATCACTTACTTGCAATTGGAATAAATGGTGGAATATTGCAACTACTTGGAATACCAACTTTCTATGGAAGTTTGGTAAATAGGTGGCGAAAGTTTCCCAAAGGGCCAACATTACTACCAAAATATTTCTTAGTGTTTCCACTCAATTGGAAAGAAACCTTCCAATCTTTCACTCTAGATCTTGACCTTGCTCATCTGAAATATAAGATCCATCTCATCAAATACCACCAAGATAAAGGTACTTATATTTCAGCTTTTTTCATTGGGTCAAATTTGGGGATAAAGCTTCAAAGGACTTTTTTAAATCCCTCCACCTCAAGCAAGACAAAACCCAAATTAAGGTTGTCCAAAATGTTCATTGATAACTCACAACCCTCCTAAATATATCCAATGATTTTTTTGGATCCCTATAGGCTAGTTTCTCATTTCCAAGAGGATACAAATTGTGCTTAAGCTTTATAATAGTGCCTAAATGTTTCAAAATCCCTCCCTTGAGTTGATTCATTATTCCCAAGTTGCTTGTGATGTGTCACATATACTTGATAAGCACCATTTTGTTCTTATGCAATTGGTCAATGAGAATGCCCCTAGTCTAGATGAATTCCTTGTGAACTATTCAAAGCTCTATGGCATTTCACTAGTTTAAACCTACCCTATGTCTACCAAGAAAATATTTTTTAAAAATATTTAGGGAGCACCATCATTGAACAAGGGAATATTAAATGTATACCCAAATCTAGGGTCCTAGAGCTTATCACTTGTTGGAGATCTATCACCTTGCATAACATGTATCAAACAAGATCTCTGGTTATCTTTGGTTTTGTGTCATTGTGACACTTGTGTGCATGTTGTTGTGCAAGTGTGACATGTCATTGTTGCATTATTAGTGTTGTTATTTCAAAAAAAGGTTATTCCATCAGGTTTTATTCTAAGCTTGTCAGCTTGGGGCATTACAACTGTTGTGTACATAACATCCAAAAACCGTAAGATCACCTACCCAAATGCTAAAATTGGAGTATAAGAAAATCGAGATTTTTTTTTGGGTCTTGAAAATCATGCTCATAAATTAATAAAATCATATGGATTTGTATGTCCATACCATTTGATGTCACTTGCCAACATTAATACTACCAAAAATTATAGTTTCAAACCTTTATCAATGTCTTACAAACCCCATATGGAGTTCTTTCAAGAATGAGACCCTATCCTTGCCAAATCCCATGTCGATTTATTCCACGATTGGTTAAGTGTTGCAAGAATGAGACCATGATTAATATATGAGAGATAGAGAGACAACAACACCTACACGACCATCAATTACTAAACCATGATTGCATTCTCTCGCAACACAACACCAAAATAGGATGAGGGAAACATCAACCTCTAATACTCATCCAGGTAATATTAAACAACTATAAACATAAAGGAAAACCTTCACAAGAGTTTACCTAGCCAAATGACACAACTCAACACAAGCGGGAAAGTTGATGAGTCACTATCAAACAACCTCACGCTTCCCAAGATATCTCATTGCAACGCAACAATACACAAGAGGAATAACTACTCCAAAATATCCCATGACCTATGAGGATTGTGGAGGATGCCAACAACACCAACCATGAAGGATTATAATCTTCCCGAGACTTCACAAGATAAATGCACAATCTCCCTAACCCTAGGTATGACAACCAAGTAACTTCGAAAGAAGGCATGCAAAATGAGGTAAGAGAATCCACAAGTTCTCAATGAAATCCCAAAGAAACAAGAAAACAACACCATTATACCCCTAGGATGATGAGGAACAACTTATATTTATATGGTTTTCCCATACAAGGTCTCAAAACAAGGAGAAATATCATGTCTTGAAACATGGGAACTTGACTAGGTTTTGAAGGCTTCAAACAAATTCACCGCCAACAATTCACTGCTAATAATTCACCACCAACAAATTCACTGCCAAAAAATTCACCTTCAACAAATTCACCTCCAAAAATTCATCGCCAATGATTCATCGCCATGAAAAATTCATCTCATGGAAAATTCACCACCAACAATATGATATATGAATTGTTGGTGGTGAATTTTCTAGAAGATGAATTTGTCATGGTGATGAATTATTGAAGGTGAATTTGTTGGTAGTAAGGATTCTGACGATCGAAATGACCAGAATGGAAAATTTGCAAGGCATAAAAATTATTTGGTAGTGTCATAAGGCTTAGAAAACCTCTATCTATCAATAATTAAGAGGGTTTACATTTTAGCTTTTGTATGGGGACAAGGCCGCCCAAGCATAATACTAGGCCACCCTAACACCCTTAGGCAAAAATCTGAGTTTTCTAGCATATTAAACTAGGTCGCCCCTGAATACCAGGATACCTCAAGAGATTACCATGCCACCTCACATACTACTAGGCCACCTCAATATACTACTAGGTTTCCCAACTAGACAACCAAATTTTGGTCATCCAGGGTTAATTTTGAGCAAGACATGGTCACCTAGATACAAGACCAGACCACCCAACTATCAAGTATGACTCTTAAATTCATTTTAAGTACCAAATGAAATGTTCCTAAGTTAATTTTAGCCATTATACATCATGATATAAAAATTCATAGATAAATCATGCTCCGTACCAACACCGAGACATGTAAACAAGCCATTACACTTACTCTGAAATTCAAGGTTATAATTTACATCAATTAGGACTCAAACGTCATTTCAAATTATATTTTACATTTGAATGAAGTAATAATAGCATAAATTAAATTTATTACAACATGATATCGTAACCAATCATGATCTTTGATCCTTCAATCCCCAATGGTGGTTACCACATCACTCGACCTCGTGGAATCAAATGGATCCACTCTTATCATGCTTGGAGATGGTCACATAAGCCACAATCACAACACTCACACCAAACACATGGGGAGAGGGCTTACACACACCATACACAAAGTATACAATAAACATATACATCATATCAAAACACTTAATTAAAAACTCAAGATGGATCCAATAGACATAATCACATGGTACAATCACAAATGGGATAACATAAACCACATTGGGAAACCTAACCAATGTCATATCACAATTTTCATTGGACTAGCTCACCAATTCCATACAAAGATCATCCTTCGGAAAACTCACAAAGGTTAAAACAATACATGCACATGGAAAGGGAGCACACCATTCTTCATGTTCTACTCAACCACACTAGGGTTAGATATTAGAGAGAAAGAGAGGGATTGTAATCGCAGACACTCACGTGGGGATCAATGTGAAACCAAGTATTCTCTAATATAGATGGGGTTACTTGATATAACAAGCATTATTCTCCCTGAGCGACTTGTCTTCCTCAATCATCCTTAACCTATATGAGCACTCAAGGAATGAGGGGGATATCCATTATCTTGGTTAATTAATTACCCATGTTTAATTAGTTTTCACTTCTAATCCAAAACTCCCCACATTGTGATTGCATGTGTGCCACTTTGGGTTGGGTTCACATTAGGAGCCATTCCCATAACTCTCTCTAACACCTACACCCTAAGCTCATCACATCCTCCAATGAATGTTGCATAAAAATAAATGCACAAAATTCAATTTCATTGAAAATTTATAACAAGTTTCTAGAAGAATTATTTCCATAATTCATGAAGGATAATTTTGCTAAAACATTAAAATTCATCATAAAACATCTAAAACATTCATATTTTCTCATCTTATTTTGCATTGAAAAACCATAAGTTTCCCAAAATCTCCATTAATGAAGCTTCAAATTTTAGAATTTCAATTTCAATTTCCTAAATTAACCTTTGGCTCTAAATAACAAATGAGTAAGGAGACTTCCTTCCCCACATTAAAATTCATCTCATCACTCCCAAATTTTTATTTTTTAAAAATAAATAACAAAAAAAAACCATAGAAAACCCAAATTCGCCATTGAAGAAAAGCTTGAAATTTTAAATTAAAATTTCCTAAACTCTAAAAATACCCTTTTTCTCAAGACATGCCCAACAAAACACTTTTGAAGTCAATTTTACAATTCCTACATTTTGGAAAAAAAATCCATAACCATGGCTCTATTTGGGATTTTTTTCAAAATTTGAAATAAATTTAAATCCTAAACTAAAACTTCAAATTGTAATCTATAAAGGAAGTCATATGCTCCCTTAAGGGTGAGCACGGTATCCAAAACAAGAAAGAGCTCAAATAATGGAGAGGAGAAGAAGATTACCTCAAATCGAAAAGCATATAAAACACATGAGAATTTACAAATTACCAATTTGGAGAAGGCACAATCACACACATGCAAGCAAGATTCATTTCCTATCCCAATCCATCCATATCCCAATCCATTATTTTCCAAATCCACCCAATTTCACCCCATTTCAAATTTTCCAAAAAGAAGGTTTTTTGAACATTTTACTTCACAATAATGAATAATAATAAAAATGACCAACTCTTTTCCTTTTTGAACCCTTTTCAATTTTATCTTTTCTATTTTTCTCTGATTGCCCAATATAAATAAAGCATCCACATTTAATCTTTTGAAGTCCTTTAAATCCTTACAATTAAATTGATAATAATTACACACTCTCATCCCAAGGTTTTTCTAAAAACATTTAGACTGCAAGACTCAATCAGGTATCCATCCCCATATAAACTGCAGTGTGTCTGGTAAAAGAATTTTAGGTGACTAGTGGCGTTGGCACGACATGCCTGTTAGAGTAATAAGTTATTACACTTAATTAATTATATCATATTGGTTAATTAATTAAGTCACTTATTCCTTTAGTTACTTAAGCTAAACTTAGACACATTAATAATTGATTAATTATTAAGTGTGCACACTAGGGTTTCTTGATCTCCTTCATAAGGATTGATCTCTTTGTAATAATTGATTCTCAATAATGCATTTTTACTTTGAGGTTTACAAAACATCTTCTTTGGTTCTAAATGTCTTTTGTATGCGATAGGTATTTGCATGCAAGTGATTCTTGGGGATTGTGAAGTTGTATTTCTCAACTTCTACATGGTATCAGAGCTCCAGACCTACAGCTGCCTGTTTGTCTTTTGAAGATATGGTCTTTCAGCGAGTTTCAAGTGCAAGGGTTTCCACAAGCATGTTTTTGCAAGATCTGGAGGTAGCCAATTTTTTGGGACACTTTGGGCTTAAATGGAGGTCACCATTGCGTTCGTAGCAGCCAAAAACCCTAGGAACATCTGCCAAATCATCAATTTCTGAGCAGTTGATTCGGAAGGCAAAAACAATTTGCCAGGGAGGTCGTACGGCCTCCCCAACACGCATTTTGAGGCTTCGACATTCAAAAAAAATAAAAATTGATTTTTTGAGAAATATTTTGCGTTGCCCACACAAATCATCCCACCACCCGACAACCACCAGTCCACCACCACCACCGATGGCTCCACCATGCTGCACCGTCGGTGCACCCAACCCCTACGGGCTCCCTCAGTTTCCACCCCAATCACATTGAGGACAAGGGGCCCTCCGCCAACCCCTGTGGGATCCTCCACTGCCGCTGAGGTTCTATGGAGGACCAGGGGCTCCACCCCAGCCCCTTGCCCTGGACCTTCGGTCACATGGGTGACCAGGGGCCAAATATTTTTTACAAGGGGGGCAATTTTTTGCAGCGACGACCAAATGGCCGTCAAATTTACGCTCGGGAAGTGCTGACATCAGCATGACATCAGCGGTTGTACGATACTCTTTGCTCCCTCCTAACCCAAGTTTTCCCTAAAGGAGCAATTTTTTTCTTTTTGGCATACCTTGGGCATACAGTATCGAAATCGAGCAAGCGAGATATCAGCGAAAAGCTAGTTTTGAGCATTATCCTGTGGTGTAGTTTATTTTTCAGTATTTTTCTGTTTAGCTGAATTTATTTCTGTTTGAAGTCAGATGTTCATTTATCTCTTCCGAGCTCATAACTTTTTGCCACGATCTTCGATTTTTGCTATCTTTGCGGCGTTGGAAAGGTATTGAGGAGATCTGCGTTGATATCCATATACTTTTTCTGTATCTATCCTAGGTTGATTTCTTAGTCCATATTTGGCCCGATGGGTTGTTTGGAGATTACTTGGATGTTTTGGCAGTTGGAAGGGTGAAACTTGGATCTTTGCACTTCATTTTCAGTAATACATCATTCAATAATCGACTGCTGCTTCATAGATTACAGAGTTGTTCCTGTTTGGAGTTTTTGAGTGCTCCGTGGCATCGGGTATGTTATTGATTTTTCATGATTCCTTAAGTCAATCAACGACTCTCATCTGGTTTCAGTAGTAAACAAAATTATCCTACCTTGCTTTCCAAATTTTGGTTCCAATGTTACTCCACAGTGTTCTTCCAGTGCTTCTTTGCAGCATGTCATCTTATTGTAGGGGGGTTTTTTCCCACTAGGTTTTTCTTCTCTACCTCATTCTTTCATTTGTAAATGGGTACCTGATCAGGCCTAGTTGTCGGGATCCATCTTTGTTTTCATGCATCTTTTTTCTAGTATTTTAGCTACTCCCTAAGTTCATCTTAAGCGGGGGTGTTAGAGTAATAATTTATTGCACTTAATTAATTATATCATATTGGTTAATTAATTAAGTCACTTATTCCTTTAATTACTTAAGCTAAACTTAGGCACATTAATAATTGATTAATTATTAAGTGTGCACACTAGGGTTTCCCTTTTAGGTTTCATTTAGGGTTTCTTGATCTCCTTCATAAGGATTGATTCTGAATAATGCATTTTTACTTTGAGGTTTACAAAACATCTTCTTTGGTTTTGAATGTCTTTTGTATGTGATAGGTATTTGCATGCAGGTGATTCTTGGGGACTGTGAAGTTGGATTTCTCAACTTCTACAATGCCCTCCTATACCGTGGGGATGGTGGGGAGACTATACCTCATGACCTCTTTACTGCAATAGGATGCTTTAACCAATCGAGCTAGGCCCACCACCCCTGGTTTTTCTAAAATTAATTAGCTTAGACATATTTTCATTTTTCTCGTATTTTTCCAAAATATATTTTATATTTTGATATCACTCTGGAAATTATTTAAATTCCTAACATTTCATTTACAATAAAAACGTAATTTAACTATCATTTAAATATTTACCTTAATCTGATTCTATGATTAAAATACAATTAAATGATGCAATTTGCAACTTATTAAATATTTTGTAGAAAATTTGAAAATAGAAATTTATTTGAATCAAGCATGTATTAGAATTTCAAAACACATAGGGATTCCAAAATAACTCCTAACTCATTTCTGAGTTCACCTAGGGTCAAACATGACATATATCATACTTGATTCAAGTACGATTAGGAAATGGATATGGAGGGGCCCAATGTGACATCTCTGAATTAACCACCATTGGGGAATATCTCAAACCTATGTAGCCAAGTGGAGAAATAATCCTATACCTATAACCATCCAACACATGTCAAGGGTACCTGCTCAATGTATATATATAAAAAGAACATAACCATCCAATGGGGGGCGGGTGCATGGAAATGGGTAGCAATTTCGTGGACACCCCCTAAAAAAATATTTGAAAAAACATAACGCGAGCGCGCTATAACACGCTCGCGTTATGGCTTGTTATGCTGAGCCTGAGGCTTGACAACTACAAACCAATAACGCGCTCACGTTATTGATTGTTAAAAGCAAAAAAAGAAATGCAAATCTCTCATTTGGATTTCAACTGGTTTTTTTTGCAACCGCGGCCAAAACCACCACAATTTCGCGCTCGTGTTCTAGGAGGAAAATCTCAACAAATTTCTTCACCAACAATCCCTATTTCTTCGCAACAATGGCGCCACGATGACGAGGAGCTGTGAGAGGTAAGGATTCTATGGTTTTTATTTTTAATTAGTTATTTTTAGGTTGAATTTGTTAGTTTTAGGTTGAATTTGATATCTATTTGTTTGAATTTTTAGGAGATGCAAATCAACCTAAAAACCCTCAAAATCCTCAACAGGAAGACCAACCAAATCCTCAAGATCAAAATCAACCACAACATCAACCTCCTCCACCAATGACTCAACCCCCTCCTGGTACTCAACAAAATTAATGAGTGAAATTGAGAACAACAAAAAGAGAATTGAGGATTTGATCAGTAGGTTGAGTGATCCAAATGGTTCAACCACAGAAAGAATTACCCTAGCTAATTCATTAAAAGATATGTTAAAAAATGTAGATTCAATTAGCAAACAAATAATTGGATGGCAAGATAGGAGGCAGGCGACTATGGATTATTATGCAAATAAACTATCATACAAGGATGCGAAGGATTTAAAAATTATAAAAGGTGATTTGTGCTCATTATTCATTGACCCATACACAAATCAAAATATTACCCTCAATGCGCAGAGGTTTCCTATCCATTGGTGCCACTACCAACAGATTAGGGACCAGTTTTATGATAGGTGGTACATGGTCTTCGATTACCCACCGTGCAACAATTGTGAGGTCCCGCAATATTTCCTTAGGAAACTATACAGTGAGTTCATATTGAACAAAATCCCAAATTATTTTGATATGAGTGATTTTCAGGGGAGAGGTGGGGGGTCAGCTCAGGATAGACTTGGTGCACAGCCGGATCCTGCGCGATAAGGTAGATGAGCTCTTGCTAGGCCACCTCGTGAGCACGTTGTTATGCCTTCCATCATGAAGGAAAGTGTTGACATAGAGACATTGCAGGCAATCAACACTTTACCCAGAGTGTCATCCATCATACTAGCCCTATTCTACAACGCCATCCAGGGGAGTCTTCGAGTGGTGGCCTTCAAACACATGTGTGTCAATCTTGCGGGGCTACTTGTTCATATGACCCCACCAACATTCAGGAGACTGGTACGCAAGATCCATCTACAGCTATGGAGATGGAGAGGGTAGCTAACATTTTTCATGAGGCATATGGCATTTATAGTCAGGTGAAAGTTAGTGCATGTTTTCATTGAATTTAATTTATTAAATTTTGATTTTGAAATGCAAGATTAACTAAAAATGTTTTATGATTTTAATAAAATTGCAGGGTCACAGTGTTGAGACTGGATACACTGGCCCCCCACCAACCTTTTTCTGCAGTACACCTATCGCTAGGGTATGTAACTAGTAAACAATTATAAATTTATTGCATGTTAATAGCATTATTTTATGAATGGTAATTTAATATGCGATTTTGGATGTTGAACAAACTAATATTGGAGGTTTTGATGGAACACTTCCCAATGGCGGTGGATTTACTCAAACCTTCACATAGGTAATAGAATAAAGAGCTTAACTAATGAATCAAGTACTTAATATATTTGTGTAGTTTATATGCACATCATTGATTACGTTGAATATTTTGTTGTTTTATTTTTCAATTGTTGCGAGATGATACACCTCCGAATGTGACGAGGGCAATGGATATTGGTGTGACATCTGCTATACAATCCTCGATGGCTCTGACAGAAGAGGTATGAGGCAAATTAGTAAATTTCAATTTACATTTGTTGTTATAGATGTTAGTGAAAAATCAAACCATTATTGATTCACATAGTTTAATTTCTATTTGTATGGTTTATACAGGGCTTGAGCATGCCTGAGCATGGGCGTGAGGATATTTACCTCATGGAGAGAGATCGTGAGATGGCTGTAATTGATTATTTTGTCAAATATATCATTTTTTATAATGTAATTTCTATATATTCATGTCTTTACTTCTTATTGTAACAATTAAAACTTCACCATGAACTAAACCCTAGGAGGAGTAGAAGGAGTACTCCACGAGTGCAGCAAAAATGAGTGATAGACCTATCGCCATCCGAGTGAAAAGGAAAGGGAAATATTTTATTTCCAGGGAATGGAGAGCAATGACTTTTGATTCCAGATTCCTTTGTTGTATGCCTACATGGCAGTTTTGTACATATTTTTTATTGGACATATTTGACATTGTATGCCTATATGGCTATTTTGTACATATATTTCATACTTATATCGACATATATTGATGTATTCCAACATGGCTATTTGGTTAATACAAATATATTTTATCGATGCCTATCTATATTTGCATTTTAAATTGATGGTTCAATAGTTATGATTTACGTGTATTCAAAGTAATTTCTATGTTAATACAAATATCTTTTATCGATGCTTATACTTATGTGATTGATGTATGTTTGTGTATGGGATCATAGTAATTTATGTTTGATGATGCTATTGTGTCTTTAAGGTTTATTTATTAAAGGATGCATGAAACAAGTTTTAAATCCTTAAAAATCATTGAATTTCTTAGGTTTTTCTATTTGTCGAGTCTGGGCTCCGAGCCCGATTCCAAGTCAAAAATTGGCTTGTCAAGTCCAAGGCGAATCCAAGTCTTGTAACACTAGTGTGAACACATCGAGGAATAATGTATATGTCGATGAAGAGAGAACCCATCCTTGTCTCCAAATAAACCATGAGATATGGGTGGTCGAGATAAAACATCACTCTTCTAGATAGTTCGAACCATAATCTTTCATGGCTGCAAACACACCTTCATTATGTGTGTTTTTTATCCTACTGAAGAAATGGTGGAACATGTTGTAGATCAAATATTGCAACCCTAAGTCCACAAGAAGGTTACTTGTCCCGATTTCCGCAAATGTCTTTAAGATGTTCATCCCTCTTGAGTAATGCCAACCACTATCATCGGGTGCCATGCTTCTAATGGAAAGTCAATTTGTTGCAATACCCAAACGCTAGTAGGTTCATTCACTCTAATACCACTGTAATGACTCGAGCTCTGGATCAATAAATTTTTGATTTATTTCTTATTGGATTGACAAAGGTTGTCATCCAATATTATTAAGATAGATAACAGAGTCCCCAAATTATAAATGAAATAAATTTTGAATATGAAATCTAATTCAAATATTAATTTGATAATGGAAATTTGATAAATAAATATAATAGTTGTTTCTAATTAATCAATTAAAATAATGTGCTAGCTTTGAATATAAATTTGCCTATCATTGATATATAGGCCTTGAGAATTGGGATGCCTTTCCTAATCGATACTTTGTACTCATGCATCTAACTTTGAGTCCTTTCCGGATTATATGCTTGAAACGTATACTCCCATATTATAAAAAAATTCTCATATAGACTTATCCCACACTAGGTAATTCAATAATAAAAATAAGTCTGCAAATTGATTACCCTGATCTTCCCTTCTTATTCTCTTTTATACTCAAAAACTACACAATTGAATCCTTACAGCAATATCACAATTTGACACATTGTAGAAAATACCTCCTACTTATCAATTGATGAGCTAAAGGGGCTCTATAATGAATTTTTCATAAGGAACAACACTTGCTAAAGGTTTTGCAAATGGGGTTGCAAGCTAAGTGGGCTTAACCTTGGGGAAAAAACTTTGTGGTTAAACACTTGAGCTGGAGTAGTTATGGGATGGGTGACCTCCTGGGAAGGCCTAGTGCCTCACCTCTGTGAGCATCACCTACATGCAATGAGTGCTAAGTGGTGCATTCATTATCATGAGAGATGGGTTCTTGTGAACTTAGCCTTCTTTCAATCCATGTCAGCCTTGGGACCGTACAGGAAGCTGGAGGTCATACCAAGTACGGGATCAACAAGTTTGTATAAGAAATCTAAAAAACAGATAACATTGTGAATAATTCTTATCTTATCTTCTCCAAAAGTTCATCAACAACCTCCATTTGAGTCTCTCAAGGCTTTACATAGTGTTTTACACCCTTGTCTAATTGATCCACGCCCTCAACTAACTAAAAACCAACTTTCAAAACAGGTAACCGTTGCATTTCAAATTTGTTGCTTTAAGCAACTTACAAATTTGCAACTTTAGACTCCTCCAACCTAAGGGATCGATCCGGTAGAACATAGCTCAGAGCGATTCCACATGTTTCAGTGTGAAAGAGGACCATGTCTAGCGTAAACATACCTATTAGGATGTGTTGGAACATTCCGCTTGGTCACACAAGTTGCAAAACAAAATTTGCACCACTTTGCAACTTTGCACTACTTGCATTTGATGTTTTTTCCATCAAGTGAAAATCCACCACCACAAGAAAATCACTCCGAGATAGCCAAAACGGAGAGAGATTTTTATAGAGGGGCTCAATGTGATCCTGTAGGATCAGATGAAAAGTTTCTAAGCATCACGTTATCCAAGTAATAACATGCTAAAGTTTGTAGCCACTTTGCACTTTGGACCCTTAAGGGATTGATTCGGTGGAACGTAGCTGGGAGCGATTCCACGTGTTTCAGTGCGAAACAAGACCATGCCTAGCATAAAAATACCTATTCAGACACATTGGAATAGTTAGTTTGGTCATACGATTTGCAGAGTGAAAGTTGCACCACTTTGCAACTTTGCACAGCTTGAATTTGACACTTTTTCCATCAAGTGAAAATCCACCACCACGAGAAAACCACTCCAAGACAGCCAAAATCGAGAGAGGTTTTTCTAGAGGGGCCCAACACCTTCCCGTAGGATCAGATGAGAATTTTCTAAGTGTAATGGTATCCAAGTAATAGCATGCTAAAGTTTGCAGCCATTTTGCACTTTGGACCCTTCAAGGATCGATCTGGTGGAACATAGCTCAGAGCGATTCCACATGTTTCAGTACGGAAGAGGACCATGCCTAGCTTAAACATACCTATTTGGACATGTTGAAACAATCTGCTTGGTCACACAAGTTGCAGAATGAAAGTTGCACCACTTTGCAACTTTGCACTGCTTGCATTTGATGCTTTTTCCATCAAGTGAAAATCTGCCACCACGGGAAAACCACTCCGAGATAGCCAAAAATGAGAGAGGTTTTTGTAGAGGGGATCAACGTGATCCTATAGGATTAGATGAGAAGTTTCTAAGAATCATGGTATCCGAGTAATAGCATGATGAAGTTTGCAACCATTTTGCACTTTGGACCCTTAAGGGATCGATCCGGTGGAACATAGCTCGGAGCGATTCCACGTGTTTCGGTGTGAAAGAGGACCATGCCTAGTGTAAAAATACCTATTTGGACATGTTGGAGCAATTATTTTGGTCACACTTGTTGCAAAGCGAAAGTTGCACCACTTTGCCACTTTGCACAGCTTGAATTTGACACTTTTTCTATCAAGTGAAAATTCGTCGCCACGAGAAAACCACTCCGAGACAGCCAAAATTGAGAGAGGTTTTTCTAGAGGGGTCCAACATGATCTTGTAGGATTAGATGAGAAGTTTCTAAGTGTCACGGTATCCAAGTAATAGCATGCTGAAATTTGCAGCCATTTTGCACTTTGGACCCTTAAGGGATCGATCCGGTGGAACATAGCTCGGAGCGATTCGACGTGTTTCGATGTGAAAGAGGACCATGCCTAGCGTAAAAATACCTATTCGAATGCGTTGGATCAGTTATTTTGGTCACACAAGTTGCAGAGCGAAAGTTGCACCACTTTGCAACTTTGCACAACTTGAATTTGACACTTTTTCTATCAAGTGAAAATCCGCCGCCACAAGAAAACCACTCCGAGATAGCCAAAACCGAGAGAGGTTTTTCTAGAAGGTTCCAACATGATCTTGTAGGATCAAATGATAATTTTATAAGTGTCACGTTATCCAAGTAATAGCATGCTGAAGTTTGCAGCCATTTTGCACTTTGGACCCTTAAGGGATCGATCCGGTGGAACATAGCTCGGAATGATTCAACATGTTTCGGTGAAAAAAAGAACCATGCCTGGCATAAAAATACCTATTCGGACGCATTGGAGCAGTTATTTTGGTCACACGAGTTGCAGAGCGAAAGTTGCACCACTTTGCAACTTTGCACAACTTGAATTTAACACTTTTTCTATCAAGTGAAACGCCGCCACCAGAAAACCACTCCGAGATAGCCAAAACCGAGAGAGGTTTTTCTAGAGGGGTCCAACATGATCTTGTAGGATTAGAAGAGAATTTTTTAAGTGTCATGGTATCCAAGTAATAGCATGCTAAAGTTTTCAACCATTTTGCACTTTGGACCCTTAAGGGATCGATCTAATGGAACATAGCTCAGAGTGATTCGACGTGTTTCGGTGCGAAAGAGGACCATGCCTAGCATAAACATACCTATTCGGATGCGTTGGAGTAGTTAGTTTGGTCACATGAGTTGCAGAGAGAAAGTTGCACCATTTTGCAACTTTGCAACTTTGCACAGCTTGAATTTGACACTTTTTCTATCAAGTGAAAATCCGCCGCCAAGAGAAAACCACTCTGAGATAGCCAAAATCGAGAGAGGTTTTTCTAGAGGGGTCCAATGAAATCCTATAGGATTAGACAATAATTTTCTAAGTGTCATGGTATCCAAGTAATAACATGTTGAAGTTTGCAACCATTTTGCACTTTGGACCCTTAAGGGATCGATCTGGTGGAACATAGCGCAGAGCGATTCTACATGTTTCGACATGAAATAGGATCATGCCTAACATAAACATACCTATTCAGACGTGTTGGAACAGTCTGCTTGGTCACATGAGTTGCAGAAAAAAAGTTGCAAATTGTTTACATGACCTTTTTCACATTGTTTACATTTCAAAATTCAAAGTTTGCAAATTTTCATATTCAACGCATTTACAGAACAAGGTGCTACTACACCAAACATGAACTCAAACCTTACAATATTTGAGTATATCTTATTATATAATTAAATCTTATTACAATGTCTTAGGCACTTCGTTCTCACAGATATTTTACAATGCCACTCATACATTCAAGATTCTCTTTAAATGTCTACATCATAGGTGCTCATTATGAGGTTAAATTCAAATGAGTAACTTGAGATTCCCTCACTAAGCTTCACACGCTCTTTTATAATGGCTTGAAATCAAAATTGAGATTTGTCAAGATCATCAAAATAAGGATGTTGCATTGCTTTTTTGGCTGAGATTCTCTTTGATGGCTCTTAAATCAACATTTTCTACAACGAAAGATCAATCAATTTTTAGTAGTTTACTTACAAATACGCAAAGTAAAAGAGAAAAAGAAAGAGCATCCAAAATGGAAATGAAATAAATATAGATGGAAGGCACTTACAGATGTTCCATGCAGGCATCAAAATAAGGATGTTGCATTGCTTTTATGGTTGACATTCTCTTGGATGGCTCATATATTTGCATTTTTTGCAAGGGGACACCAATCACTGTAAAAGAAGATGATAGCATTGGCATCAAATAAATTAATGTGCATACAATTATAAATTAATAAGAACTAATGTGCATATACTTACAAATTAATCCAACAAACCATACGGGTCTGCTCTACTCTTTATTGTGTCAAGTATTACCTCATAGTCAGACTCATGGACCTTCCATAACGTCTTGTTCAAAGGTCTACCCCCATATTTGGTCAAATGAACATTGGATGCCACAACAAGGTTCGAGTAATGAAGAATCTTACAATGCATGTCAAAGTCCTGAAATAGCCAATGTTTAACACTTGAATTTGGGTACCTTCTAAGCCATGTTCCAGTAACCACAACTAAGCCTGTAGGGTATTTGATGTTTTCTCCATCTATAACTAGGGCCTCCAAAAAAAATTTGGTCTCAACACAACAACACAAGTAATAGTCTATTCCCTCTTCATTGTCTTCATCTGCAATAACTGCATAAACATGCCCTGCATTGATATGTGCAAAAAATCTCTTGAAATTTGTCAACATTACGAATATAGTACAAAGTAAGATAACGATATGGAATTTCGATAACTAAGAAAGTAGATATATCACCTGGTTGAACTAGATCTGATACGTGGTCAAAGTCGATCGATGATTCCATTTGTGTCAGTTCCAATGCCGTCGGAGGGCGATACGTGTGAAGTGGGCTAAGATAACTTGTGAACCATTTGTCAACCCACTCCCCTAACTCACAATCATTCCAGGCTTGCATTGTACATGAAGAACAAAAGCATGCCATCTTTTGTGTATCGATACTCCATGAACCTGCATTTGAGCTAAGGAAAGAGTGTACCTCACTCGATCCTATTAGTATACAATAGTCTTCATATGGTGCAATGTTAGTATCATCCATCAACCAAAAAAATCTATGAACTGAAGACGTACCTTCATTACCTAGACCCATCAAAGCATTACACCACTCGATGATTGATTTTGCATCTATCAACTTTGCACTGTCTTTATACTTTAACTCTTCTCATGCAAATGCTCTTTTCACACATGCTCCTACACCATCATGCTCCCCCTTTCCATTTCCAGCCTCACAAAAGTTCCACATATGTTGAACACCTGTAATGACATGCATCCTGCACAACCAGTAGAACATGCGTGAGTTCTTGAACTGTGCTGCAAATTTATAAGACCATATTATATGTTGATCGTATTCTATGCCCCTCTAAGCCAAACCACTATAGAACATCTGGAAGCAACCTTGCACGAAAAGGGAGAGAGGGAGGGAGAGGGAGTGGGAGAGAAAGATGGAGAGAGGGAGGGAGAGGGAGAGGGGGAGATAGAGAGAGTGGGAGAGAAAGAGGGAGAGAGGGAGGGAGAGGGAGAGGGGGAGAAAGAGATAGCAGGAGAGAGGGAGAGGGAGAGGGAGAGGGAGAGGCAGAGGGTTAGAAATAGAAAGTGGGAGACATGGAGATAGATAGGGAGGGAGAGAGGGGTAGAGTGGGAGAAAGAGAGAGTGGGAGAGAAAAAGGGAGAGAGGGAGGGAGAGGGAGTGTGAGAGAAATATGGAGAGGGGGAGGGAGATGGAGAGGGGGAGAAAGAGAGAGGGGGAGAGAAAGAGGGAGAGAGGGAGGGAGAGGGAGAGGGGGATAAAGAGATAGTGGGAGAGATGGAGATAGAGAGGGGAAGAGTGGGAGAAAGAGAGAGTGAGAGATAGAGAGGGAGGGAGAGATGGGGAAGAATGGGAGAAAGAGAGAGTGGGAGACGGTAGATAATTCTCCTTCAACCCTAATCCCTCTACCCTTGTACCCTCTTAATCCTTGAACCCTCAACCCTCAACCCTTAAACCATAATCCCTATACCCTCTTAATTCTTGAACCCTCAACCCTCAACCCTTCAACCCTAATCCCTCTACCCTTATACCCTCTTAATCCTTGAATCTCAACCCTTAACCCTTCAACCCAAATCCCTCTACCCCTATACCGTCTTAATCTTTGAACCCTAACCCCTCAACCCTTAAACCCTAACCCCTCAACCCTTAAACCCTAATCCCTCAACCCCTATAACCTCTTAATCCCTAAACCCTCAACTCTTAAACCCTAATCCCTCAACCCCTATACCCTCTTAATCCCTCAACCCTCAACCCTTAAACCCTAATCCCTGAACCAATATACCCTCTGAATCCCTCAACCCTCAACCCTTAAACACTAATCCCTAAACCCCTATACCCTCTTAATCCCTCAACCCTCAACCCTTCAACCCTAATCCCTCTACCCATATACCCTCTTAATCCTTGAACCCTCAACCCTCAACCCTTAAACCCTATTCCCTCAACACCTATACCCTCTTAATTCCTCAACCCTCAACCCCTATACCCTCTAAATCCCTCAACCATCAACCCTTAAACCCTAATCCCACAACCCCTATAACCTCTACCCTATAACCTATTAATCCCTCATCCCTAAAATATAAACCCTTAAAACCTAACTCGTAAACCCTCTACCCTCTACCGTCAATCCTCTACCCTCTACCCTCTACCCTCAACCCTAATCCCCCAACCCTTAAACCCACTTAGTAAACTCTCTACCCTAATCCCTCAACCCTCTTGACTCTTAAACCCTCAACCCTTAAACCCTTAAACACTCAACCCTAAACCCTCGACCCTCAACCCTAACCCCTTAAACCCTAAACTATTAAACCCTTTACCCTCAACCCAATACTCTCTACCCTAAACCCTAATCCCTCAACCCTTATATCATGAAATCCAAGAAAACTCTCTACCCTAATCCCTAAACCCTCAACCCTTAATCTCTCAACCCCTTTAACCTCTACCCTATATATTGGACCCTCGACTCTATACCTTAAACCCTCAATCTTCAACCCTCAACCCTTAAACCCTCTACCCTTTACCCTATAAATTAAATGCTCAACCCTCAATTCTCAATCCTCAACCCT
>CM021102.1:45513565-45594223 GCA_007115665.2 Sequoiadendron giganteum | reverse complement strand
TTGGCACCCTACCTACATAGCTCTCTCTTTCTCTATGTCTCTCTCTGTCTCTATCTCTCCCTCTCCCCCAATTCTCTCTCTCCCAGTCCCCTCTCTCTCTCCCTCCTCTATCCCTCCCACCCTACCTAGCTAAGTCCCCCTCACTCCAACCCCTTCTCTCCCACTCCCTCTCTCTTAAACTCTCACTTCCACCCCCTCTCCATCTCTCTAGATTCTCTCTCTCTCTAAATTCTCCCTCTGTTTAAAGACATACATACAAGCATAATACATATAATCTTACATCCATACAAGCATACATACATACATGACATACATGTACATACAAACATACAAATATATTAGCATACATTCAATATATTGGCATTTAACATAAAGGAAGACATAATGCGAGCACGTTATAACGCGCTCGCGTTATGTCCTAGTTGATATGTTCCCCACAGAAGCAAAAACCATATGAAAAGTGAGATATAACGTGAGCGTGTTATATCTTGCTTTGAGAATTCTCGAGCCTTAGGCTTGGTATTTTCCTTGGAATATGAACCCAAAGGCTTGGAGAGCATTCCCAATGACCAGAGACGTGCTTTTAAAAAATCCACCATATTTCTCATAATCGAGTTCATGCTCACCGTCAGGATTTCACGTGGTTCAATATCAAAAAAATCGAGCACATGGGTAATCTTGGGTTATCTCTTAGCTATCCAATGATGTAATTTTTTTCACTTTTTGAAAATGTTAAGTCTTTCATCCATAATTTATTTTATTTGTATATCTTTTTTTTGCCAAAAAGCAGTGTTTGGTATTTTTTTCGTTATAAATTAACCATTCATCAATTTTTCAAATAAATTACATTTTTAGAAACTAGACTCCATTCTACAAAATTAAAAAATAAAAAATAAAAAAAATCAATTAGTTTCCAAAATTTGTAGGGGTAGCACGACCAAAATTCTATTTTCAAGAAATGTCCACTTCACAAATTAGTAAAAAATTAAATATTCATTAAAAAATTATCAAAAAAATTGTGCATCAACAACATACTATTAGCTAACTTTTGACCATTGGGATTTTAAAAATACTAAAAAAAAGGTCACCGTACGAGGGTCGTACAAGAGTTGCTATGTTATGTTTTTCTAACAAAAACAACACCAATTTGTGTATGTCCCTCGTTTGAACCCCTTAATCTCAACCATTTTCAAAATAAATTAGTAGTTTAGAAAGTAGACTCGGAGCACTTGAATCCTTCTTTTTGTTCCATCTCAAAATTTTGAGTCTACGCATCCTCAATTTCACGTCCAAGGTCAGTATTTCCTTATTTCAAAAAAAAGTTGTCCACTTAAGTCCCCTTTTTGGGAACCATCTTGGTGCACTTACCCTGGGGTCCAATATCATAATCAAAAAATAACACATATACATCTGTCATATAAATCATTTCTCCTAAAAATCAATAATCAAGATTGTATTTAATCATAGCATAAATAATGCATATCATTGAAATGAATCATAATGATAACCAAACATGTAAATGTACAAAATTCCAATAACCAACATCTTGAGGAACCTCATCTCAAATATGCAATGGTTCATACACACCATCAGAACCATAAAAAGACTCATTGTAGAATACATGAGGAATTAGTGAAGCTAAAAATCCGATCTCACATTAACAAGATGCAAATGGAAGGGACACTACATCAGTAATGTTCATTTTTCTCTAAGATACACCATTTGAATGTGTAAGGACAAATATCTCAAAAAATGGGCAGGAAATTGTAGATATAGATCCTTGATACCATGTTGTCTAGTGATGATTGAATCTCATAGCTCCCAAAAATCACTTGCAACCAAAGTAATCCATCACAAAAGAGATAAAAATGAAATAGTGTACTATGAATCCTTGAGAATTGTATTGATGCAGTAATGAAATATTGATTACAATATACAATGAATTATCCTTGATAAAGTATAAATAAACCCTAGATGAAACCCTTGGTGTATATTAAATTAGATCACGACATGTATCATAATATAATAACTTGAGACAAAAAAATATCACATGACTTAAGAAATATTAAGCATTCTAGTTTGAAAAAGAGACCTAAGTGATAACCTTTTTTAATCTAACAACCACATTGAGCATCTATTTATCTTGTCCATGCTTAGAGCTCTTGAATTTGGTTTTTTCTCTCTATTGTTCAAAATATTTTTCCATGCTTCAACCTATCTCTCCATCAATGAGAAAATATCAAATAGATTTTATATATTTAGATCTATTTGAAAAGTTTTTCATGTTGCCTCTTCACTTTATGTGTTAATTGTGGAATATTTTGGCTACTTAAGTACCAATAAGTCTTTGCAAAGTATCATTAAAGGGATTTATCTCTCTTCTAATTTGCAACAACTCATTGATGGATGCTTTGTTGATAATTAATTCCTTGCACTTGCAAATAATTGAGTATCTTTCAAAGAAGTCATAGATTTCCTTGATACCTTGTATTAGGAATCTAGATTGAAAATTTAATGCAACTAACTCAATACTAGAGACAAATATCTTTCAACCTAATATATAGAAAAATTTACATGGTGGTAGTTTTTCAAAGAGGACATATTCAAGTTTATCATAATTATGATTATCTTTAACTGACCACATTCTACTTTGTGGCATTATGTTATGCGAAGAACTAAAAATATATATCCTTGTAAAATTATAGTCCTATTCTTTGATTGGATTTTTTTCACACTAAAGTGTTAGCAACTACCCATATTTGGTACTCTTCCTACAAGGCCCCTTCTAAATATTATTATATAAGATCTTCAAATCCATGTGTGACTTCCTCTAGGTCAATGTCAATAATACAATATTGTTTTAATAGACTAGCTTGGGATATTTTACTTTCCCTATGAAAAGGGTGGGATGAGCATTTCAGTTTGTGCAATTAATGGTTCAAAGGTTCAAAAGATTATTCTTAAACATTGTGTTGCCTCTGGTTCACCTTACTAAAAAATAAGTTAGAAAGGAATTGTCCTCCACACTCTTGAGCATTTAGGAGATATTCAAGGCAATCAATTCCTTCCTCAATTTTAATATGTATGGATTGAAAATAATTATCTTTTGACTACCATAAGACTTGGTTTTCTCTAATAATCAATAGCTCTATTCCATTAGTAGAAATATATATAATTAAATATATTTGGGTCTATCACCAAGGCATCAAAACTATTAGAGATAATATATTTTAGAGGTTGGACCACATGGAAAATATCGCAAGAAAAATCCATATTGTTCACGGTAATTTCCTTTCCATCCTTTGCATTGAAGAAATTGTGTTTGATGATATGATTCACAAATTAGGCTTCAACCTCCTCTAGCCTAGTGGAATAATCAGTAGTGGAACTTTGATACGAGGTTTATGAATTATAATCTTGCTCTTCTCTACAAGAATCTAATCCCTTTGATCAAGTTTTAGTTTTGTATTGAAGGGAAAATTTGTATGTAGATGAATTTATGGAGCTATTTCAATGTAGATAGATATATTTCCAATGGTAAGTTTTTGTTGTGCAATAATTCTCATAGTGTCATGCAAACAAAGAAATCAAGTCATAATAATTTTGTGAACTAGAATTTCCCTTACTTATCAAAGGTGAAAATACATGATAAATAATTTATAGCGGGAAAAATAGCTATGTGTGGTCAAATAAGATATGTATATCCATTTTATTTTCCAAGAATCTAGAGAGGCACAACCCATGATGATGGGTGTTCTACAAAGCTACAAGCATGGACCTATAAAAGAACATACTCTATAATGTGAGTTTTGGTTCTATCTCTTCCACCAATTTTATTTATATTATATGTATTTATATATTTGAAATTAGGTATGCCTACAAATAGAAGGCTAACAAATATCATTCACATATAGTGTGCTTACAAGTGGATATGCAAGTGAAAAGTGTAAGACTTGTATGGTGCTAGTTGGATGGTAGAATAGAGTGGTGTTAGGTGTCATTTATACATGGTTCCAATGTGATCCCCTAATTATTTGAAACTATGTGTCACCATGTCTTAGATGCATCTATTATCAAACTAGATGCATAAGTGCATGCATATGCACCCGTTTTCAAGGTTGTGAACAATGTTGTGTTGAAATGGAGAGAGTTGGTGAAGCCATTATTGAAGCATGTGGATTAATTCTTGGATGGAATGTGACCAAAACCTTGTATTGTACATTAAATGGATGTGCATGTAATTTTCTTTTGCTAAATAATACATAGTTATTTGCAGTTGATGATTATGCAAATGTGTGTGAATTCATTCTACCATAAATCTTCAAGTGTGACGTTTCTTGTAATTTTATGAGTGCTTAATGAAAGGAAGAAAGGTACGTGAAAATACTTCCTAATGCTGATCTAAGAGGAGAGATGTACAATTTTAATTCTTTTATAGTTACAATAAGAGATGCACAATAGGAAGATTATTAGAATAATAACACACATGGAAGTATTAGAATCTCACAACACAAGATATACATGGGTAAAACCCTTTTGGGTGAAAAAACCTATACTCCAAAACCTGCACAATGTATTATCTAATCAATGATGATTACAACACACTTACAATGCAAGCTCTCTCAGAAGTATACAAATGTTGAATTCTAGAGTTATTCTGACAGCATAACGATACCTACAAAATACAACATACTAAAGCCACTCCAAGACATCCAAGAATGAAAATGAAAATGACATGTACAATATTCTTTGGCTCCTCATTCATACCTCCAAACTTGGGCACCCCATTTTTACTCAAAATAGGTATGAAAGATGCTCTTACACACCTTACAGCCATCATATAATTTGTCATATATGACAACACTTACAACTTTAAGAAAATCCATCATAACTAACTAATAATAAATGATTCTCTTACAACTTTTCATAGTCAAAACTTGGGTGCCTATATTCCCCATGCAAAGATGCATCCCAAAACTTGTCCAACCTATCAAAGAATCTAGCTCTTACGTTTCATAATATCATCATAGGAATCCATCATAAGATCATCATAGGAATCTGTCATAAGATCATCATAGATTACCTCAAAGATGCCAACACATGTCAAAGGGATCTCTTCCCAAAGTGGGACACCTGCATTGCCTTGTGGGGACTATAACATCCATGCCATGTTCCATGTCACCTTCCAACATGTCAACAACTCATCATGCCAAATCATATTATATGAAAAATCAATATGAGAAAGAAATTACAACACAAGCATAATAAAATTAATATTTTAAATGCTAGGAAATTGTAAAGGTTGAGACACCTTAATTCCCAACATTCTCCCACTTTTTGAACACCTTTCAAGAGCCAATATAATTAGGTAATCAACTACTAGTGACTGAAAGGCCCATAGAATTTGAACTTCTTTGTGCTCACTGGCTTTGTCAAGGAATCTAAAACATTCATCAAAGTATCAACTTTTTCAATCTACACCTTACCATCTTCCACCATGTCACAGATAAAATGGAATTAAAAATCAATATGATTTGTTCTAGCATGGAAGGTAGGATTCTTTGCTAAGAAAATAACACTTTGATTGTCACTGCAATTAGTAATCATCCATGCATCGAGCCCAATATCTAAACACAATATTTAAATCCAAATGGCTTCCTTACAAGCATGAGTAACTTCCATATACTTTTCTTTTGTAGTGGATAAAGCAACTACAACTTGTTTCTTATTCATCCAATTGATAGCACCACCGAACATAGTAAACACATAAGCACTGGTGGATCTTATCTAGTCAATGTCACCTACCTAGCCTAAATTCGTGAATCCAGGAATACAAACTGAATGCAAAGATACTATAGGGTTTCCATGATAACATAAGGAATACTCAAAAGTACCCCACAAATACCTAAATACTCTCTTTACCACCGCCCAATGTACTCATCCAAGATTAGCCATGAATCAGCTAAGGACTCCCACTACTTGGGAAATGTCTATCTTGTACAAACCATGACATACATCAAACTGCAAACAACACTAACATAAGGTACTCTCATCATATCCTCCACCTCACTAGGATATTTTGGAAAATTTGAAATAGATAACTTTGTCCCATTGCAACAAGAACACACAATGGTATACAATATTCCATGTTGAATCTCTCTAACATGAAATTCATATCCTTACTCTAGCCTAAAGTTTTCTTTTTTCCATGTCTCTTCTAATTTTCATACCCAAAATGTGCATAGTTGCACCTAAATCCTTCATTTCAAACTATGCTAAAAGTTGAGATTTCAAATTAGAAATCAAAGATTTTTCATTCCCAATGAACAACATATCATCAACATATAATGAAATAATGAGAATGTGATCATCACCAATTTTGAAATAGATACAATGATTTGATTTCGATCTCAAAAATCTAAAACTCAACACAAAGGAATCAAATTTTTGGTACCACATACTAGGTGACTATTTCAAACCATACAAAGGCTTCTTCAATTTGCAAACCAATTTTTTTGTACCTTTCACAATATAATGTTATGACTGTGGAATATAGATTTCTTCCTCTAAATCATCATGAAGGAAATTTGTCTTCACATCCATCTATTCAATCTCTAAATTGTTGGAGTGAAAATAAACTGAGAGGGAGGGGGTGAATCAGTGTTTATAACTTCTTAAACATTTTAAAACTGAAACTGAAAAGAGCCATACATATGTTCTCATTTTCAATGATAGTGTCATTCATGTAATCGAATGCAATCATATGAACTAAAATGAGTAATGTAACATTGCATTTTAAAGCAATAAAGTACTGAAGAAAAAGAGTCACACAGACACAATAGACACAAGATATGCCGAGTGGAAAACCCTCCTGGGGTAGAAAAACCACTCCTGAACCTGCTACCTTTTTCAGGCTTTCATTTCAATAATTTATTTTGACAAAGCCTCAATGGCTGATTTCTGAGCACCAACCCCTTTGTTTAGAGACACCAATCTCAAGGAGCACCAACCCCTTTCCTGATATACAATAGAACAAACAATAGTATAGAGGATCTCTCTGTTTCACTTGATTTTTGTCAAGTGCCTCTTGACAGACAAAACATAGAATTTTCAAGAGTCAGAATTGACTCTTCAAAATTCCATGCATTATCTAATCTTGATGCATCTTGAGGAAAATCCTATCTCTATTACAATACAATCTCATCAAACTATTTTACAATCATACATACTTTCTTTCTTTTCTCCTTGTTTTATTTTCAATCTTTTCCCATACAGAAAACTACAAATCTGAATACACACTGTGTTTTCCAATTTTCAGCATCAAAGAACAGAATAAACTTCTAGAACTCTCTCAAGTGATATCCCTGTTTTTTGGTTTTTATTTTCTATCATCATTGAACCCTAAACTCATTGTTTTTTGGCTTTTACAGAAAGACATCATTACAGATTGGAATTTTTACAACTGTTACCCGAATTTCACATTCCAGAAAGTTATTGCAAGGTTGTTTTTCAGGTTACATAATAACTGTCAAGTTAGATCTGATGTTGCAATGTTCACAAAAGAGAGATTCTTTCTTTCTATTTAGGATAGAACAACAATGACCAAGAATAGAAGAGTGGCAGCGCTTGTCTTCACTAGAAGCCTGCACATGCAGTGCTTAAACAAATGCAATGAGAGCACATCATTTAAAAATGAAATGATAACCATTTTACCCTGATAGAACCAGAGATGCAATTGATGTATATTTTTAGCAAATGAAATCCCATACAAAATATACCCAACATAGTAACTGTAATTTTTAAGAAGCTAAAACAACAATGCCCAAAAATTTAAAACATTATGATGACAAGCTGAAACAGTAAGTTGAAACAAATGAAAATGGTTACCAATGACTTCAAGAGTGAACCGGATAAGATTCTTGAGGTATCACTTATACCCACTATCCAAAACAAAAAACGAATCACAAAACCTTATGATAACCTTTCCAAAATGTTGTCAGAGAAAGGAGTAACTGTTTCATATTTTTCATGAGAAGAACAAAAATGTTTTTCATTTTTCTGTTTTCAAATGAGAGAAGACAAGGCATGAAATAACCTTTGCTGAGCTGAAATGGAACTGAAAACCAATCAAAGAAAAAATACCCGGCAAAACCAAATTGTTGTTCAAATAATAGATTACCAAATCTACAATGGAGAGGAAAAACGGCCACACAACCTCCCAAATGCGTGCCTGCACCCAGTGGCTGAAGGAAGACACATTGAGCAACCTTTATGGAGAGTTCCTAACTACTCCCAACTGCTCCTGATTGCTATCCAATAGCAAAAACTCCAAAGGAAACTAGAAGCAGCCAAGCTGGAGGGTGCATGGTGGCAGCCAGAATGTGGGCAGCACAAAAATGTGAGACAGAAAATGTTTTTGCCCTAAACTTCCAATGCAAGCAAAAACGAAATCCTTTGCAAATGGAGATAATCATTTGGCTTCTGAAGGATAGATGTGATAGAGTGTATTCATTATAATCCAAAAGAACATATGATAAAGATTGAAATCCACAGCTAGCATAGGAGTAGACATGCCGACAAAAACTCAACCAAAAGCCTTTACCAAATTGCTAAGTCAACTGTCGTCATAATAATGCCTTAAATAAATGTTTTGAAAAAGACCACATTACTCACATATGTCGATTTCAAAGACTTGAAATTTTCCAAAGATCAAAGCTTAGGTCTCATCCAATGTGATATAAAAAATTGACCAATGCAATATGATTTTCAATGTAACATTCATTTCAATGACTTGTGAAGGTTAATGAAGGCTAACTTCATGTAAGGTTCAGAATGCCTTTAACATAATAAAGATTAATCCCTTATAATATGCCAAACCCTGAATACTGAATACCATAACCGAATTCCTTATATCAATTTCTCTGACTGAGAGTAGAGAAGTATACCTTTGAGAGTTTCAAGACCGTTTTTAAATTCAAGATGCTTGTTACTGAACAAGCCATAAATAGTCAGCCTATATAAAGCTGATTTATGCCAAGGACAATATAATTGAGATCATCACTAAACCAGAATAGATTAAACCAGAAATGTATCACTTGATCAAATGGAGAAAAATGATCTGTAACCAGAATATCTCAACAACCATTTGTAATCTGAACATGAAGTTAAATGATCAGAGCCACCAAGATAATAAAACCAATGATGTGAGTGTGCCAATCAAAATATGTATCAATTGAGAAGATATCCAAGATGCAAGATAATCATAAGATGACATCAAGGACAAAAACATAACAAGAGGGATTCAACATAAATCATATGCAGCAACAAGTGATAACAAAATCTAATGGATTTTAGCTTTGCAACAAGAGAAAAAATATCACCATAATCAATTCCCTCAATTTGGGAATAACCCTTTGTGACCAACCTTGCCTAATTGGGTGATGACTCTCACCTTGAAGATTGTTGACAAGAAATTACAACATAAGCATAATAAAATTAAAATTTATCATTTTTATCTTGTTATATGTCCCAAAGGAAACCTTTCCTTTCTAAGGTACATAATTAATTCATCTCGTACAACTAAATTTATGTGTCTTCTAGTTTTGTCTCTTCTTATTTTATTTTCCAAAAGGATTCTCACTTCCTTGTGTACTTTCTTCATGTGTTCAACAAGACTCCTCCAACTACACACTTTTCTTGTCTTCCTTGCTATTGTCTCTTAGTTATGATATATTATTTTGGTTGATGTCATTTACAATACAACACAATGTCCTTATGGTACTATAATTCACTAAATTATTATATGAATAATCTACATATGATAAGAACATGTCCTATTTCCTTTCTTTCTCTCCATCCAAGCATCTCAGCTGGTTATCCAATCTCTTATTTACTAAATTTTTTGCCCATCAATTTGTAGATTGTATGCTACGCTAAATTGGAATTCTATTTTCATATTTCTCCACAAGGTCCTCCAAAATTATCCCACAAACTTCGTGTCTCTATATAAAATTATTCTTTTAAGTAAACCATGTAATCCTACTACTTTCCTAAAAAAATAAGTGTCATATGTATTGCATCATTTATTTTCTTAGATTGAATGAAGTGTACCATCTTGGAAACCCTATCTTGACCTCCATGATTAAATAATTTTCCTTCAATTTCCTTGGCAATTCCAACACAAATTTCATTCTTATATCCTCCCACATAGATTTTACAACACTAGTAGTGGCTAATATAATCCAATGTTTTGATTGTTTCCCTTGGTGACTTAGAAATTCCTAGAAATTTGGATAAATTTCATCATATATTTGTGCAATCTCAACCACAAATAGTTCCCATTGATTGGGGAAACTATCTCAAAATCTCTAGCCAAAGCTCTATAATTTTTAATGACTTGTTTCTCTCTCATAGAGCTTCTTGGTATACATAATTGGATCCGTTTGAATAACTTCTTGTCTTAAATCAAGTAATCTATCCACCTACATTTATCCATGATTACTAACTATTTATATGTCTTCCATGTCTCCCCAAAATTGAGGTCAGAATCATACAAATGTTTTAGCTCTTCAAAACCAAGTACTTTTATCCTCATTTCTATCAACAAATTATTATTCCTTCTACCCAACAAATAAAAAAAAATGTTTGACTTGTCACTCTAATGTTTCATCATAAAGGTGTAACTCTAAATGAGTTCTACCCATTACATATGTCACTAGTTAAGTTTCCTATGATTTTTTAAATACTATAATGTCTAATGATCCATGTAGAACAAAAATTCCTTAAGTAGTAGGTAATGTCTCCATTTATTTAGTGCTTGTATTATGACATAAAATGCTTGGTCATAGATTGAATACCGCTTCTTGAAATCATTCAATTTCTCATTGAAATAAGAAACTAATCTTCTTTCTAAGCTAAATATCATCCCAATTATATTTTCACTTGCATTGTAAGTTACCTAAAACATATTACTAAAATCAAGTAGGTTCAACACTCGCCACTTTATTACCTTATTTTCAATAATTCAAAGCTCCTATCTACCCCTAAATTCCACTTGAACTCTTTATTTTCCCCTCTCATGCTCTCACTTACCAATGCATAAATACTACTAAATTGTTTTATGAACTTATTTTAAAAATTGGCCAACCCATGAAAAGATCTTAGTTCCCCTATAGTTTCCCATGTAGGCCATTCTAAAATAGCTTTCACTTAATCTAGATCCATATTTATACTTTCTATTGAGATAAAAAAATTCCAAGTACACTAGTTCTTCCTTCATGAAATTTCTCTTTGTTAAATCGATCAACAACTTCTTTTATTTTAGCTTTTGTAACACTAATTGGATGTGCTCTAAATGCTCTTCTTTGTTCTTACTAAATATTATAAACCATTTAAATAAACTATCGCAAACCTACCCAAGAATTTTCTCAATACCTCATTCATCAATCGTATAAATGTGCTTAACGCATTTATCAGTCCAAAGGGCATAACTAACCACTCATATAACCCCTAATTGGTATTCAAAGTTATATCCCATTCATACCCTTCTCTTATCTAATTTTAGTGATAACCACTCTTCAATTTAATTTTGGTTCAAAGTACTTTTCTCCACTTAGGTAGTCTATGATATCATCCATCTTGTTGGGACCCAATCATGTCATATAACCTTTTGGCTTGAGTCATATCCCTTGTTTGTGTCCATTCCATGATCCTTCATAGATAACTAATCTAAGATATCTTACAAATGTCATCATGTTAAATTATTTCTCCTAGTTGTGTTTCTCTTCCCCTTTTCCCTAGTCATTTATCCAATATTTTAAAATCAAAACTTGGCTATCTTAGTTTGGTTTGAGCCTTATATGTTGTCGAATAGCCTAATGGATACCTATGTTTCAAATATAAGGAAATTTAGACTTAAAATATACAATTTATGGTTGGTCGGAGGTTTTTCTTATTCTTGAAACCTCCATCAACATCGAAGGCTATTCTAAGAACTGTCAGAACCATTGACGAGTTCCTATTTCCTTTCCTATCACCGACTCCCTTCATTCCTTAGCCAATTTTTGGTGATGTTTGTTCCAATCCTCACTGAAAGTGTTGACAAAGAGAAAACAAAGTTTAATTTTTGGTGTTGGAGCTTTTGGTGATTCTTGGAACTGTAGGAATCGTCGATCGGTCCTTGGTTCATTGTGAACTATCAACCGTCAACTAAGGTATGAAGACGAAAAATAATGATGAAGGGAGGGGAAGGTAGAGTTTTGTGTCAAATTTTTCCATGGTTCTCGGAACCATGAGAACCCATATGAGTTTCATGTTCTATTGTAGTCACTGTTGGGAAAATTTTCATAAACACCTAAGTCTCTCAGGAATCAAACTTCTTGTGTTTCACTTGTTGCCTCCCTTTTTCAACATGCAATATGATTCAAGGTCGACATTTGATGTTTGATAGGGGTAAATTTTGGGGTGTCAACTATTGAGGAATTTTTCTCTCAAGACCTATGTTTGATGGTAAGTGGCAAGCTTGAAGGTTGAAGCCCAATGGTCATTTTCTTGATGTGGTTTCTCTGTTGTTCTTACTTATTTTTGGGTTTTTGTGTGTGTGTGGTAGGAATCAATCCCACAACTTGACCCTTGATAGATCCTCTTGTTGGGGTCTAATTTTTTTAATGTTGTTTTCTTCCTGTATTTTCTTGGTGGGCAATGATTTTTTATTGGTTTTTTATTTTGATAGAGTTTTTTATTTCTCACTTGTTGCACTTACTTGTATTAATGGTGCTTCCTACTCATCTACCATAATTAATTGTAATATTATCTCTTTGATTTGAAGTCATGGATTTTGAGGTGATATAGTGTTCAATGATTAAGATTTGTGCCTAGGATTATTTATTGTAAAAAAGGTTATCATTGAGGAGGTTGGTGGTAGTTTTGTCTTCATACACTAAAAAATATTATATAATATCCATCAATGCCATAGTTCTGTTTGTTGAGATATTGTAAACCTACATAATCAAAGAAGGAAAGTATTGTAATGAGAATTTTGTATTACAAAATTCCTCCATGGAACTATGTATGTATTTAAGAGGGATTATTAGATGTGGACAGGGATTTTCCCTTGCCACACTTGTTGGCATGAATGTAATATTGAGTTATATGAACATAACAACATTTTGAAAACATTGCAAGGATTGTAATGATCTTTCTTGCTTTATGTATGAATATATGAAATTGTATCTAGATTAGTAAGTATGATCTATAGTAAGGTTTCATATTCATTGGTCTATGTATATGTACAACTGCATGTTCTTATTTTTATGTATGTTCTCTTCTCAATTTTGTGACTCTATTATCCAATAGATAGGTACTAGTTTGGAACCATGCACCAATCTCAAATCATCTAAATAAATAAAAAATGAACAAGTTTATTTTGGGTAGTCCCCCTTGTGCACCCATGACTGTTGATATGACCAAGGAATCATTCTCAAGTGAATATTCAATAGATACATTTTTTGTGGGTCATTCTTGTATAGTCTTGTCAACTATATAGGGGTCATGTACAACTTGTTCTTGGTTTACTGATAGTATTTGAGACCAATACATCAAGTTAGGTTTGATTGTAGTTGTTTATTAATTGTATATTTTATGTGGGTTTAATACCTATTGAGGTGTACCCCTAGAAATACCCTCCCAAGTCTAAGTTGAGCTTGAAGTTTAGGAGATCTAACTCACTCTTATTGAGTTAACTCAAATTCCTCCATAGTTTTATAGATGAATTGATTTTATTTATTTGTTGACACCCTTGGCCTTGTGGGTGAAATCTAGTTCTAGGAAATGAAGCACTGATTGTTAGACTTAACACATCTTTGGGAATAGAAATATATACCTTATAGTGATTTTATTGATAATTTTGGAATCAGTACACATTCTCTACTCACCATCCTTCGTGGATGTGAGTACCATAGGTACCACACTATTGGCCTTGTCATTGCACCAAAAGATCGACTTGTCAATGCCCAATACAAACCAGAGTTAAGATCCACGAGAGGCAATTAAACCATTTCATGAATCCTGAGCATCGCATTGAACAACCAAGGAGACCAAGGGTGCACACCTTGCAACACCCCCCCTCCTGCGCAAGCGAGGGGTTCGAACCCATGACCAGCTCTAATACTAATTGTTGGCCTTGCCATTGTACCAAAAGATTGACTTGTCAATGCTCAATACAAGCCAAAGTTAAGATCCACAGGAGGTGGTTAAACCATGTCACGAATCTTGAGCACCGCATTGAACAACCAAGTAGACCAAGGGCGCACACCCTGAAACATGCACATGGGCTCAAAATCTCTCAAATCAATCCCTTAGTAATATATGTACTTTTCTATTTTTATTGTCATTATTTTATGGGGAAATTTATTTGGAAAACCAGCTCCTCCAATCAAATCCATGTGATAACTAAACCTCCTTACTAGTGGCAGCCCTTCTAGCATATTGTCAGATATAATTTCCTTATACTCTTCCAATAGTTATGAGATCTCTTTCAATTCATCCTCTCCACTTGCAGTGGTACATCCTTTGTTTTCAATGCTGCAAAACAAACATTTGCATGCCTTACTCCATCTAAAAACGTGTTTTCATCTACCAAGCATATATTGGCATTGCTACAAACTTGATCTTCTCTATCTTTTAGTATTATTAATCTATGTATCTAATTAGTCCTACTTGTATATATATTTTCTCTAATCATGTATAGCCTACCAATCAAACTACCAAGGTATCTCCACTAGTATATGGAATGCATCCATTGGTATTATATTATACAAGACTTCATCATGGTGGATCTTTATCTTAAATCTTACCTAGTACTATTTCTAACCATCACCTTATGTTATATTTGAAACCAAGAATTAAGGTATTTCTACCTCCTGAAGTGTAACTTTTTAACCATTTATTTTGATACCAAGTTGTATATTCTTCCACTATTAATGATTACCCTACAAAACTTTTCTCATACCTTACATTTGGTTATGAATAATTTATTTATCTATATCATTCCTTCTCCCTCATGACACTTCATTAGGGACCTTCTCATCATTAATGATTTCTCATGTTCAAGTTTTTTATCTAACTCATATGACCAATGGGATTCTTCTTCCCCAAATTTGGTTCTAACACTTCTCTTTGGTCACCTTACTTGGTCTTGGAAAAATTCTCTATGTACTCCTTCACACTTAAAGCATGTTCTTCTAAGGGTATTTTCTCATCCCTTCTATACCATTTTCTCCCACTTTAACATCCATCTCTATGATATTACTCTCCTTCTCCTTTGTATTCTTTGTAGTACTTGATATCTTCTTGGCCCTTGTAATAAAAGTCACGACTTATTTCTTTTCATGGTATGCACCACTACCTCTCCCTTTTGGTTCTCTCCTCTTTTCCTCTCTATTGATCCCTCTTTTATAACTTATCTTCCACCTTGATCATGAATTAGCATACTTCCTCTATGATGATTAGTTTGATTAAACTTATCTCTTTTTGAATTCTTTCCTTGAATACCTTGATCTATCTTGTGACCTTTTCTGTGCTTGCCTCACTATACCCTATTCTGATTATCAAAATTTGAAATGATTCAAAATACTCCTTTCTAGTTTGGTCCCTTTTCCTAAAACCCTACAATTTATTTAGTAGTTCTAGATCATAATCTATTAATATGAATAGTATTTTCAATTTTGTAGCCATCATCTCCCACTTTGTTATTATTATCATCCATTTCCTATTTCTCTCTAGTTGTACTTCCTTCTACCTATTAAAATAAAATAGGAAAATCACATAAAATTAATTCATCATTAATTAATTATTAGGTCATCTTTCTACTTTATTACACTTAAGCTAAAATTAGGAAGTGTTTTTTTATTATTAGTTCATGTGTTTTTTTGTCTCATAGCATAGGATGAGGACACTTGTCATGATTTGATTTAATCCTCGCCTAGGGTTGTTTTCTTTTCACTTTTCATAAGGATTTATTATTATAATTTGTAATCAATTTAGGAGATTATTACATTAATAAAATTCTTAGGTTGTATAGAAAAATCTATTGCTTTATATCTCTATTGTGATAGGTGTTTTGTTTGCAAGTGATTTCTAGGAGTTGTGGGGTTCAATAATCAACTCCAATATTGTATTAGATTACTATATTTACAATTTCTTATCCATTTTTTAAGAGATTTATCTTTCAAGAAAAAATAATTTCATGCAAGAAAAAAATAGACCTCACCATTGTGTCCAAAACACCCAAAAACCCTTAGATTGGCTATCAAATCATTAAAATCTGAGCAAAGAAAATCTGGGTGATTTTTTGGAGGGCACATTTTTTAGGTATGAAATTATATATAGTTGCACATAATCTATACATGTATATGGATCTATACACAATATTTTTTTGTATTCTTGACCACTATTAATTCTATCAACTATGCCTAGAAAACTAATGGCTAGCATAAGAAATCGGTGAACCTGCATAATAATCCGACAACCTATACTTTTCAACAAGTGTAATTTTTTTGACAACCAACTATTTTTTTTGCAAGCTAACACATTTTTCTAATGTGCTAGAATTAGAACCTAATGTTCTTTCTTTGTGATCATCCACCTCGCATCCACTCTTTCCCTGCTTTGGGGTCACTTGCACCCTACCTCTATTGAATCAATCATTTGTGCCAACCCTAACCTCTATCACAATCGTATCAACAAGCAAGGGCTGGCATCTGATCCAAATTTTGTTGTTGGTGAAATTTATTGCCAATTGAAGTCAAATCTATATATTTTCACTCCTAGGCTCATAAATTTTGACTAAGATCTCCTTTTTTTCTTGAGGAGTTGGAAAGCTAGTGCATCCCTATACACAAATACCAAACCTATTTTTCTAGAATATTTACTAGGTACTTGTTTTTTTTAATCAAATCTCAAGTTTTCCCTTTTGGTTATTTTCTTAGAAAAATTACAAACAAGGTCATTTATTTTGGAACAAGGGGGTAATATTCTTGCATTACGAGGGTTATATTGTTGTTTCTCTTTTAATGTTTTATATTTTTCAAAAATAATCATGGATCCAACCCACATAGGTTCACTCACTCCATACAATTATATGAATGGAAAATGAAAATGGAGATAAATCTGAAGAAACAAAGGCTGTATAAAGTGACCATGGGTACAAAACTTGAACCAACAATAGCTGCAGAGAAGAAAAAGTGGTACAACATATGTGATAAATATTTTGTCTTTTGGTCTATTCTTTCATGTTGAGTCTTGCACTACACCCAATCAGATCTAGAATCCATTGGAGTCCTTGTTTGGGAAGAAGAATACATTAAGAGGTTTTACATTAGAGAATGAACTTATTGGTTTGAATCTTGTAGATTTTGACAACATATAGGACTTCTTCACCAAACTCAAGTCTCTTAAATTGTAATTGCCATAGTTTGGTATTGAGAAATAGGACTCTTTGTTGATTCTTTCCATCCTTACCATGCTTGGTCCAGATTATTTAGAATTTTTTTGTACCCTCTATGGTACTCACGATGCACTTACTTCTAGATTTAATATTCATTTACTTGATTTTTTTTATACGTCACTCACTAGGGAAAATACAAAGTTGTTATTGATGGAAATATTGAAGACTTCCAAACCACAAGCTCTTCTTTCAGCTCAAAGCATAAAATATCATAAGGATTCACATAGTGAAGGAAAGAAACAAAAATAAAAGAATTTCAAGAATAATGAGAAAGAAAATTAAATATCATTCACGATATAACTCTCTGACTCCATGTCCTCTTCTAAGGGGAGATCATCTAAGAAGGAAAGATCAAAATGTGCATATTGCATAAAGAAAAGACATGATGAGAATCAATTTTATGTAAAATAGATTAATGAGATAAAAGACCTTCTACATAAGAATAATATTTAGTTGCCTCTATTTATGTCAATTGGTGCATCCTCTTATTTGGCATCATCATGTGCACAATCAAGGTCATTTGGTATCACAAGTAGAGAAAAAAAGATGAAAGGACATGCACTCTTTACATCCACTAGTATTTAGTCAAGATGATGGCTTCTTGATTTAGGATCCTCACATCACATGGCTTCATATCAAGGTATAGTCTCTTCATTTGAACCTTGAATTTCCCCACACATATTGATATGGAACAACATTTTTATGATTTTTTATGTGAAAGGGTCTATTGATATATTGATGATGGAACATTTCATGATGTACTTTGTGTTCCTTCATAGCTTCCAATCTCCTTTCCATTTATCAAATTGCACATAGTAGAGCAAGGAAGAATGTTGAGTTCACACCTTATTTAATGCTTATCAAAGACTTTCAAAGTAGATATATTACCTTATTTAATGCTTATAAAAAAAATTTAGAGTAGATACATTATTATAGTTGGGATAGTTGAACATGCATCTTGATTGTATGACTTCTCACAATTTCTCCAAATGATATTGCAGTTCCATTGATTGGTTTACACTCTCATACATCTAGGGTGGACCAGATATCTAATAATTTTGGTCACTTGAACCTATGTGTACTTTCAAATCCACCTTGGTTCATGATACTTGTGTTGAGCTCCCATCCTACATCTTCAGAGATTAGTCTAGTTCAACAAGATATTACTTGTCTCACTTTTATCTTTGTGATATGAGTTATTGCTAGATATTATAGAGTTATGTGTTGATTCATGTATTGTAGATATTGAGAACACGATTGAGGATCACTTCCTCTTTTATGATAGCTACAATGCACCTTTATCACATTTTATTTTCCCTTGGAGTTTGTTATATAGGAAACTTCATAGTTGTTTGGATTCACTTCATTTGATATAGAGTATTTTGGTTTAGACATGTAGATAGTTGAGAAATTTTTTGAGGGACACATAATGAGACATTTTCCCATATCTCTTGAGGTATTTTCTTCTAAATTCATCATTGGATTTGTCTCTTCCTAAGGGGAGTAACATTGCTTACCAATTTTGGATCATCTTTAGTAGTCTTCTTTAAGCATTCACTTTTGGAACATAATCTACTTCTTTATGAGGGGATTCATCATCTCTTCTTTTCTCTCCCATGAGGTATCTTGATTGTACTTATGTGATCAAACCAATACTTGGGGAGTATATGTTGAGTCCTATATTCTTTTGTCACATGTATGCATTTATTTCTTTTTCTCTTTTGGGGAGGATTTTTTCCAATGATTTTTTCTCCTTTTATTTGGTTATGGGAGAATGTTTATTTGTACATGGGTACATCATTAGGTATTATATTCAAGACCTATTCATGCATCCATTATTGTGATCATCATTAGGTTTTTAGCTTCTCCCTAAGTTGTACTTAAGGGGGAATGTTAGAGTAAAATAGGAAAATTGCTTAATAATTAATCATTAATTAACTATTAGGCCCCCTCTTTACTTTATTACACTTAATCTAAACTTAAGAAGTGATATTTTATTATTAGGTCATGCATTTTTATCTCATAGCATAGGATGAGTACACTTGTCATGATCTAATTTAATCCTCACCTAGGTTTCATCTAGGATTTCTTTTTTATTTTTCCATTTCATGAGGATTCATTATTGTAACTTATATTAAATTCATGATATTATTGAATTAATACAATTCTCAATTTGCATAGCAAAATCTATTTCTTTATTTCTCTATTATGATAAGTGTTTTAAATATAAGTGATTTCTAGGAGTTGTGGGGTTCAATAATCAACTCCAACACCATCAAAATTTAGCATGTTCCTTCAAATTAGTATTCATAAACCTAACCCTTTTATTATCCTTAATATATATATATATACTCAAAATACTCATCTATCACACTTATCCAAAAAATTAGTTATTTTGGTTGTCGCAACAGTTCAAAACTTCCAATTTTAGAAATAGCCTTCAACACCTTCACCTACCCTAGCTCTTTTTTTGATCTTCTATATCTTGCACATAATCTCTAACATATTCCTCCACATCACTATTATCATCATTCATTGGGCGTCATCCCCTTTGTCCAACCTATACCACACAATAGAGAGGGATTTGTTGCTTCTTCAATGTCTTGATAAAAATATTAGTAACCTAATCATTTGGTAGTGGAATGCTAGTGTCTAAATCTAATTATATAATATAATATGATCAAAAAAATTTGAGGTTTCTAATAGTAGTGAAAAATAAGGATGCAAAAAAATGATATTAAAAATAAGATCTAGTCCCAAAAAGGTTGGTAAATTGAGCTCAAAATAATTCTCAACAATTTGTTTGAGGGTGGTGTATGGCCCATATCAAAGGTTATGGATTCTCCTATTTGGACCTAGAATTTTCTCTTTCTAGAGATGAATCCAAACATTATCTCCAACCTAAAATTGATGAGGTGTAAAATGTTGGTCATATCATTCCTTGTACTTATAATTATTGCATTGTAGCATATCATGAACTTTTTGTTGGATATGGTAGATATTTTCAACAAACTTAGATGAGTTATCTACCTCCTTCTAAACATGTGGTGATGGATAATTTGGCATGGTTAGTAGTGCTACATCAATGGGAACCAAAGGCTGGTATCTAAGACACACTTTAACTAATTTATTCCATGTGAATCTATCTAATGCATGATTATAAATATATTGTACATATGATAGAATCTCATCCCATGTGTGGGAATGTTTTGAATGACACATTAGTATAATTTGAATGATTATTTTATTCACCATGTCAATTTTCATATTTGTTTGTAGATGAAATGCAGTAAACTTTATCAACTCGGTGTCCATCACAACCCATAGTGATGATAAAAAATTACTAGGGAACCTATTATCCTTGTTAAAGATGATACTTTAGGAAAAATAAAAATTGACCCAAATATTCTCAAATTAAAGGTTGCAAATTTATTTTTGTGGAGACCTTCTTATTGTAGGCTACTATGACAACCCTTTTTGAAAATCTATCTACTGCCACATACACACAATCATGACCATGCTTGGTGGTAGGAAGGATAGACATAAAATTTGTTGAAACTTAGTGCTAGGGCTTGTCAAGGATAGGAAGAGGTGTATACAATACTTTCTTAAATGATTTATAGGATTTACAATGAGGCATTCTATACATTCTTGAACATATAAATTGGCATCATGACACATTTTTTGATAATAAATATACCTTCGACTTATATAAATGGTCTTCTCTATTCCAATGTGTCCTACAACATAGTTATAGTTTGTTTCCCATATCATATTTTGTCATTCCCTAGTAGGAAAATATTTGTGACCAATGTGACAAATAATCTCATCTTACAAATTTAGTGAGTTTCTTACCTTTGGTTATCTTGGTGTAGGTGTCAACAAAATCAAGATCAATGTTATACAATTTGGGTCAATCTATTGTTTGATGGCCAAAAGAATCTAACAATCTCGAAAAGGTTGTTATCAAGGGTCTACTTAGGTAGTTTCCAACTTAATTACTACTTCTCTTATTGTGGTGAATGTTGATATGAAATTTTTTCAAGTAGGTAGACCATCTTTCATTCTTATCATTCTACAGATCTTCCCCTATGGCTAGACATAAATTAGAGAGTTTTTTGGTCTATGTGGATGATACTCTCCTTCCCTAATATATAGTATTTTCATTATGTTCATGCCTAAAAAATGGCATACAACTCCTTATCATATGTAGGATACCTACATATTATATTTGAGAAAGTCTCACTATGGTAGGCAACAATATTCCCATGTTACATGGACACTTCCCTAAGTGCATAATCAAAACAAATTATCTCAATTTTAAAATATTATTGTAGATTACCAACAATAGTGTTGAACATAAACTCCTTATTTCTTAAAATTCTCATTGGTGTGCCTATGTCTAACTATTTTTTTCTTTTTTTTCCTCCTCTAAGTGCTTGATTCATAAGCCATACCATGTCTAAAAATACAAGCATGAGCCTTTGATAAAAATTAGTTAATCCCAAAAAAATATGAATTTCTAGGAGGTTTTTGGGAGATGGCCAATCTTTGATGACTTGTATCTTTTCAAGATCAACATGAAAACCCTTTATATCCATGATGTATCCCAGGTACTAAATACTCTCCATACCAAATTAAAAAAAAATTATTTTTTAACATAGATTTTGTGTTGTTGCAAGGTTGAGAGTACTTATTGAACATGTTGTAAATGGTCATCCCATTTTTTGCTAAAGATGAGTATTTACTCCAAATGGACAAAAATTAAGGACTTGAGTACACCATTCATCATTCTCATGAAGGTGGAAGGGGTATTAGTTAGATAAAAAGGCATGATTATCCACTAAAACAATCCTTGTTTGGATTTTAAAGTAGTCTTCCACATATTTGATGTCTTTATTAGAACTTGGTGGTACCCAAAATTCAAGTCATTTTTTTTCAAGAACCCAACCCCTTGATTTGGTCCAATAAATCATCAATGTGATAAATTGGATACATTTTCTTTATATTGATCTTGTTCAAATATAAATAATCAATGTAGAGTCATAACGTTCTATCCTTCTTCTTGGAAAGAATAATTGGGATTCCACATGGTGAGGAACTTAGGAAAATATGTTCCTTTTGAATTAATTCTTCAATTTTTCACTTGAATTCATTATTCTCTAAGACTAACATTTTGTACAGTGGACCATTTGGTAATGGTGTCCTTGAAATTATTTCACTTGAATGACTGACTTGAAATTGGGGTGGTACCCCTACTAGTGAGTTGAATACATCTTGATATCTTGATAATATCCAATCCATCTAATTTTTTTGGGTGGTAGCAGTGTCTATTTTGGTATGATAATTGGTGATAAGTGACCTTACCTCCTTAGGTAAAATCATTAGTAGTAAAAATTCTCTAGTTTGAGCAATCAAACATCTACACTTTTTACATTGATTAAAGACAAATTTTATAGGACTTACCTTAGGTATCTAATATTTTCATTTATCTAGCTTGATAATGACACTAGATGGTCTAGAGCAATAGATTCCATGACTCTTGTATAAGTATGGTTTCCCTAACAATTCATCACATACATCCAACGGTGCCACATCACATATTACTTCATCATTGAATGGTTTGATAGAACAAGGTAAAAAATATTATTTATTTACATAAATATATCACCCTTAGATTACCCATGCCATAGAGTATGGTTTTGGGTGGGGTATTTTTCAGGTTTAGTCTCTTGAAAATCTCAAGATAGATCAAATTATTTTGACTCTTGCTATCAATAATAAATATAAATAATTTTCATTTACACGTGTATCTACAAATAGAATAGATGTTCCTCAACTTCAAGGGGAGATATTTTGGTAGTGGAAACTATTGCATAGGGATCATCCTTAATTATATTATCACCATCCTTTTTTTCAAAGGGATATATATGCAATAAGCTAGTTTTATTCTCCATTTCATGTGTTCCTATCATTAGGATCTTAGCATCCCGACAATCCTCGATGTTATGCCAAGGACTCTTATAGAGTTCAAACCATATACTTGTATCTTTTTAGTACCCTTGTTTTCTATTTGTGGCTCTTAGGATAATTCCTTGGTTTTTTTCTTTTCTACAAACTTGCTACTACCTTTTCCCTTGATTTTTTATTTAGTAAATAGTCCTTTCCCTTTTGTTTAATTTTTTCTTCAATCTTTGTTGCATATTTGAATATAGTCCCCAATGTCTCAATATTCAAAAAATACATCTCATTCTAAAAATATCAATTAATCCCACTAGATAGTAATTTAAAATTTGGTGTTTCTTTGTATTTTGGATGTCAAGCTTTGTTGATAATACATGGAAAGTAGTGGTGTAGTCCTAAATAGATTGGTCCTTTTTTGTTGAAGAAATTGCCACTGCGTATATTTTTCTTCATATGTATCTTCAGGAAAGTATTGTTCCTTTATGTAAATCATAAAGTCTTCCCATGTGGGATTCTCATTCATCACTACACCAAATTCTTGACCATTAGGGTTTTACTTGGATAACAACTTAGTCTCCCAAAATTGTTTCATGTGACACTATACTTTGATGAGGGTGAATTTTATTTTCTGAACATCTAAGAAGTGATTCATAGAAAAATTATTTTCCAATTTCAATAACCAATCATCAATAGAATTTGCATTAATCTTTTATTCAATATTTGGAATATCAAAATTCACTCAAACCTTGAAAGGGGTGTGACCATTCAATGGTTTTTTTGTGTTCAATTATAGATTAAATCTCATTTTTCTTGGATCAATTGATAGAACTAGCCCATCATCTCCTCACATTATCTTCTTAAATAATCTCCAACCAACACCTTGAAGGGATCTAATGATTCACCTCATTCTATAGAAATTTACAATCATGTGCATCTCAAAAGGGGGAAATCTAATGAAACTCTTATCTTTAATCCAATCTTTTGATATTTTAACCATATGTGATGTGGCATACAATAGTGAACAAGATCTAATATAATTTATCTCAATTTATTTGAGAATTTAGAGGATATTATAACTAGTGAGAAATTGGTAATATTGTAAAATACAAAATAATAAAATTGAGAGCAAGTTTTTATTTTTAATATGAAGAGTTCATACAATCTTTAAAAAACTCATTGAAGAGATGTTTTCCTCCAACTATATCTACCTGATTTGAATTGAGCCCATTATACATTTTAAAAGGATTTGAAAGGTCACAACATCCATGTCCTCCTTGGAAGTTGAAATAGATAGTTGGATGGGGATAAAATTAATTATAGAGATTGAGAATTTTAAGAAAAATATTTAGTATCGGCACCCCAACTTGGTGGGGTCATATCTTCAAGACCATTGGGAAAATTTGGAGTTCTTGGATGCATTGGAAAGATCTCAAAGAGAATTAGTTTGATATTCTTGGAAGGGGGCCTTAAACACCCTTCTTAGGAAATAAATGAAAGTCCTCAAGGTCAATTTCTCTCCAATAGCCTTCAAAAGTGTAGATTATAAAATATAAAAAATACAATAAAAACTTAGAATTTTGGCATTTTCCATATTTGGTCATGTAGATCCCGCCCAAGTGCTTCTTGATCATTTTGGGATAAATTTATTTGACATGACCTTCATTCTAATCTAGAAGCAAATGGTCAAGTTAAATAATTCTTCGTATTTTTAAATTGCATTTGAATAATTCCTTTGATATTTAATTTTGTAAACACCTAAAATGCATTCTTACATTTCTATCATCATCACATCAAATACACCCCATAGGATTGTTTCTAATATTAATTAAATAAATAAATTTTATTTAATTTATCCATTTGATTTTTCTTCTAATGTTTTTGATTAGGGGAAAAATAGGTTTTGAGGGGGCCTCGAAACCCTATACAAAGACTGCAATAGGCCCAAACCAATGGGTTTTGAAGGGACCTAAAACCCTAACACAAAACAATGCCTAGAGAGAGAACATAGCCAGCCAGAAACCAAACAACAACAATCTAAAGGAAGCTAAATAAAATAAACCCAACTACTACCAAACTAATGCCACAACCATAACACAAAACTGCTCAAAAAAATAGCAATCCCAAGCCAAGAAAAAATACAAGAAAGAGCCTTCATTTGAATAGAAACATTTCAATTGCTACATTTTGATGCAAATCCAAGATCCCATCACCATCCTTAATCTCCACCTCAATGGGAGAAATAGGAAAAAATGATAAAAGTGTAGCAAAATCCCCCTTACAACAACTCCCAATCTCTCACACCAAAAATAGTCTCCACCTCAATAGGAGAAGTATCTACCTCAATTGGAGAAGTGGGAGAAGAAGCCTTCTAAAGAAGATCAAAACCCCCACCTCACCCATAATAATAGTCTTAAATATATTTCAACTATTTAATTATCCAGGAGAAGAATTAGGAGAAAAAGACTTTTGATTGTTCTTCTAATGTTTTTGATATGATAAGCAACATTTATAGGGTGTTATACCCTTTACACAATGAGCCACTTGAGCCAAAAAAGATCATGTCCAAAAAAACTAAAATAACATAGCCAAAAAATAAAACACATCAGACTAATAGTCATAGAGCACCAAACAACAGTAGCAGATGATCAGGCATTCTCCCAATTTTGGTAGAGAGCATTGATTACATCATCACCGACCCATTCAAGGCCATCTTCATCAATCTTCATATCCACCTCATCCTTCATAATACCAGAGAGGGTGTTGGTGATGCAATGAACTAACTTGACATTGAACTTGGTCAAGCCTCTAAACTTCGTTTCCATCCTCTTTTGTAGCACACAAAGATCCTCCCCTTTTACCCTAGTCTTCACAGTAGTAGTGTGCTCCACATCTGGGTCAGAAGACTGGGACACCGAGTTCTCATTATGAAAATTTTTGATATTTGGGATGGTGTGAGGCCCTTCAGCATAGTCCTCCTCAGCATCCACTAACTCCTCCTCGTTCCCATCACCTTTGCTGTCAGAGTTCTCCTCATCAGAATCCAACTCATTAATCTGCATTTTCTTGTTTTTTTTGCCAATCTACCAGACCTCTTGATTTTGGTTATCTCAACCCCAGTCTCCACTATCGCAACCACCATATTTTCGCCATTGGAATCCTTCCCCACCACATTCTTGCCTCTGTTGTCAATGGTCGGTAGCTCTGTCAAACCCTTTCGCTCATCTTTCACTTTCTTTTTGGTGGTAGGTTTGTTGACCATCTTGGCAAGGCCAGACTACAATTCATAGAGACCAATTGTAGCACTCGACTGGGCCAACCCAGCATTTCATTTAATTTTCTTGGGGGTCGGTTTAGGTTTAGGGGTTTTCAGAGGGGTTTTTCTTTTGGGTCCCTTAGACTCGACCGGGGAAATATTTTGCATAGGGGGTTCAATTTCCTCAATTCTAACAGTAGAGATGGGTTTAGGCAGGCAGAGAGAAAGATGAAAGTGGTAGAGTCTCAAAATGAGGCCTTGATGAAGCGGCCAAGGAGGAGAATCCCCCCGAGTTTCGGGTAGTAGATTCCATACATTCCTCCATAGAGTTTTCTAAGTTCGTAAGCAAGAAAAATATAAAGCTTAATATAATTTTACAGCGGAGGTGATTCAACAGAGGAAAATGATAGAAATAGTAGGTTTTTTATCTACCTTCCAGGGTGACGTACTTCATTAGGGAAAGGTAGACTTGATCCCAAGGTCGCGACAGAGCCTCTCTTTCAAATCCTGATGGGTTCCACACAGGTTCTTTGTTACCAACAAAGAAAGCCTTTAGGATTTCGTTGTCCTACAAATTTGTATGTTTTGGGTACTTCTTTCCAGTGCATTGCAATCTCATGGCTTGGGAAATCACCTCCTCATTAAATTCAAAGGAGATACCACCCAAAGTCACTCTATGTTCCTTCTAGGAGCTCATAAACTGTGTGGATAACTTAGGATCATGACCCACCAAATTCTCCATTAAAGGTGCAATCCCGCCCTCCATGCATATGTGCCAAACCAGAGGGTCTTTATGGAGCTCATCATAGTTATCAGGCTTCATTCACACTCTATCACCACCCATGTCGCTTCTTTGCACATGGAAAAACCAGAAAGCCTATGAGAGTAAAAGGTTTGATATTTTGATAATTTGAGCAGTCTTTCGCATACATAAAAAGTTAAGCCAAACAATGGGGCCTTGGGAATCAAAGCCATGTACATAATACACACTTGAAAAGTACTATCTGAAAAGGCAATCTTAGTGATCGCATTAATGTGAATCTTCAAACACTTGCAGCCAGATAAGAAAGAAATGATGGAATGGGAAGGTTTTCCATCTACATGGCATTTGCATAATTCCCAATGAAAGTTGGCCACAAGGCCAAATTTAGCTAAACCCCATCTCCTACCCTTAAGCAGAAGCATCAAATTAGTGGGATAAAAAGGACCAGTTAAGAGCTTCATCCCGTGCATGCAAGTCACATCAAATTTAAATTTGAAGATTTGCACCGTTAAACGGGTAAAAATATCAAATCTCAATAAAAGATTACGTAAGGCCAAATGAAACTTGGTTGTAATCATGAAGTACTCCCCATCACTTCTCATAAATCCTTTTTAAACATGAACTCCACCTCATTATTCCAAATTTTCCACTTGTAGGAAACCTCAGCATTTAAACCCATCCTCATAGCACCGTAGACAAGAATGTGGACCCCCCATAAGGCCAATATCATTGCATAATTATTCAACATCATGGATAATACAAGTGTCTTTCTCCTTTAGGATTAAACCTCGAATGCTAGGCAGAAGGTTCCCCAAGTCATGCCAACACTTATAATTTTTCCAATGGGTGCCAAAATTAGCCATAGCATCTACCACTTGGTTACCCTCCCAATAAATATGGGTAGCAACCTTCAAATTTATCTTAGACATTAGATGTTTTATGTATATTAAAATTTCTTTAGTACTCCAACCTAGTAATCTGCCCAGGTTGACTGCATCAATTAAAGATTTAGAATCTCCTTCAATATGCAACTTCTTAATCCCAATAGAGATAGCCAACTGGATTCCCTTTAGTAGTGCTCTAGCTTCACCAACCATAGAGGATTGAATCCCAATCCCCCCCGAGTAACCAGCCACAAAATTTCCTTTGCAATCCCTTATTATACCTCCAATACTTTCCCTCCCTGGGTTGCCTTTGGCAACACCATCAAAATTGATCTTATGCCAACCATGGTCAGAAGGTTTCCAAATAGTTCCTTGTCGAGCTTGATATCTAGAGTTGTCATATGAATTGGCATCCAACTTTTGATGCCAAGCTTTAGCCATTTTTATTTCCCAATCAATCGGGGCCTTATCTGATATTTTTCCTTTGAAGAGAGAAATATTTTCTGCAATGAGCCTTTCCCCAATACCCAAAACCTCCTTTGGGCTCATCTCCATGTTCCTGAAAAATCCCGTTGTTCCTTTCTTTCCATAAACACCAACATATATTTGGGGGTCTTGATTCCATATCTCACGAGGAACGGGGTGAATGAAAGGCCTAGACTAGCCTAAAATAAAGGAAATAATGTCCTTGTTCATATCCCAATGAGTACCCAACCTTTCCAAATCCATCTCCCATAAACTAACAGCAAACGGGCAATGCAGAAGCAAGTGGTCCACAAATTCTTCATCACATTTGCATAACAAACATCTATTGGGAATCTGAAATCCCCTTTTCCTTAAAGTATCTTGAGTAAGAATCTTGTTATGGCAAGTAGTCCACCAGAAAAAGTTTATCTTTAGGATCATGTGTCTATTCAAAACTTGTTTCCAAGGTCCAAGGGCACCACTCTAGTCTAATAGGATATTACAAGCCGTTTTAATAGAAAGCTCCCCCTGCTTATCAGGAGTCCAGAAAAATTCATCCTCCATGTTCTTCTAATGTTATTTAAATATATTTCAACTATTTAATTATCCAATCTAACATTTCATCTTACTTTAATTGAATGTATTACTCTTATTTATCCAATCAATTTAACTCACTTGGCCTTTTCTTCTAATGTACCAACCTGAATTGAATAAATTAGCATTTATTTAAGTAATTCAATCACATCCCCAAAATTCTCCTATAGAATAAATAAATACACTAATATTTATTTAATTCCTCTCAAATCCACCTCATCATTAGTTGAATAAATAAATTAGGATTAGTCAAATAATTAATCATTTGTATATTCCTCTGCAAAATTTGATTAAATAATCAAAGGTCAACCTTACACAAGGCTCCAAAATCTTGGGCATGGCTCCAAGTGTAGAAGGCTCCAAAATTAATATTTTCAATCTCTACCCTTTCTCAAGATTTTATCAAATCTCCACTCTTTATTTCTCCTCCATCATTCCCATAATCATGTGCACCAATCACATGATTCTATGTGCCATCTTCTCATCATCCCCTACATGAGAATTATCCCTAAACTTCATCTTAAAAATTATAATATCATCCATCCATCCAACCCATCCAAATCTATATATTAACCTATTCACAAGCCATTTTGAAGAAAAATTTTGGATACAACAAAGTCATATTGTAGGATTGAGCACCCACACTATACTTAAATAATAACTTACCACTTGGCGCAATCACTTATGTTCATAAAAGGTTTATTATGGTGATACCTTTCATGTCTTTTATCATTCTTACACTCGATTAGATCTAATTTGAGGTGTAATGCTTAATATAGGATAGGATCCATATGTTTTGTTGTTTCCTTTTGATTTAATCCTACATTTTGGTTCTCATATTTTAGCACACCTAGTGGGACCACATCCCAAGGTAACTATTATTAATTTTAGTGTTTTGTGAAGGATTTTTATAAATTTTATCACAAAATTGTTGTCCTTCCTAGTTTGACACATTCAAACAATCAAATAGTGCATACAGACTATCAAATATCACATCTATAACAACTCATGACATATATAAAACCTACACACCTAAGACCCTGAACCCTCAACTTTCAACATAGACAATTGGTAGGAAATTGGTAGAGTAGCACACTTCCAGTCTCTATAGTACACGTGCACCTCAACATAGCACATACAAATTTATACGTGTAAAAATACACTTTGGTGCAAGCACCTCACCTTATAGCACATCTACAACACTAATGGTGCATGTGCACTTCCTAGTAGTGCATGTACTCTCTATGTTCTATTTCTACGCTTTAGTACCTATATAATCATCTTTGTAATTTTTATTGTTAATTAGCATATCTATCTTCATTTTAGAGTATTTGAAACTCGGGTAGCATATTTACATTTAAATCAGTAGATTTCTCTTAGGATAATCATTTTTTTGTTAGCACAAGAACTTTTTCAAATTATGTACACACACTTACGATGGCATATATGCTTTGTGCAACAATGTACCTACACAATTTTCACTTTTCTAATTTTAGGGATATTTCCACTATACACATCACTTGTAGGGATCTTTTTTGTCTTTTAGTGTTATGTTGTTGACTCATTTACTACATGTTTTTTGGTAGAAGACTGTCCATAATACTACTATTATCTTTTATAGGATCATTTTTTCCAAGGCATCGTCTTAAGACATTTTTCATTTTCTTTCATGTACTTCTTTTAAGGATAAATTAGCGTGTATGCTAGATTTGTGGACTCAAAGAATGTATATTCTCTTCCCTCACACCAAAATTTGATCTTGGGAACCAAAAACACTCCTTGTACTCATTCACTTTCACATCTCATATTTTATTTTTTCATAAATTAATTGGTGTCATTTATTTGTGTGACCTAGGAATGTGTATGCTCTTCCCTCGCACTGGAAGGTGATCTTGGAAATCAAAAATAATCCTTTGTCACTTTTCTATTTTTTCTCCAAAAGATCAACTCGTGTATGACCTTGCAATGTGATCTTGGAAATAAAAAATGGCTAATTTATAGCATGCTTGGCTTGGATTTCATCACCAAGTGGTGAGTTGAACCTTCATTTTATAGTGGGGTATATAAATCAAGAAGAGATTTGTAAGACTCTCCCTAAAGGTACATTTTCCATTTTTGGCTAATATTGCAAATGACAAAGGAGAGTGGTTTACTCAATCATATATGTTGTTATCCATACACCTCACTCCATGGAATCAATCCTCACATACCTTTTATTATATCAAGGACATCCCTAGAATTCCTTGTATAAGCCTAGACTTTCAATCATTTAGTCTTTGCAGTACACTGGTAAGTGGATATCCCTGATAAGTTACACTATACTTCTAAAAATGAAATAGTAGGCCACATATACTCTCCTCACATACCCTTGTATGACTTGACAATAAAAATCGGTCAATACCTTCATATTAATAGGCCATACTATTTACACAAGTCAAAGTATATGTGTGGGTCTATAAAATAACACACTCCTACTTTATTAGCTAGGGTATTCTTGTGTCTCCATTTTCTTCTTGCTCGTGCTAAAACTATACGACTTGAATCAAACCTTCTACAAATATAAATTGATCAGAGCAATAAATCAAGGTGGGCTTGGGTATTTTTTTCATAATACCAGGGTTTTATTATCCATTATTTTGGTAGAAAATTTATGGCCTTATCCTCTCTTGGATCCTATATACTCAACGTATGAGATATTAGTTTCCTAAGATTATTTTGCACAAGTATTGCTAGAGAGGTTTTAGAGTGAAGAGATTTTTAGTGTGTTCAATTTATCTCATTCTTGAATATTAATGCATGCTTGTCCTCTTTCTCATGTGATTTTTTTTAATGGTTTCTCCATGTAAATTATTTGCTTTATGTAATCATTTAAACATATTATGGCAATCCTTGGGTAAAGAAATTTATTTCAATTTTTTATGGACTTGTTAGATATTTTATTATAATATTTTCATCTTATTTCTCAATATTTGGTATTAGAGCTAATATTTCTACATATAGAGGGGCACCTTTTTATTAAGTGTTGAAGGTTTTTTTTGTTGTAGTGAGAGATTTTGTATTTTGTGGGTTTTGCATATTTGAGGAAAAAATTGAATATCATGGCTTCTATTTCCTATATGGATATTGATAAATTTAATGGTATTGGGTACAAGATGTGGAAGTTGAAGATGGAAGATATACTTCAAGAATAATATTAATGGTTGTCTATTTCACAAGAAAAGAAACCATATGATACATCTTATGAATATTGATTGAAATTATACAAGAAGACATGAGAAACCATTTGATTGTGTCTTGTCAATGTTTTTATCTTTAATATCTCTAAGGGGACTACTAAATTTAAGTTGTAGAAGAGGATAGGTGATATCTATCAAACCAAAGGTACTATTAACAAGTTATATCTCAATATATGGTTGTATTAATTAATAATAAATATGGTGATTCTATTGTAGACCATTTAATTATGTTTAATTTAATTTAAATTCTTCTTTCTTTTGTAGATGTTAAGTTAGAAGAAGAGTATAAATTCATCTTATTACTTTTCTCTTAACCGATACTTGAGAAAATTTAATTGCTGTAACTAGCGATAGTGGTACAAAGATAAAAATGGACATTTTAGTTTTACTCTACTTTTAGAGGAGATGAGAAGGAAATCCATGAATGAAAGCTCAAAAGAGGATCTATCTATATGGGGAAGATCCAAAGAAAATGGAGGGCCCAAAGGGGATACAAAGAAATATTGATCAAAATCTACAGGATGATCTAAAACCCCAATGAAGAGAAAATTGAAGTGTTGGAACTATGGTAAGAGGTGACATGTGAAAAAGGAATATAGAAATAAGAAAAAGGTTATAGATTCCTCCATAAAACATCTTCAAAATGATCCTTTATTTATTTTTCTAATAAAATAAGTGATGATGCTCAGCTTATTGGTTCAGGTTGCTCATACCATATGACTTCTCATAGGGATTGGTTTTCCACATAAACAACTTATGATGGAGGAGAGGTTTTCCTTGGAGATAATATGGAATCAATAAAATAATTGGTAAAGAAAAGGAATGGATGTGTTTCAATGAGAGAAGGGTTAAATATTGATCATATTTTGCATATTCCTAGAATTGCAAGAATTTTATTGTTTGTATCCAAGTTAAATGATTTTGGTGTGCATGTGACATTTAGAAAGTTTAGGTATAGGTTGGTAAGAGGAAACTTGGTAGTTTTTAGAGGATATAGGATTAGGACCTTATTTAGGATGAATGTCTCCACATTTTAGAATTCCCCTAATGTAATTGGCGTTGAGGATACAAGATGGGTCTGTCATCATAGAACGGACATCTAAGATAGTAGTGCCTTAGTGATTTTCATTTTTATCACTTCAAAGACACAAACAACTATGCCATAAAGCGGAAACAGGCACAGTAAATCCCCCATTGATCCTCTGAGAAAAGTAAATGCATAACATATAACAGATTCAACACAAGCATAGATTCAAGAAACTGAATCAAACAACCATGAAAGAAAAAACATGTGGACACACAGATTTATGTGGGGAAAACCTTTTCAAGTTAAAACCCCCACCCTCCAAAACACTCAACTCACTTGTATTATTCAGTAACAAAAAACAATTACAATACAAACAGAGAGCTATGCTCTTTAGGAGATTACATCTTGTCCATCTGAAGAAATATACAAGAAACACAATAAATAGAACCTTCACATAGTTTCAATATCTCCAAAGACATACCATGTAGATTCCCTTCAGCTCCTTAGTTGACTGTCTCAGCTAGCCTCACGGCCAACCTAGTCACTTGGCCTTCGCAGGTTCATATCTTTGTAGAACTGAGAGACTAAGCGTTCATGGTAAAGCCCGCTCTCTCTATTCACTCATACTCATCTAACTGCACACGAGATTACATATAATCTCTTACCGTGTACCAACCTATTCTTCTAGACAAAGCCTTCAACGAACATCAGGATAATTAATTATCCTACATGCAAGCTTCAACCATTCCCTGATAACGTGCACCGCTTAATCAGTATGCATTGAGCTGCGTAGCATTAAATCGGTTTCAGACATGTTCATCAACCTCCATTCAATAATGCATCCCAATCGCAATCAGAAAGTAAAGTTTCAGCCAATCAGATCATAAAGATCTTGCCACATTTTGATTTCTCATTTGTTCACCGCTTTGACTCTGGTCTAGCTCAGTCAAGCTCGGTTGACTGAGCTCTGAGCTCACCTCTGTGTTCCACCATGCTACCGCATCGAGCTCAGGCTCCTACCATGGTATGGTGGTAAGCTTGTGTCGACTCGACCTCGGCCTCCAACCGCGCTACCACTAAGCTCAGGTGACCCAGTCATGGTACTGCGGTGAGCCCGCCCGAGCTCACCCAAACTTTCCCACATTACCACCGAGCTCATCGAGACTCCTTGTGGTGTGGCAGTATACCCATCCGAGCTCTCTGACTCTGACCACCCCGCACTATCAATGACCTAACCATGGCATACTGCAGTGTGGTGATAATCGCCAGCCTGACCATCAACGGTCTCACTGCGCTACCGCGGAGACTGCCAGGTCTCACCGCAGTAGAGCGGTGATCACCCAGGCAGACCGCCAGTGGTCTCAGCACAACCACCGCGATGAGGGAGCACATGACCCACGGTCAAGCAGTAACCACCAGAACCAAACCGTCGCTTCCACCACACCACCTCCAAGTGACCCCCGCAGTAGGGAGGTAATCGAACACTCTGCCAACCAGTCGCTCACTGCACTACCGCGCCACCAGAAGGAGCACCCTACTGTAAGGCAGTAACCGCCTTCCAGACTACCGCCACTTACCACGCCACCACCAGACATGAAGAAGACCGTCACGGTAGGGTGGTAACCCTGCCCAACTGCCAAACCAAGCAAGGTGGCCCACGGTAAAGCGGTAAACCACACAACCGTGCCACCAAAGTAAGTTTGTAGTGGTATGGTGGTAAAGGCCAAAAAAATGAAGAAATTGCCTAAGTCTTCAAGGGGAAAGACCAGAAAGTTGAGGCATACTTTCCCAACAATCTCCCACTTGACGAAGACTTTTAGGCTTCCTCCAAAACGTGAACAAGGACCAAACCAAGCCTTCACCCTCCAACCAAGACACCTGCAACGACATCCAAAAATTTCCACCATCTCAGGAAACAACTCCAAACACAGGAACACGCCAAGGAAAAAAATATACCAATCTCAAGAACGCAAACATCTGATCCTTCAGGTGGCAAAGGCACCACAGCAGTAGCAGCAACAAAGCACAACGTGAACATAGAACAGAAAACCAATCTCCAGAACAAGAAAAAACAAATCAACTAGAACTACAACCAGAAGAACTGACTGCCTCCATCCAACTGATCAAACCCACATGACTAAAAAATAGCACACACAGCTCATGCTAAACCATCCAATCACCCATACCTCAAAGGTATGACCATCAGTAAACTCACGCCATCACATAACCACCCATCAGTAGTAAAAACAAGCACCATGTGTCAACTAGTCAAAAGACCAAACACATCCAGGTACTCCTACTACAAGGGTGTTGTCTAGATGAATGCAAACAAAGCATCATCACAAGTGATCCAGACATACTAAGTCCACCAATCACCTGCACAAAGAAATGAGGAACCATGTAGTTCTGAGGAATAGTCACACTGATATGCACAACCTGCAACCACCTGTTGCAAGAAACATTCCTCTCAATAGTCTTCCACATTCTTCCAAGGTTCCATATCTGACTGAAGAAGGAAACACCATGGCTCCACATACATCTAAAGTCATATGAACATTTAGGAAAAAAAAAAGACCAGAATAGAGAGAAACAGCAAATCATAACATGCAGCATCCTCCTACATACACTTCTAAATGTCAGTTGTGTCAAGAATGATCTTCTTCACATCCCAAGGGAAAATATTAACAACATCCAACAGATTCCATGAATGTAAGAATCTCAAAAGAAGATCAGACTCACCCATATAAACATCTCCTATCAGTCCTCAAAAGCACAAGGAGATACACTATGTTGTCCACCTCCCATTATGAATCCTCTAGAATCTTAAAACAAATCAAGATTCATATCATGAAAGAAAGCATAATACAAGACATCTGAAAGATGTAATGGGTAAACACCTTTCAAATAAACTTCATTGCCGAGCAGACCAAGAAGAAAAGAAAAGATGCTCCTCCAAGATATACAAGCCACCGTGACTTACCCAAGAGCATTCTCCTTCATGGTCTCTGTTGAACTCGCATTCAACCAAGGTGCAAGCTACTCGGACTTTTAGTTGTAGAAGCAACATTCTCAAATGAATTCCAGCCTCACCTTATTCTCCATGCATCCATGAGTACCAACAACTTGTCATCTCATGCTAACTCCAACCTACATTACTACACTAAACATGAAGTCCTCCAGCATATGACCAAAGTACTCAAAACATAGAGAAACACCAGACCACTGTCAAAGCTCCAAACCTAGGAACAAGAACTTATCATGACACCATGATCTACACATCCCCCTTAGGAGATACCATGCTTCAGGTGAACAAGCTATGGTCTCAAGAGTAAAGCAACATGCCAAAACTCTAAGTAAGAGTAAATCATGACATAAAGCAAACAAACTCTAAACCAACATCACCTATCAAGCACCACCAACATCTCAGCCAAAAAACTAACAATGTCCTCCATGGCTCCAAGATGTTGCACATCTTCAAATAGTGACCCTGGAAATGCGAGAGAACTCTTCTGCAGCAACAGGATCTAAGAGTCCCACCAGAAGCATCTGCAACACCAAAGAAGATCATTCATCACCAAATCATGAATCCACAGTCACTGCTAAAGCTCCCACTGAACCATGACACCGAGCTTTCCAAGCACCATGACCAACCACCTACTGATCCAAACAACCTCCAGGTACAACGGACAACATGTCCATCATACAAAAATACCGAACAGCACCAAGATTACTAGATCACACAGACCACACCATCACTGTCAAAATATTACACAAGCTAGTGTAACAAGCTCTCCATGACATCGTGATTCACATGTTTCAGGTCCCCATAATTGACTATTCTGGTACTCAAAAGCCATCCATCCTCTCATCTCAAAACAACTACACTAATGCACAAGTGGCCATAGACAAGGCCAACTAACAGATTTGCAACACCATAGAAGCAACCTCGTGAATAATGACAGTCCACTTCCGAGTTGACTCAAGGAAAATATGTAGGTAAAGACAGCCCACAAAAAATGCACAACTCATAGATCCACTTCAATGAAAACCCTGCAAATCTATCATCACACTAGAAACTGCAAAACTGAGATAATCAAAGGGAACAACCCACGTAGACAACTTGACTCAAACACCAGATCAACAAAAGATCCGATTTTCCAATCACGTCCATGACTTAAGCACCATAGTCTAAGAAACCAGCAAGCACACGCCACAAGAATGTTGAATGAATAACACATACCAACATTCCCATGCAAAGAAGACATCACACCTCCTCAAAACATGTCAAACTACAACTATCTCATCCAATCACACCCCAGAAGCCAAGGTCTAGAAAAATAGTTGAACAACAGCTCCACAAACCACAAGTTTTCCTTGACCGTGTAAAACCTACAAAACCACAGTGTTTATAAAACACCCACGCATCTCCATATTCATGGATCATCTGGATGACTCAGGAGTCTGCACATAACCAGCATGGTTAACCAGAACAATGAAAAACATGAATATGCATCATAGACTTTTTAGGAAAATATACAAAAAACCTTCAGAGCCAAAGACATGAAACTGAAACATGCGAGTGCAAGATACAGGTAAGCAGAAATAGCAGGTCCATTTCAGACCAATTCCAAAACCACAACCATGCACAAGCATACAAGAGATCCAGGCTATACAGAAGTTACAGACCACCCAGATCAACTTCATAGCCTTCATGCAACCAAAGCAACAGAGAAACCAACTTCAGTGCTAAGTCAGAACACCCAGCACAAGCACAATGCTCCATGGCTAAACAGCAACACAAGCAACTCCATACCACTAGGGAGCCTCTAACACAGACACTCAGTATGAACCACACTTCTACTACAACACAACCATAAGCATAGCTCATTCCCCTTGCATCAGGATCATTTGCTATGAGCCAGGAGCCTCAAACCACATTGCAACAATATGATCAACTCCAGTCATCTCCAGCATCTTTTAAACCTACGTGTTGAATCAAATAAGAAATAACTTCCACTCATTGAAGGATTAAACAACAAGTGATTCCTCCAGATTTCCTCAAGCTTTCGAGGCTAAGAAATTTTCACAGGATAAATACCCATAACTTCAGTAACTAGGAGAATGCTTTGACACCACTTGTTGGTATCATCAAGCCTTGACCTCCCTTAACCAGCTCTGATACTACTTGTTGGGGATACGAGATGGGTCTGTCATCATAGAACGAACATCTAAGACAGCAGTGTCTTAGTGATTTTCATTTTTATCACTTCAAAGACACAAACAACTATGCCATAAAGCAAAAAAAGGCATAGTAAATCCCCCATTGATCCTTTGAGAAAAGTAAATGCATAACATATAATAGATTCAACACAAGCATAGATTCAAGAAACTGAATTAGACAACCATGAAAGACAAAACATGTGGACACACAGATTTATATGGGAAAAACCTTTTCAGGTAAAAAACCCCACCCTCCAAAACACTCAGCTCACTTGTATTATTCAGTAACAAAAAATGGTTACAATACAAACATAGAGCTATGCTCTTCAGGAGATTACATCTTGTCCATCTGGAGAAATATACAAGCAACACAATAAACAGAACCTTCACATAGTTTCAATGTCTCCAAAGACATACCATGTATATTCCCTTCAACTCCTCAGTTGACTGTCTCAGCTAGCCTCATGACCAGCCTAGTCACTTGGCCTTCGCAGGTTCACATCTTTGTAGTACTGAGAGACTAAGCATTCATGGTAAAGACCGCTTGAAAACTCTCTCTATCTCTCTCTCTATTCACTCATACTCATCTGACTGCACACAAGATTACATATAATCTCTTACCATGTTCCAACCTGTTCTACTAGACAAAGCCTTCAAAGGTCATCAGGATAATTAATTATCCTACCTGCAAGCTTTGACCATTCCCTGATAACGTGTACCGCTTAATCATCATGCATCAAGCCGCACAGCATTAAATTAGTTTCAGACATGTTTGTCAACCTCCATTCAATAATGCAGCCCAATCGCAATCAGAAAATAAAGCTTCGGCCAATCAAATCATAAAGATCTTGCCAAGCTTCGATTTATCATTTGTTCGCCGCTTTGACTCTGGTCCAGCTTGGTCAAGCTCAGTTGACTGAGCTCTGAGCTCACCTCTGTGTTCCACCATGCTACCGTACCGAGCTCAGGCTCCTACCATGATATGGCGGTAATCCTGTGTCGACTTGACCTCAGCCTCCAACCGCGCTACCGCCAAGCTCAGGTGACCCAGTTGCGATACTACGGTGAGCCCGCCCGAGCTCACCCAGACTTCCCCGCGTTACTGTTGAGCTCGTCGAGACTCCTTGTGGTGTGGCAGTATACCCATCTGAGCTCTCTGACTCTGACCACCCCGCACTACCTCTGCCCTGATCGACATACCGCGGTGTGGCGGTAATCACCAGCCTAACCGTCAACGGTCTCACCGTGCTACCGCAGAGATTGCCAGGTCTCACTGCGGTAGAGCGGTGACCACACAAGCAAACCGCCAGTGGTCTCACTGCGACCACTGCTGTGAGGGAGCTCACCGCCTGCGATGGAGTAGTAACTTCCAGAACTAAACCGCCGCTACCACCGCGCCACCTCCAAGCAACCCCCACGGTAGGGAGGTAACCAAACACTCCACCAACCAGCCGCTCACTGCACTACCGTTCCACCAGAAGGAGCACCTTGCAGTAAGGCAATAACCGCCTTCCAGACTGCCGCCACTTACCGCACCACCGCCAGACATGAAGAAGATTGTCGCGGTAGGGCGGTAACACCGCCAGACCAAGCAATGTGGCCCGCGGTAAAGTGGTAAACTGCACAACCACGGCACCAAGGTAAGCTTGTAGCGGTATGGCTGTAAAGGCCAAAAACATGAAGAAATCACCTAAATCTTCAAGGGGAAATACCAGAAAGTTGAGGCATACTTTCCCAACAATTGGCACTAAAAGTACATATATGTTTTGGCACCAACATTTGGGCATATTTGTGAAAAAGGTCTTAAGAGCATTGCTAATAAAGAAGGGGTTCATAGTCTTTTTATTATTATATTGGAAAAATAAATTTTTATGAGAATTGTATGTTTGGTAAATAAAATAGATCTGTATTTCCTATTGGAAGCAACATAGCTAAGAGATTTTTATAAATTATTCATTTGGATGTGTTTTGTCCATTAGATGTGGGTTCTCTAGGTAAATCTCTTTATTATGTTACATTTGTTGGTTATGTCTCTAGATACACCTAGATCTATTTTATGCATTCAAAATCTAAATTTTTTTCTAGTCTTAACAAATTTATATCCTAAATTGATAATTGAAAAATTAAGATAAGGGTATTGATATTTAACAATGGTGGTGAATATTTATATAGGGAATATGAAAAAATTTGTAAGCATGCAAGCATTGTTGGGGAAAATGTTGCACTATATACTCTTTAAAAAATAGGGTAGAGAAAAGAATGAATAAAATCTTAATGGAAATAGATAGAAGTATGCTAGCAAGATCAATGCTTTTGGGAAAAAGGATATAATTATTTCTTGTTATTTTATTAATTGATCTTCATATTCAACTCTTGTTGATAAAAATCCTTGTGAAGTGTGGACAAATAAAAAGTCTTCAATTTCACATTTAAGGATATTTGGTTTTTATTATTATATTCGTGTACTTTAGGAAAAGTGATCTAAACTTTATTCAAAATTTCATAAATATGTCTTCATTGGTTATAATGAGAATTTTAAAGTTTATAATCTTTGGAATCCTCTAACTCATAAAATTATTTTTTCTAGAGATGTGATTTTCAAGGAGTTTGGAGTTTATTCACAAGAATAATGCACTTCAAAATAAAAATAGAGAATTAGGAAAACACACATTTGGAAGAATAATTAGATGGAGAACAAAAAGAGAATTCAAATGATATTTTATATGATGATGTGCAGGATGAGCACACAAAAGAATAAGCATAGCCCATCACTCCTATCTTGAGGAGATCCATAAGGCAACATAATATGGTTGATAGGTATATCCCACCATATTTTTATTGTGTATTTTCCTTATTGAGCATTGATGATGAACCTATATCTTTTAGGGAGGCTCTCTCTTTGGGGGATAGTGAGTCTTAAATGTAGGTCATGCAAGAGGAGATGAAATTTCCTTTGATAGTTTTAACACCTAGGATCTTATTAGTTTTCCCAAGGGAATAAATATTGTTGATTGCAAGTGGGTGTAAAAAATTAAATTCAATGTAGATGGTTGATTAAATTAGTACAAGGCTAGACTAGTGGCCAAGAGCTACTCCCAAAGAGGGAGTTGATTTCAATGAAATTTTCTCTCATGTTCCTAAGTTATCTTATGTTAGATTTTTTTATCTATTGTTGCAACTTATGATTTTGACCTTGAGAAAATGGATGTTAAAACTTCTTTCTTACATAGAGATCTTAAAGATGATGTTTCTATGTGATAGCTTGATGGTTTTGTTTTGAAAGAAAGGAACACTTGGTTTCTAGGTCAAAATGGTGATTGTGTGGTCTAAAATAGTCACTCAATATGTGATACCAAGACTTTGATGCATTTGTATCGAGTTTCAATTTTTTAGGAGCGAGGAAGATTATTATGTTTATGTTTAGATTATTACCAATCAAATTCTAATCATTATCTTATATGTGGACGATATGTTGTTTATTAGTAATAACAAGATGATGATTAGGGAGCTCAAAACTAAAATTTCTAGCATATTTGAGATGAAAGACTTCATGACTATAAAATATATTTTTAGGATGGATATTAGCAAGGATTCAATGCATAAAAGTCTTTGCTTGAGTTAAATTAAGTACATGAATACCATTTTGCAATAGTTTAGTACGAATGGTTGTAAACCAACTAGTATTTCATTTCTTGCATTTACTAATCTTGCTTTAGATTTATGTCCTAAATTAGATTATTATTTTGATGGAATGTATAACATGTTGGAGTCAATAGTGACCCCCATAGTTCCTAGTAATCACTTGCAACCAAAACGCATATCACAAATTGTTGGTTTGTGGAGCTTGACTAGATTTGGTGTTAACATTTTAGCTACTTTTCCCAGCATGTTTTCCCCCAAAATTAATTAACAAAGGAGTACAGGGGGGGAAACACCCCCATCAAGGGCTATTGGGGGCAACAACCCAAAACAAAAATTTCTTAGGAAATTCACTGCAAATTTGTATTATAATTCGATTGAAATAACCATTTTGTAACTGCTTGAAAATTAAGAGTTTTATTTTTGTTGTGTAGAAATGAAGAGTCACATTGGTGAACTAATAGCAGCAAGGCACATTTGAGAATTATGATAGTTGTGTGAAGTTGATGCAAGTCGCACAATGTAGCATGAGGATCATCGTAGGTTGTTGGTGGTGCACATAGTAGAGTGTGTGGTGAATTTGGGAAGTGGAAATCATGTGAATTTGTTGCTATACATTGTAGTTGTTTGTTGCATGTAATTATAATTTGAAATATAATGACTATTGTTTTTTGGGCACAGCCCAAAAAAGGGTGAACCGCATTAACTTGTTGTCTCTCTCTATTTTGTAATTTCATTCCTCTATTTTGTGTATTTAAATATACATTTAATTGATAATTTTAACTTCTTATTCCCGCCTGCAATTCCTAACACAAACAAGAGATCAAAGTAAATGATTTTCTATGCAACCAAGAGAGAAATTATTAAATCCACACAAGTATCACACAAGAATCTAATATTGAGATTATCTTGCAATTGTAATTTAATTGAATGTGAATTATATGGATTGATTATTACAATAAATGTGAATACTTATAAAAGCATAAAAAGAAAATGTGATTAGATTGTGACAAGTGTCCTAATCTCATGCACTCCTAATATTTAGTCCAATCTAATAATAAAAAGAGCTCCTAAGTTTAGCTTAAATGAATAAAGTAATAAGGGACTTAATAACTAATTAATTATCAAATGAATATCCTAATTAATCCAACACCCCCATAAGATCAACTTAGGGAGAAGCTATAAAACCCTGATGAAGAATGCAATGATGGATGCATGGATAGGTTCTAGCTACAAGGCCTGATGAGGTACCCATGTACAAACAAATGAATCTCTCATAACCAAAAGAAAGGAGAAAACCACATGGGAAAAACCCCTCTCCATAAAAGAGAAAATGAAATAACTACACGAGTGAAAGAAGGATAAGAGGACTCAATGTGACCCCCCAAGGACTACTTTTGTCACATAAATACAATAGATCTCCCCCAATAGGAGAGAAAAAATGAGGACATGAATCCCCCCATAATAAAGTAGCTCTTGTGTTAATGATGAATGTGTAAAGACAAAATATGATCCACTACCTGCAAACAAAATTTCTCCCCTTAGGAAGAAACAAATCCATTGGTGAATGGAGAAGCCAATCCAAAAATATGGAAGAATCTCGAATCTAAATCCAAATGATGTGTACCTCTAAAAAGTGCTCACATGTCCACATGTCTGAATGAGATGATGTTAATCCAAAAACTACTGAAGACTAGTGTAGAAAAAGTTCCAAAGGCGATGAAGATGATGGGCCAACAATGATGATGTGGCTATCAACAAAGAGGAGATGAATTTCCTCAAAGTAATCCTCTAAATTTTCAATATAGGACTCTACAAACAAGGATGATATTTTTTAAAGATATGAATCCCAAATAGTTGTATCTGGAAGAAGATGGATGTCCTATTGCACTGAATCAATAGGGGCCAAATATGTGGTGATTCTATTCTAATTAGGAATAATAGAAGATGGTGATGTAGTATTGATATGAAGAGGTAACATGAAGACACGTCTTTGAATCATTGGAACATGCAAGACCTGTGATATACTCAAGATCCTTTAAAGTATCATCATCAAAGGGTATGAAATCTACATTTGTAAGAGAGATGAGACAATTTTCAATAGGGTCCTCTAGGTATAGAGAGATATGAGGGTCTCCATGGATCTCCCAAATTCAATTCCAAAGTGTGGGGACAATCAATGTCTAACAAAATACACATGGTGTCAAGATCAACAGTAGAACATATAACCCCTACAACATGATTAATGATAATGCCCCATGTTGAATATATACCTGGTGTGTTTGGTGTAGGTATGAGTCCATAAAGATAAGGAAAAAGATCAAGCAACCTAATATGTGTCAAGATGTTGTTTCGCCAAGACTCATAGTTATTCTTTGATAGGATGAACAAAAAATCCATGATAATTCCTAAAATGATAAAATTAGAGACTAATAAGCTTGGTGCATATAAATTAGATCGAATGAAGTCATCTCACACAAAAAATCCTTTCCAAGTGCTAAGATGTCCAAGTAATTGATATAAATGTGAAATCACAAAAATTTGAATAAAAGGTACATGGGAAGATTTTGGGAAAAGTGCATGAATGGATTTTAAGGGCTCTAAAATACCTTTCCAACACTACTAGTGTAATGAAGATTTTGGCACCACAAGACTTTCTAACACTTCTAGGGTTTTTCACCTAAAAGGAGAAAGAAGTAATCCAAAATGCATAAGTTACATTCAAAGGAAGGGATTAGGGGTTTGTGATGTGATGTGTGTGTGAAATTTGATGACCTAAATGCAATAAACTAAAAATGGAAATTATTTATTAATGCTAAACTATTAAAATGCAAAGTGATGGAAAACACAATGTTGTATGCAAACATATACAAAATGACCTAGAAATGTACACTAAACTAAACAGAAATGAATGAGATAGAATGTGTGCACCTACAATTTGAAGAAGGGTCTGATGGAGGTCTTGAATGTTGATGAAAATGTTGCAGAAGCTAAAAGGGACACTTGTGCCAATCTGGACGACCTAGTCCTAGATTTGAGAAAACTGGTCTGAAGCCCGTTTCTGCCAAATGGGTATCCAAATATGCAAAAATCACTAAAAAAACATGTGCAATGGGACTAGGTGGCCATTGTTGGTGACTTAGTCCTCTCCTGCATTTTTGGAAATTCGAAAGGGGAAACGGAAGCCCTCGGTCTGCACCTTCGTTCTTCACATATGTCTGCTTCTGAAACTCTGATTTTTAGGCCTGAAAGTGACTTTTCATGGATGTTTTGACTTTGCAATCAAGGAGAGGTCTTCAACAAGTCTTCAAAGCCTTCAAAGATCTGCAAGGTACCTAAATCTACAAACACACAAGGAGAGAAAGAAAGAGATGTTGATTGTTAGGACATGGGGGTTTGCCTTGGTCAAACCCCTTTTAGGTAACTAAACTAAAATGAATATAAATAATGTAATGAAGCATGAAAGATAAAATAATGGAGTGAGTTACCTTGCCATGATGATTGATCTTGAGTTGTTGCAGCAATCAACCCTTGAATGCTTCAGAAAAGATGTCTTGTTGACTTGGAATGCTCAAACCCTAGCTTGCTTGAGAAGGAGGAGAGAAGAGTGATTGAGAAGAGGAATTAAGGTTTAGAATGAATGGAATTAGGTCAAAATGAGGGGAAAAACCCTTATTTATACAATCTATGCCCTAATTTTCCAAAAATAACACCATACAGGCCGACCTTAGGGCTTTAGAGACAAAATCCTGAAAGAAATTTAAGTTAAATTTGAATTTTATGCCACATGGGACTAGGTCGCCCAAGGTGGCGACCTAGTCCACCTAGGAATTTTTGATTGGTTTTTGGGGATTGAAGTGTGATTATTAATGTTTGTCGGGATTGAAGTGTGATTATTAATTTTTGTCGGGATTGTCTTCCGAAACACACTAAAATAAGGTTTGTAAGTGCATTAAGGGGTCATTATAGCATAAGAAAGGGTTGATTTAGTGATGAGAAGCCTAGGAAAGTGTGAAAATTTATTAAAACAACTTACAACACTTTGGCACAAAGCTTGGAAAAGGGGTAAAAAGAGGTTGAAAAAGGTCCAAAATCCATAGGCAAGGGTCCAAATGAGTGAAAAGTGTCAAAGGCTACACTTTTTGGTGACACATTTAGCCCCCACTTTAGTGAGAGGATGAACTTGCTTCAAATTCACATTAAAGTAGCCCAATGGCGATGGCAAAGAATGAAAAAGAAGAAGAAGGTGGTCAAGCCCGTGGGATTCAAGATTCTAAGTCAAAAAGACATCAATGCCAAAGACACATTCAAGGGTGAATGATATGTAGCATGCATGATCATGCAATGACGAGGATTAGTATGAAGATAATAAGGAGATATGTTCTCACTTTGGGGCCACAGAACATCAAATTGTCTGCGGGATGAGTTTTCCCAAAGAAGGTGAGAAACATACACACGGTTGATATGTACTCACAAAGGTGGCTATGGGGAAATGCATGTCATTGGTTGGGCTTCCCGCTCAAACCATACCAAAGTTATACCACCTAATAACTTTGATAAGGCACCACAAAATAAAATGATGTTTGAAATGATGTTGTTCAAAGGGGTTTTTATTTGTTCATGTGATGTCTCATCTTTAGGAACATCATGTGTAATGTCACCAAGAGAGGAAAAGTGCAAATGGACTCATCTTGTATCCAAGAGAGGCAAGACTCGTCTTGTATGCAAGAGAGGAAAAATGTAGATGTCTCATCTTGAGCAACATTGTAACTAATGTTTCCAAGAGAGGGAATCACAAGAAAAAGAAAATCACACAATGAAATGTGAGTGGTGATGTATGCCCCCACTTTAAAGAATTTCTACACACCATTGTGTGAGCAATTGCTTTAAATTAGAAGAAGAGGAGGACATGAGAACTTGTTCAGAAAGCCCTATGCCGAGTCATATGTTTCTGAAAAGCTACATCATGAAGAAGGGGAGTAGTATGTCACATGAAATTAAACTTAAGACATGTCATCCACATCCCAAGCTTACTATTATATGTTCCCGAAATGCTAACGACTAGCTGAAAGAGACAATAACAAGTGGCATACAAGGGAAAAGGATAACTAACCCCTTGCCCCTACTTAGTGCAGGACAAGAGTGATCCGAAAGGATTGGATGAAATGCAAGGTTGAGTGAAAATCAGTATTGATTAGAGGAATTAGGTGCCCCCACATAAGGAGGAATACCAAACTCCTTAAGATGTTGATTTTTACTACTCAAGGCCTTACATTCATTAGTGAAGTGACCGTGAACTCGATGGTAAGTACAAAAGGAATGTTTGTTGGAAAATTTATTTCGAGTTTTGGGATGAAGGGAGATCAAGTGATCTTGGAGGAGTCTCAACAAGATACCCTCTTGATTGAGGGGAGAAGGTGTTCCTTTGGTGTGTAACAAAGAAGGGTCTTGCTTAGTATAGCATGTCATACCTACACAAGGCACTATAGATTGTCATATTTTATACACTCCTTTGGAAGAGTGTGTAAAATCTAAATCAATAGTGGGTTACGAGATGACATTAGCATTAAGTAAAGAGTCATTTTTTAGTTTCAAAGGTTGGGATAGAAGGGTGAGTGGGGATGGTGTTGATGTTGGAGGAAGGTTTGATGATTTCGATTAAAGGACAAAATCCAAGACCATGATTAGTTGTTTACATATGAGGCTCGATAGGGGTATGGATACCTTGTTCATTAGCACCACATCCTTTTCCACTATAGCCAAGTTGTTTCATGAGATCATAACCTTTTCCATAAAGATTTTTCAGCTTGTTTGGATTGGTTGTTTGTTCATTGTTGGTTGTATTGGTTAAAGTAGTTGAGGTGGATGCTTTCGAAGGATCAGTCGAGTTTGTGTGGACAAGACTACATTTCCCTTGTTAGAGTCTTTGTTGGTGATATTGGATTATCCTAATAAAGGAGGTGTGAATTCTAAGGAACCCCAATCATCATCTAAGAGCTTCGTGATGTTCTCAAGATGTTGTTCTTTATTTGTTTGTTGTGCAGGCTCCACTTGAGTGGTTGGTGTTAAGGTGTTGAAATGATTCTCTTTGGATTTTTCAATGTTTAAGCAACTATTAGGGTCAGGATCGGCATCAAGTGTGTACACTTTGTTGTTGTAGATGTACTTCATCTTACGATGAAGAGTGGAAAGCACTCCATTCATAGAATGAATCCACGGCTTGCCTAAGAGAAGATTATATGAAATTTTATGAGGTATAACATGTATTTTTGTGTCCAATGGGGTGATTCCAACTGTAAGAGGTATAGTGATGACACCGAGCGATTCCTTAGTGATGTTGTCAAATCCTTGAATAGATAGAGAATCAGGTTTGATGTGGGATCTATCAATGCCAAGCCTATCCAAAAGGTGAACACTACACACATTAAGAGTAGAGTCGGTATCTACAAGAGTTCTCTTGATCCCTTTTGTTTCGTATTGAGAGATTATTATGAAAGCTTCATTTTGTTTTTGTACGTCCAAAGGAGGGAGCTCAATTTGGTGAAAAACAATATCAGCATTAATTCCATTAATAATAGTTGCTATATCATTTGGTTGTGTATTATAAGGGATAGGAACTTGTTGTAAGGCTGCTTGCATCATGTTGTGATAGTGAGGGGAGACTTGTATAAGATCCCATAATGAGATTTTAGCGGGAGTATTCCTTAGTTGGTCAACAAGGTCATACTCCTTAAGGATTGAATTTAAGCGAGGGACAACAAGTAAGATGGGATTAGGCAAAGGTAAGGGTGTAGAGGTGGGTTGTTACAGTCGCAGATTGTTTCTCGTGTAATGTGTGTGAGCAATGGTATTATGAATCAATTTCTGCAACACATTATTCTTAGGTGGGTAGAGGATGAATTCGGATTTGGTTTGGGTTTTAGGTTTATTGGAAGGGGGTAAAGGACAAGTTGAGGTTGAATAATATTAAGATCCTTGAGCAAGGGAGAGGCCAAGGTTGTCTCTTTATTTGCTTCTAAGGATGTAATATGATTACTTTCATTGTTATCACTATGGTGTATCATGATATCCTCCCTAGGAGGAAGGGTTTTAGGAGAACTACAAACCAAAATTGTCTCTTGACAATCAAAGGTTGGTTCTTCTAAAATAGCTTCATCACTAAGAGGGGAATGATCAATGATTGAAGGTTCTTACGCAATAAGTATGTTTGTAGGTGAAGGGGGACAACTAAGATGTTCATGACCTCCACTAATTGTGTTTTCTAATAGCAAAGTATTTTCTTCACAACTAGGAGAAAAACAATTGTTATTGTCATGATTAGCTATGTTTATGTTATCTTGTTTGTTAAGGTCTTGTCCACTAAGAGAAGTAAGAGGAGAGAAACAACTCAGATTCTCATAACTCTCATGGATTGGTTCTTCTAACAAAATATCTTCATCACTAAGAGGAGAGATATTAGGAGAAGAACTAATATGATCGTTAGGAATGTCCAAGGTTGTTTCTTCTTTCACTAAAACACTCTCATAGGGAGGGGAGATTAAAGTTTTCTAAGCATATCTAGTTATGTGAGCTACTAAAATTGTTTGAATAAAAATGAAAAGTACATGCAACCATTTTATGCAATGTTTCAACAATATAAACAATGTATATGCAATAAGACAAAATATTTGTATCCAATATATGCTAAGCTTTAAGAATGTAAATAATGTATGTATGCTAAAAGGAAAAGCACTTTTAACAAACTAATGTATAATTTTATGAATATAAACATTGTATACACAAAACTAAAAAGTACTTTTATCAATGTGATGCAAAAGTGCAGAAATGTGAGCATTTTTCATATTTAATGATGAGATGGTTTTAAGAATGGTCATCCTAAAATGATGATTTTGAGCTAGAAACCTACAACCAATGTTCCCGAAACTTTCCAGACTTATAGTATATGATACCAGAATCCTAAGAAAGCACATAAATGATGTTTTAGATGCTGTAATAGACAGTGAAAATTTTGGAAAGGGACTAGGTCGCCCGAAATGGCGAATTAGTCCCAGTTAGGGTTTTTTTTCAAATTTTCCAAAAAATTTGAACTGGGTTTTGATGTTATGATGTTGGATGACCAAAGTAAGAAAGGTAGGTGCAAATTTTGGATGAATGAAAATGATATGAGATGCAATAATGCAAAGTATATACACTTTCATGCATGCAAAAATGTGAAACCCTAGAATGCAAATTAAACAATGCAATGAAAACCTAAGATGAAGAAGGAATCTAAATCAGAAAAGAAGGGTGCAAGAATGTCAGGTTCACCAAAATGTAATGGATATTTTGGCACCACAAGACTTTCTAACACTTCTAGGGTTTTCACCTAAAAGGAGAAAGAAGTAGGCCAAAATGCATAAGTTACATTCAAAGGAGGGGATTAGGGGTTTGTGATGTGATGTGTATGTGAAATGTGATGACCTAAATGCAGTAAACTAAAAATGGAAATGATTTATTAATGCTAAACTATTAAAATGCAAAGTGTTGGAAAACACAATGTTGTATGCAAACATATACAAAATGACCTAGAAATGTATACTAAACTAAATAGAAATGAATGAGATAGAATGTGTGCACCTGGAATTCGAAGAAGCATCTGATGGAGGTCTGGAATGCTGATGAAAATGTTGTAGAAGCTGAAAGGGACACTTGTGCCAATTTGGGCGACCTAGTCCCAGATTTGAGAAAATTGTTCTAGAGCCCGTTTCTGCCAAATGGGTATCCAAATATGCAAAAATCACTGAAAAACATGTCCGGTGGGACTAGGTCGCCATTGTTGGTGACTTAGTCCTCTCTTGGATTTCTAGAAATTTGAAAGGGGAAACGAAAGCCCTTGATTTGCACCTTGGTTCTTCACAGATGTTCGCTTCTGAAACTCTGATTTTCAGGCCTGAAAGTGAATTTTGGTGGATGTTTGGACTTTGCAAGCAAGGAGAGGTCTTCAACAAGTCTTCAAAGCCTTCAAAGATTTGCAAGGTACCTAAATCTGCAAACACACAAGGAGAGAAAGAAAGAGATGTTGATTGTTAGGGCATGGGGGTTTTCCTTGATCAAACCCCTTTTAGGTAACTAAACCAAAATGAATATAAATAATGTAATGAAGCATGAAACATGAAATAATGGAGTGAGTTACCTTACCATGATGATTGATCTTGAGTTGTTGTAGCAATCAACCCTTGAATGCTTCATAAAAGATGTCTTGTTGACTTGAAATGCTCAAACCCTAGCTTGCTTGAGAAGGAGGAGAGAAGAGTGATTGAGAAGAGAAATTAGGGTTTAGAATGAATGAATTAGGTCAAAATGAGGGGGAAAACCCTTATTTATACAAGCTATGCCCTAATTTTCTCGAAATAACACCATACAGGCCGACCTTGGGGCTTTAGAGACAAAATCCCAAAAGAAATTTAAGTTAAATTTGAATTTTATGCCACATGGGACTAGGTCGCCCAAGGTGGTGACCTAGTCCACCTAGGCATTTTTTATTGGTTTTCAAGGATTGAAGTGTGATTATTAATTTTTTTCAGGATTGTCTTTCGAAACACACTAAAATAAGGATTGTAAGTGCATTAAGGGGTCATTATAGCATAAGAAAGGGTTGATTTAGTGATGACAAGCCTAGGAAAGTGTGAAAATGTATTACAACACCTTACAACACTTTGGCACAAGGCTTGGAAAAGGGGTAAAAAAAGGTTTTAAAAGGTCCAAAATCCATAAGCAATGGTCCAAATGAGTGAAAAGTGTCAAAGGCTACACTTTTTGACAACACAACTAGAATCACAAAAATTGGATATTTTAGTGAAAACTAATGAGATCAAAAGAGAAAATAAATATATGAATTTGATTGAGAATAAAATAAAATAGGAGAAAAATCTAATGATGGGACCTACACCACTAGAAAGTAGACGGAACCAATTTTGACAGTGTATGCCCAAGTTACGGCTAAAAAGAAAAACTACTCTTTTAGGGCCAAAGGGGGCTAGGAGGGGGAAAACTATTGACCCTACAATTGGCGTTAGAAAATATCCATGGTATATTCCCCTTGCCTCAAAAATTTTGTAGACCCTTAAAAAATCTATCAATTAGTATATATGCTTTGGAATTGAAATATTTTGATTGTTGGAATATTCTATGAGGGAATATTCTCCTATGTCATTGCACCACTAGAGTTTGTGTGAAATGGTCAGAATTTTTTTTAATGGCCATTTGGAAATCTCCACAGTTGTTATTTTTGCTTCTATTGGTCGGGTAGTGGCTGCTTGATTGAGTCATCGATCTAATGGAGCAACTACCAAAAATTAAGGGTTGTCGGGTTGGTGACCACGATAGTAAAGGTCGCAAAAAATTGGGGCCCACATGGTACGTAAGGGAAGACTACCAAGGTACAACACAATACCCTATGCAGTCTTAAAAACTATAGATTTCTTTTTTTTTGTATTCATTATAATATACAAAAATGGACCCAAAGGACCAAAGTACAAGATTAAAGCAGATTACAAAATTGCTTATGGTACTCCTCAATATCTATTGTCTTTCAATTTCTTGTCTCGTAGGTTAGTTATTTAAGATTTTTCATTTACACAATCTAATACATAGGTATTTATGTTGTTGTAATTCTATTACATACATATTTTTGAAGTTATAAGTACTTCTATTAGTCCTTTATTTTTCCTTTGGCTTTAGTAGCATCCTTGTTTGTTTCAACTCTTCTCTCCATAGTCTTCTCTAGGTCTGATCTAAAGTAGATCCACTAATTAGCATATATGAGCTCCTCTTTGGTTATTTTTGTTTTGCCTTTTCATATGAGATTCTGAAACTTTTCTTTGGTTACTTCCATAGTTATGGACATCTGCATAAAAATATTATAAATAGTTAGTCTACAATTGGACTTAGTAAGTTCCCTCCTAACACCTTGATACTTTTTACAATTTCTAGCTTTCCAAAGAAGTCATAGAATTTCAGTAATAAGGATTAGCCAATATAAATTATTTCCTTTTCCTATTTCTGCAACTTTGCCAAAAATAATTTCATGTCTCCTTTTAGGTGTTGATATGTCAATTAGAAAAAGATTCTAGATTTCTTTTGCAAAGTAACAATCAAAGAAGAGATGAGAGATAGATTCATTTTTCTTACAGATTTCACACATATTGGTATTTCCTTTTGGATCGAAGTTAATAAGTTTCTGAAGAAACATCATCCATTTAAAACCTGCTTTTTAGGTTCAATCGCATTACTCCACAAGTTAGTGAATACCTTGTTCCACTATTTTTTACTTTGATTAGTGTTCCAATTTTTATTAATTTCTTCAGCAAGATTATTAGGGGGGCAACAATTGATAAACTTCTTTATCTTTTATCTTGATTGTATTTTCATTATTGAGCCACTCAAGGTGGTATGTTTTACCACAAATCCCATTTTTATCATTTTCAATATTTTCTTTTTGTATTTTTATTCTTCCATAGGTCCTTTTTTATGTATGGGGGATGTAAAACTCTTGGTTGTTGGTCCCGACAAATGAAATTATCATTCCTTATTAAATTTTGAAAGGTTGAAACCCCTTTCTTGTTCCACTCCCTTGTAGAGCACCCTTCACTACAACAAATCCCTGTGATTAGCTCCCTTTTTTTCTCCCTTTTTTGCTCCCTTTTTTGCTTCCACCCACTGTTTTAATGTATTTTTCTCCAATTTTTTGAAGAATTCAGCACTATTTATCGGGCCGACGCCATTTTTGGAATTTTTTGCGTCGATCAAGACAAGTAGGCTTTAGATCAGGTGTTACTAGCACCTAATTCAGCATTGATCAAGACAAGTAGGCTCTAAATCAGGTGCTAATTAGCACCTAATTTAGCGCCTACTTTAGCGCCAGATTTAGTGTCGGGTTTAGCACCGGATTTAGCATCGGATTTAGCGCCTACTTTAGCATCAAGTTTAGAGCCAAGTTAGCAATGTCCTCCACTATTCGACGTACACCTCAGCTGTCAACCAAGTCCGTGTAAACCCCGCACTACCACTCGATAGGTTGAAGACTCTCGCGGTATGGTGGTAATCGCACTACCGCTCAACTACTAGAAGGCTTTCATGGGATGGCAGTATACCGCGCTACCGCTAGACAGTCAGAAGCCTCTCACGGTATGGTGGTATACACCGCACTACCGCTAGGCAGTAAGAAATCTCTCGCAGTATGGCAATATACCGTGCTACCACACCTCTCTCATAGTCATCCAGTGGTACAGAGGTAAAATCACAATCACAATCACACAATTTTTTAAAATTATAATAATTAAAATCATAATTTAATGATTAAATTACATATTTAATTCATATTCATTTTAGTTTTATTTAAAAATAAATATTTTTTTATATATATTTTAAAATTAAAATTAATAATTGTTAAAGATATTTTTCATATTTTTATTTTATATAAAATAACATCAATAATTTTAATTATTAATTGAACATACAAATTAATAAATTTAATAGATAATAGTAATTTTTTATTATAAAATATATGTATTTTGTTTTCTAAATTTGTTTGAATATTAAAAGATTTAATGATTAAACATATTTGAGTTTTTTCACATTAATATTTTTTCCACCATGATGAGTTAGAACAAAATACCCAAGCCCTAATTTTTAACTCTCATTTTCACTTGGTTTTTTCAAGCTCCCTTGCCCTGCACATGCCGCCATCATTAGAGTTTGAAACCTCAAGCTTTCTAAAGGAGCATGAAGGGTATTAACCAAGGCATTTGATTATAAAATAATGTGATAAAAACCACATTCGAATTAGGATACTTGAGAAACCCTACTGTCAAAATTGACCCCTATGCCAAAATTTGCTCATCATTTTACTTGGCAACTTTGGAAGAAAAGAGTTATGTATTCGGCCGCCATGATGAACTAGGTTTGAGCATTCTCCATGCATTTTTCAGTTGATTCCTCCATGCTTGGGGTTGAAATCCTCCTGCAACTAGATCCAGTAACTTGCTTCTTGAGTATTTTGTAGCATTTTCACTCCATTTTCGAAGGCTTTCGAGGCTTCTTGGTCATGGCCTCTCTAATTTTTCTAATGCATTCTTCTCTTCATTTCTTCTATGGAATATTTTCTTGCTATTGGCCGCCATGATTGAGTTTTTTGAAGCTTCCCATGGTGAAAAGTAACTTGCATATTCAATGAAAACAAACAAACTTGAGCTCAGGTAAGCTTTATGTCGATGTATACCTTGATTTTCTCTTTTGTTTTATGTGAATCAAAGCTCATTTTGAGCTCTCTCCATTCAACACAATGGCGAAAATGCTTTGTTTTTCTATGTTTTCATGCTTCATTCTTGTATGCTCGGTCTCTGGTCTTTCTATAAGAAAAATGAAAAATCCTCTATGGAACTTGTATTTTCTTCAGAAGATAGTATTTTATGTACAACAATGGAAGAAATACCTTTTATCATGGCTTCAGCCATGCTTGCATTCAGTTTTCATTTCCATAAGAATTTTCTTAAAAGGCAATATGACAGTGCTCCTTCATTTCTAGGTATTTTTCTATTTTTGAGGGTTTGTTTCACATAGGCCGAGGCTCTATATTTCCTTTCTTGGAGAAAATGAATACTTAAATCTTCATCTTCTTTGTCATCTATTGATTTAAATCATCATCATTATGCATGACTGATATAGGATTTCATGAACCTTTTGAGTTACATACACTTGCTACATACTTTAATCTTATGTAGCCTTTAAAAGTGGAAATGGCACTACATTACCTTATATTGATGATAGCTTGTCTTTGAATCAGCAAAGTTCCTTCCATGTCCATAATCTCTTGCCAACATCATTACTGTCAACTTTTGCATCACTTTATGCTTCATGTAGTTCTATCACTTTGCAATACTTCACATGTATCTTTTCACACTGTTACTAGCATGATGAGTTGCTTTACCAAGTCTTCCCTTGACATGATTACCAAGAAATCCTTCTCAAAGGCTGCCCTTCATGACTGTCCTACATTCATTTGTAGAATCATTGGTATTTGCTCAAACCATCATGCATTGGTTGTTTATCAGAGTGTGAATTGTAGTTGTTTGTGAATACTCATTGTATCAATAGCAAGATGATTACCAATGCATGTTAGTTACTCATTTGCATCAATGTGCTTTCCTTATCATGCATTGCTCTTTGGGACAGCATACTGACATGATGTCTTTGGCCTTGCATTCAATTGTTCACCCTATGTTGCTCCATGTAACTCATGATAGCTCTTGATAGCTCTTGATAACCTGTAAGACCTCATTGAGTAACTTGGCCATAATGATTATCCATAATTGAACTTGATGGATCTGTGCTTTAGTGTTCATATTATCACTGAAATCATGTGTTTCTTTGGAAGAGACAAACTATTTCATTTTTGAATGATTGTTGTCCTTGTTCTTGTTCCCTTCTTTATTGGCTCCTTGAAAATGTTGACAATGAAATACAACTCATATCATTATTAAAATGGACTTTGGATCCAACTTAAGAAGATTGAAAGACATATCCAACAGAGTAATATTTCCAAGCAGCCTATTGTTTGACTCATTGTGAAAGATGCAGAGTAACTTTCTTGATAATTCACACCATTTTGTTGCATGTTTTGAATATGATAATGAAATTTGATCAACTGGTATGATTCCATATTGATTTAATGCATCAAGAATAGGCTTATAATTGATTTGATCAAGTTGCTCAATTTCCTATCCCTCCTAAAACATGAGGGCAACATTCTGGGCTCAACCCTCGTGGGAGCCACATTTTACTCCACATGTTGTAATCAGCTGAAACAAAATAGTAACAAAGTTTTTTCCTATATCTGTACAAAGAGAAAACATGTTAGATAAACAAAGTATATGATAGATGTGTTTGATAACTCTTTTATTTTCTTGGACATCTATGATATGCTAGCTATTTTAATGTTTATAAGGATCAAATTATATGTTTACGAATATTTTCCTATGTACTGATTGGTGATCCTTCATTGCTCTAGCCAACTTCTTCTCACAAATGTAGCGAAACTCGAAATAGTAGGGGCAAGTGACAACTGGAGGTTGGATGGGCAGGAGGACTGAATTTGATGCAAGTCAACTCAATCAAGATTCGCCAGTCAGAATGACGAGTCCCCCTTCTTTACATATACATTTCATTTTATCTATAAATGTATAGTTTTTTCTTTATATGCATAAAAATATTTAGTCCCTCGGCTTGTGAGGGAAACTATACACTTATGTTTATCAATAAAAACTACCTTTGCAATAAATGTTGACTCTCTTTTCTATTGTATGCAATTCCCTTAATCAAATAATGCAATCTTTTGATACTCTCTTTTATGCACATGGACGAAACTTAGCTGAAAATGATATCTACCTTTTATTGTTTAAATGCAAACACAATCATAAGTCTACCTGATTTAGCTGAAAGAAAAATCAGGTAATAATAATTATCTTGTTATTTAATCATATGAGTTAAATAATTAAATTACTTACTCTATAATCATGAGTTATTTAAGAGGCGTGATATATTTAACTAATTAAATTAAAATAAAACATATTATTTAATTTACTTACTCTATAATCATATGAGTTATTTAAGAGACGTGATATATTTAACTAATTAAATTGAAATAAAATATATTGAATTAATAAATGGAAGCAAAACAAGAAGCATTTTTAGAAGAAAAAAAGGAAGCGACAATGGAAGCCAAAGTAGAAGCAAACCAGAAGCAATCTTGGAAGAAAAACTTGGCATTGTCTAGGAAGCAAAAATAGAAGCAATTAAGTGGAAGCAAAAGTGGAAGCAAAATTGGAAGCAAAACTGGAAGCAAACCTCAAAGAAACCAAAAGCAAAACTGGAAGCAAACTTGGAAGCAACACAAGAAGCAAAACCAGAAGCAAAATCGGAAGCCGAACTAGAAGCAACAAAATCTGACGCTAAATCTGACGCTAAATCCAATGTTAAATCTGGCACTAAATCTGGTGCTAAATTTGGCACCGAAGTGAGTACGCCATTTTACATCGAGTTTTGCGCCGACAGAAGTGTCCAATTCATGAACTCAAATGCACTAAAATTCGATGCTATTTTAGGCGCTAATTGCTTGTTTTGTTGTAGTGCTTAGAGAAGAGCAAGGGGTTTCCAATATCTTTAAAAGTATTTGGAAAGCCTGGAAGCTTAGAGAAGAGGTCATCCTAAGCAAATACCTAGTGGAAAATATTTTCTTGTAGATTTTTAATTTTTTTTGCCTTTTTTTTGGGTTTTTTATTTTCAAAAATAAAAAAATTTGCTAGAAAAATATTTTAATAAAAACCTAGATTTGTAGAGAAACATGTACCTTTCGCCTGGCATGAAAAAAAATGTAGTGAGGCCATACAAACTCCATATGGAGATCCCTGCTACAAAAAAAAAATCATTTTTATAACTACTCTAAATTCGAAGAAATGATAGACATTCTTAGGGTTTTTTACTATTTCGGACTCAACGGTGATGTTCGTTTCACCCTAGGATGAGGTGATTTTTCCCTCAAGGTTGAATCCTCAAAATTCAAATAAGAAGTCATATAAGAAGTCATAGTTTTGGTGCGTTCATACCATGTTGGAGTTGATAATGAACCCCACAATTCCCAGTAATCACCTACAACCAAAACACATATCACAAATGAGAGATCAAAGTAACTAATTTGTTCTCCAACCAAGAGAGAAATTATTAATCCACATAATTATCACAAAAGCATCTAATATTGAGATTAGCCTACAATTGTAATTTAATTTAATGTGAATTACATGGATTAATGATTGCAATGAATGTGAATGCTTATAAAAGCATAAAAAGGAAAACCCTAGATAAGGATTTTATTAGATTGTGACAAGTGTCTTAATCTCATGCAAAGAGACAACTTGACCTATATTTAATCCAATAATAATAAGAAAGCACTCTTAAGTTTAGCTTAAGTGAATAAAGTAATAAAGGACTTAATAATTAATTAATTATCAAGTGATTATCCTAATTACTCCAACATGATATTTCTTATGCTAATATTATTGGTAGTTTGGTGTATGCAATGATTTACACTAGACTAGATATTGTCCAAGAAATGGGAGTTTTGAGAAGGTTTGTGTTAACCCTAATAGAGAGCATTAGACTTTAGTCAAGAGGCTATTAGATATTTGTGCAAAAAAAACTATCAATATTTTTATTATCATGGTACTAATTATGTAACAAGTACTTGGATATATAGGGATTTTTTATACAAATTGGGTAGGTGACTTAGATAGTTGAAGGTTCATTAGTGGGTATGTTTTTCTTTGTTTAGAGGTGTAGTGAGTTGGATGAGTAAAAGGTAGCCCACGATTGTTTTTTCCATCATAGAAGAAAATTTTATGGCATTTCCATGTGCATCTAAGGAGTCAATTTGGATACAAATAATTGGTACAAGTATTGGTTTTTCCTATAAGATCATTAGAATTGAATGTGGCAATCATAGTGTTATTTGTTTGGCTAGGAATCCCATGTATCATGCTTATACTAAGTATGTGTATATTCAATATTACTTTGTGCAAGAAATGGTTGAGTGGTAAGGTTATGTTTAAGAATCTTGAAACTTTGAATAATATTGTAGATTTTATTATGAAGCCAATGACCATGGATAGGTTCTCTTGGTGTAGGAAGGTCATGAGTCTTGATTATTATACTTAATTATTTTTATTTTTGTATGGATGTATTTGTAATGTATAATTCCAAGTGGAAGAATATTAGGATTAAGGTACCATTTACCTTGTAATCCTATATATTTTATGTATCTCCAACACTCTTGGAAAGTATCCTTCAATTGTCTAGGGTGTAAATAAAAAAAAATTATAGTTAAGATTCCTTAAGAAACTTAGCATTTTTTTCATATGCATCAATGAAGGAGGTGGAGCAAAACAATGGCTTCTACGGACTAGGATTGAGGAGTGGAGAATCTTGTATGATAGATGGGATCCACATGAGTTGGTCATTCCAAAATGGAGTTATTGCAAAGTGTGTTCCATTCATCTCCTTGTGTTGTGCAGCACAACGCTCAAGTTTGTGGCATGACTTAACCACCTCCTATGGATTCATTAACTCTAGCGGTTGTATGAGGAATTAACATGTTGATCTTTTGGTGCAACGACAATCATCTTTGCAACAATTGGTATCAAAGCCTGGGTCATGAGTTTGAACCCCTCACTTGCACTAGGGGGGGATTGTTGCAAGGTGTGTGCCATTGGTCTCCTTGTGTTGTGCAGCATAGCGCTCAGGTTCATGACATGGCTTAACCACCTCCCATGGATTCATTAACTCTAGTGGTTGTATCAGGCATTAACAAGTCAATCTTTTGGTGCAATAGCCATCGTCTTTGCAACAGGAGCACTATACTTGAGTATGTGAGCCATCAAGAGCTATGAAATCAAATATATTTTTTTGGTTACATTTACTTTTCTATAGTACAATTAATTGCTCCCATGAGATGTTCATGTGAAGCAATTTATCATTTAATATTCTCTTAATAACTCTTCAAGGAGGGAGTGGAATTTTTTGCATGATACCATGGTTTTGGTATCCATCATTTTGGTAAACCATTTATTGTCTTTTCCTCTCTTCATGCCTATATATTGAGGATATAAGATAGTGGTTTCATAAGATTATTATATGGGTACAAGGTTGTTGCTAGACTATTATCAAGTTGAAGAGATTGTTAGTGTGTTGGATGTATCTCATTCTTGTTCAGATGAATGTGCAGGTTATAGGTTTGAAGAGGATTGAAGGAATCTTGAAGAAAAATTCTCCATTGTTGTATTTGTTATCATATATCTTGTCAAACCACAAAAACTCACCTGTAGAATTTATTGACAATATTCTGACAAGTTTGCAACTGGGAAACAGAAGGTCAGATCCAACATTAAAGGATTGTAGAATATGTTTCAGGACCCCCTATCAAGGACCCATACGCCCCTAGGTGACTATGTCCTCCTCTACATGCCAGATCCATATTTTGGTGATAGGTACATATCATTTGACACTTCCCATATCCACCTATAATTTATATTTTTAGTTTGTGTATTTCTAGATTATTGTATTTATCACATTATTTCATATAGTTCAAATAGGTTAATCATTCTAAATCATTTCCCATCCATCTTCAAGACCCTAAGAAAGTGGATCCAGGTCTGATTGGCTCACCTTTTTGGTTGATAGTCAATCTACATCACCTTTTTGATCCACCTTCTAATGCAACTTGGAAAAGGGATCCTAACCAACCCTAGGTTTATATATTAAACATATAGGGTTCCCCCTTTTTCTATGTTACAATTTCAATTCTACTTGATAGTGTGAAGATAAATTATTTGAATAATATATTATACAAACAGTGAAGAGGTTATACAAAATATATAACAATTTCTCTTCACCCTATCAAGTAGAAATGAAACTATAACATAGAAAAAGGGGGAACCCTATATTTTTAATGTATAAACCTAGGGTAGGTTAGGATCCCTTTTGCAAGTTGCATTAGAAGGTGGATCAACAAGGTGATGTAGATTGACTATCAACCAAAAACTTGAGCTAATCAAACCCGGATTTGCTTTCTTAGGGTCTTGAAGATGGATGGGAAATTATTTAAAATGATTAACGTAATTGAGCTATATGACCTAATGTGATAAATACAATAATCTAGAAATACACAAACTAAAACTATAAATTGTAGGTGGATCTGGGAAGTGTCAGATGATATGTACCTATCACCAAAATATGGATTTGGCATGTAGAGGAGGACACAGTCACCTAGGGGCATATGGGTCCTTGATAGGGGGTCTTGAAACTGATTCTACAATCCTCTAATGTTGGATCTGATCTTTTATTTCCCAGTTGCAAACTTGTCAAAATGTCGTCAATAAAATCTATAGGTCAGTTTTCGTGTTTTGACAAGATATATGACAACAAATATATAACAATGGACAATTTTTCTTCAAGATTCCTTCAATCCTCTTCAAACTTGTAACTTGTAACCTGTAATATGAAAATTATTTTAGATTTCATACACTTGTAAGAGATTGTATCATATTAGTTTCACCTTATTTCTCAACAAGCTAAAATCTAATCAATCTAATCAACCCCATATAGGTATGAAGGATATTATTAAAAGGGCACTAGTAGCAAACCATAAGAAAAAAAAACATAAATTTAAGGGGTTGTTTTGTATCCCTCACAAGAATGAGTATATTGAAATCATCCAAACCCCCCTAGAATTGGTGTTCCCACAAATCAACCTATCTTTCAATCTATTCTTAAGTCACATAAAATCCAAAAACAACCCACTTATTGTTGCTTGAAGTTGAGAAACTATATCCAATGGATAAATGAGTGAGGAGACAATAATCCTAAATGAAATGCACCTATGTGCTTGTAAAATAGTGGAGAAGGGAATAACAAATTAAAACCCAACACACATATATTCATGAAATGTCGTACATAAAAAGAATTGAAATTACAAAACCAAATTGCTACTGCTATCCTTTCAAATCACTCCATGGTTCTCTAGTCTTAAGGACCTTTGAATTCATGCTCTTAGATCTAGTTAAGTGTTGCACATGAATCTACAAATATGACAACCTAAGAAATGAGAAGATGTTGTGCAATGCAAACTACATGCCTACATCACTATATTTTTGTATTTTTGGAGTTTAAATGTTGAATGAAAGAGAAAAGTGTTGCTATGTATGATGATACTAGGATTAATGATGCAATTCTAATGTAATACTATGAAAGACAATGAAATCTAATGCAATACTAAAATGATCCAAAGTAAAAGTGTCATGATAACTATGCTATATGAAAATGCAAACTCTCAATTGCTCTCAATTTCTCCAGCATAAGTTTATCTTAATTGCCTCTTGAAAAGTTGTAGGATGAGCTCCTTTTTATAGATTTTTCCAAGCCTTGAGTGAGGTGGCAGGGATGAACGATCGAGATCATGATCCTGGGACATCAACGGTGGAGCACAAAGAGGTTGGAGGAATTCATGGAGGCTGCTCCATTTGGAAGGGAAAATCTCCCAAGTGTCAAAGAGCATCAATTAGAAAGAGGAGCCATGTGTCTCCAAGGAGGTTAGGAGGTTCGATGAATATTTCTAATTTAGAAATTAGAAATAAAAGAAATCATGTGACATGTGATGATGTGGAGGATGAGTTGGAGGAAGTTAGAGAATTATGGAGAAATGTGACAAATTTGAATTAAAAATTCAAATTTAATGACGAAGGAGGGAAATTGACTAAATGACATTATTTAATTTATGCATTTAATTAATTTAAGAGAGAAAATGATTTTTAAAATAGAAGAATTAAGGGATGAACTATATAAATAAATTTATCCATTTATTTATATTAGTAGAAGAATTAGGATTTATTAATTAAATATCAAGTATTTAATTAATTGTGCTCCAAACCATTTTTATGTGTATACAGCACCCATATCTCAAAATATCAATAAATGTATTGAATCCACGATCAAATTATTTCACAACTAACTCAAGGTCAAAACACCCACATGGATCCCATAAATCCTAACCAAGCACAATAATCCTATCAACCCCTAGTTGACCCCATTGAGAACCAACATCCTATCCATTAGGCCAACCATCTTTGTTCAATTTGGATTCTTCACAAATGAAATTTTTTAAAATCCTAATAGCTCCAAATTATCTAAAGATGAATTTGTACCTTTCTTCCAAATTAATGAACATCCCATCGTAATTGAAAACGTAAAATAATGAACTATCAAGGAAAAGGGTTTGGCCTTCATGAACAAGGAACCCTTGAACTCATTAAAGTTTATGCAAACCAAGAATTCTAGGGCATCAAACTCTCTTGATAAGTAGAATAAGGTTATTACTCCCATGAGTGCTAAGGTGACTTCCCCGAACATCAAAATAGATATCTCTCATTGTTCCTCTAAGAGACTTGTTGTCATCAACCCTTTCATGAAACCCATTTCCAACCTTAGTCATCCACCTCCTAGATCCATCAGCCTAGACCAACGAAATCATGTACCATGAAACCTATTCTATAATGATAAAGCTATCACCACATTCATAAGAATCCAAGTTAATACTTACGTAAGGGATCATAAAATGAGATTTGAAATAGACTTGGATGCATTAGCATATCCCAAGAAACCCCTCCAAATGCATAAAATCCCCATACCCTAAAACTTGAAATCCCAAGCATTTCAAAGGCTAAAGGCCCAAAAAATTACGTGGGTCAAAAAAAACCCATATGCTTAAATCCACAATTAAAAATCTAAAAATCCCAATTCAAAGTTCATTTGGGTTCCAAAATCTAATATTTAAAATCCAAGGACCCCAAAGCAAAAATCCATAAATCTAAAGCCAACAATTAGTATTCCAAAATCTCAAACACTCACACATTTGAAACCCACTTGGCCTTCACAATCTAGCAATCCAAATATCCATGCAAAATCTCACAAGCCAAAACACAAAATTAATTTAGCTCCCAAATTTTGGCAATGCAAATACTCAATCCTAAATCCATCATCCCACCATCCAAGAGCATACAAATATGTGATCCCCTAAGCCTACAAGTTCCAAAATCCACCATCAATAACAAAAGAGTCAATCTCATAATACAACATAGTGTGTGAACCCAATGATCTTAATTCCCCTTAACACATCCCAATTTTCCATCCCACATACCTTTGTCACTACATCATTTTCATCAAATCCTTCACATAATACCCATACAATATCCATCAAACCTACCTCCTACTTCATTTTTCTTGACAACACCTTGGGGAGAAGCCAACATAGCAACCATCGAAGCTCACAATAAAATCCACAGAACATAACACTACGAGCATAACAGAAGTGACATGATCCACCTAAAGATGCTATATAAAATAAAATATTATCAACTTGTCATAAAATAAAAAACTTGAATCCACAATGTAAAAATCAAAATAACAACTACCCATTGTTTAATTTTATAAATATCCTCTTAATACTTTAAAAGTTTGACGTAATATCTTTGTTTTTACTAATTTACTATGTATTCTAACTACCCATTATTTAAAAACTACTCACACAAGCACTAAAGGTGATAAAAGCTTTCCATTGGGCTCCATTAGGAAAACTTGGTAAGCGTTGTAGATTTTAACTTGTGCACCATTCTTTTAAAAGCAAGTACATATCTTATAACAAAGAGCATATGGATGTGTAAATTGCAAGCGAGCTCAAAGGAGCTGCTGACATTATTTTTAACTTTTTCTACGAGACAGTATCCTTCAAGTTGCAAGGCATTACTTTTCGTCTTTAATAAACCTTCTATTCAATTGAAAAACACGAAAAAAGAGCTTGCTTGCAAGGCATCCACTATAAAAGTGGCAAACTTTTCAAGTTATTGTTGTTTATACAATGAAAATGAAGCTATTTTAACATACATATAGCTTGTGGAAGAGTGGAAGATATCATTCCGAAAGCAAAAATGTACACTAAGGGAGACCCTGCAGTTGGCTTAGAGGATTTAGCCATATATGCCTCCTTAGTAGGTTCTCAGATTTCTTTTGCTGTGCTTGGTGTTCTCATGGGAAATGAATTGGCAAAGGGTACAAATCCCCTGACTTTTGTGGCTTATTCCAGTGGCTTTGGGGGATTGGTACTCACCCCTTTTGCCTTCTTCCTTGAAAAGTAAGGAGTCCTCTGAATGATAACTTATTTTATAGATAGATTTGCTTAATGGACGTGGGAATTCAAACTTGAATTAAATAAAACTGTCCCAAAAACACACCATGACAATGTGTGAAGTATGCTGTTTCAATTGGAGTCTTGCTTTGAAATATTTCAGATGATGATATAAGATTGCTTGGATCTTTCAGGGAATGTTATATACTTAATCTGTTTAACTCTCTGTCGGACAAATGCAGGAAAAAGCGGTCCAAGGTGAGTTTCTCTCTGTTGGTTCAAGTGCTTGTGCTCTCCCTTGGCGGGTGAGTTGATTTGTACCAGAGATTTTTATGTAATGTGATATAAATTGAACCAAAATCAGAATCTGAATGCCCTGTTTGTCTGTCATTAAAGAGTGTGTGCATTTCAAGCGTTGTTATTAATGGGATTGACGGAAACGTCTCCTTCCTTCTCTTCGGCAATGCCCAACTTGGCGCCTGCAATTATTTTCATCGTGGCATGGGCTTTGGGGTAAGTACTCTGCAGTCATGTTTTCTACTTGTTGAAAGATTGAATTCTGTTTTATGCCCTGGATTTTGTGGCTTAATTGGTACAGTACTTTTTGGCTTTGCAGCATAGAGAAAGTAGACATCAAGTGTGTTCATAGCCAATTCAAGATTGTGGGTACAATGATTTGTGTGTGTGGAGCAATGGCCATGAGTTTCCTGCACGGTCCTGCTCTGAGCCAACTCTGGCCTTCAGTACACCCTCGCTCACAAAACATCATTCTTACATTTCTACAGGAGGGGAATTCGGACAAAACTATAAGAGGATGTGTTTACCTCTTAACAGCTGTGACAATCCTATCATCTTGTATGATAGTACAGGTCATATCTGATTTTATCTTTTTCTTTGTAGTTTCTATTAGTCAGTTTACAGTACAGAAACTTTGCCTACATTCATGAGCCTCTCATTTTAACACTCATACCATTAGGTTCTGACTAAAGTTTGTTAGCATGCAGGCTGAGACACTGAAAAAGTATCCAGCCCCATTATCCCTGACAGCAATCACAGCATTTCTTGGCTCCATCCAAACTGCTGTCTTGATAGTGACTTTAGACAAGGGTTTTGATACTTCATCGTGGCTTTTGGATTGGAGTGGGTTTGTGACTGTTATGTTTGGGGTGAGTGAAATATATTGAGTTTTCTATAGTTGATATATTCTGTGTAGATTGTTGATTTGGATGAGCTACTTGTGCAGGGAATCGTTTGCAGTGCAATAGCATTTAGTTTGCAGTTATGGTGCATTCAGAAAAGAGGACCTGTATTTGTTGCAACATTTAACCCTGTCTCTACTGTTTGCTCTGCTATCTTGTCATCCTTCTTTTTAGGTGAAACCTTCCATCTAGGAAGGTGGGTCTTACTTTTTTAATTACATAGTTTGAATTATATATCCATTTTACTGCTAATATATGTAGAATAAGGCTCTAAGAAAATTCATCTGGCAGGAAAAATCACCATTATGACAAATTCATCTCATGGAAAATTCACCACCAGCAATTTATGATGGTGAATTTTTCATGAGGTGAATTTGTCATGGCGGTGAATTTTTCCGCGGTGAATTGCTGACGGTGAATTTGTCTGATACCGTAGAATAACTATGGTCTATAATTTATTTGGGAATACTGTAATTCAGCCTTTTATGAAATTGTTTCTAAGAAAATAAAATAGTTTTATAACACATTTTATTAATTTTATACAGAGAGAAGAGAATTCTATAACTCAGTTTTTATAGGAGATTATATTTTTCTAAATGAAATTAGTTTTATAAAATCTAGTATTATATACTTAAATTTTATAAAAATATTCATTTTATTTGAAGAAAATTTGAATTACAGTATTATCTTAGACATATTGATTTATATAAAAAGACTTAAATTTTAATTAATAATGAATTACATTATTTTTCTTTTATTATAAATTTATAGAATTGGTTTTGAAATATTTGTTTAACACAATGATATTGGATTAATGTTATAACAGTGTAATAGGTGTGCTGGTAATATTTGGCGGTCTGTACTTGGTTCTATGGGGCAAAAGCAAAGATGTCCATGAAAAAGAGCAGTTAAACAGTTGTGAGCAAGTATCAATAGATGTAAAAAGACCTTTACTACATTGATATTCAGAAAATGGTTCAATCCAAGGTATTTATTGTTCAGAAGCTTCCAAAATACCATGCACTCACTGTGTATGTAAGCCATTTGGCAGATGGATCGAATATAAAACCACTTCATCACAGATTCCCATGCCAGAAAAGCAGAGATATTCCATGATGTTTGAAATCTGTTTGCAAACATACAAACTCAGGAATATTCCTCTTAAAAGTGGACTGAATTTGGACATCCGACCTTACATGTAAGAAAATGTTGACAGCAGAAACTTAACGTAATCTTTCCAAACTGTTCACCTAAATCCACGTCTTTATATTCATTTAAATCATCGAATTAGGTGTTATGGAGGAGTTTCTATGTTTTTTAACAGATTAATTGATTATTTTTTAAGCAAAAATCAATGTTAAAAAAATCTAAATGCATGATATCCTCAAAAAAAATATTTTGAATCGATGGAAGAAATTTTCATTGTTTTAAAAAGTATTTGTTAAATTGAGAATTAAAAAATAAAGATTTCTATTTTGAACAAGAAGTTTTCAATTAATCTTATGGCATATATTTTTCATCTCATTTCATAGAAATAAATCACAAACCCACCCCAATGAGACTCCATCCTTATTAGTCCTCATTCAGCCTTGGATAACATCCCTAAAAAATCAACAGGAGCGGGAGTAGGTATGTGGGGTTTGATTCCTTGTAAGTGGGTTGGGCACAGAAGATGAAGAGGGTGATGACAACAATGATGGAGATGACAATGAGCGCAACGAAGATTGGGTGGATTTTTGGGGCGAGAATGAGGATGAGTTTCTTCTGGACATTTCGGAGGATGGATTGAAGGAAGTGTATGATATTCATGTGTTTGTTGATAGTATTAAGTCTTTGAAGGGTACTTTTCAATTGGGTTTATGAAAGGGTTTTCTTTCCCAAGTGTTTCTTGCTCCAGTCAAGAATTTTGGGGAGGTTGTGCTCATGAATGAGGAGATCAAGTATGGTAGGGACCCTACTTCCAATGAGGTTTTTTTATGTGATGAATCTTCTCTTCTTAGTGCTGGGGTGGGTATCACCTTAATGGAGGTGTCTTCTATTGCCAAGTCTTTTGGTTCCCATCTAGACTTGTTGTAGCTTCAATATGGTGTTGCTCTGGTGGAGGGTTCTACCATGCCACAATCTATTATGTTGTCTATGGTTCCCACGTTTGAAGCTACAAATATGGTTTTCTATGTTGATTGAGGATCCTTTGTCAAGTGATGATGTGCCTACCCTTGCCTTAGTTGGCTCTTGCCTCTCGATGAGGGTTCCTAATGCCTTGGTTGACAAAGCTTATGCTTGCTTGTTGAATGCTCTCTTAGGGAGGTTCTTAGGCTCCCAACTGAATATCGACATTGTTTGTAGTTGGGCTTCAAAAATATGGCATGTTGTTGATTAGTTTCAAGTGGTTACAATGTCAAATGGTTTCTTCCTATTCTCCTTCCAATCCCTTGAGGAGAGTAAATGTATTTTACAAGGAGCGTGTAATGTCCCCATCTCAAGCCTGATCTTTTCAGTGACCGTTGGCCTATTCCGGAGACCCGTAGGCTAGTCGGAAGGTAAAATTAGGGTTTTCTATTTTGATGGAAGTTCTTGCTCGGAGTTGGTTGTTTCACTGGCAGATTCTTTCTGGGTTTTCAGAGAGCTTCACAGTGGTATGTTCTTCTGGGCATTCTGAGCATCTTCAGGAATTTACTATTTTTAGTAAATTCTATTCCGAGCAGTAAACAGGTTGGTCTCAGGCAGTTGACTTTCCTCTTTAGCTGATTCAATTGGCGTATTCAAATTTTGGCCTCGGGATGTAGTTTGAGCTGATAAGCTGAATTATTTTGAAGAAGTTATGTTTAATGTTATATTTTAACATTGACCCTTGGCCTAGCAACTTTACCTTAAGTTGTTTTTAAAAGAGGTTCTTTATGGGTGGGCGCCTCATTAAAGGAATTGATTATATTTCTTATTAAAAGATTTATTTCCCAAGCAAAAGTGGACACCATCTTCAATGAAGGAATAATTTAATAATTAAAAGTCAAAATTGTAGCTAGAAGGAAAGGACGCTATTGGTTGAAGGATTAGGGTTTCACTCTTAAGAGAAGGTTAGGGTTTCGAGAAGAGCCAACCGAAAATTATAAAAGGAAGACTTTGATCCTCAATTCATTATCTTTTGTCTACAGGAATGTTATGCTGTTGGATTGGCTGTGGGATTGCTTCGGGGAATGAAAGCCTCCTAGCTTGGCATTGCTTCTCGCTTGCAAGATAGCGACTAGTGGTGATATAGTGTAGTTTGAGTGATTTGTAGTGAAGTTGGTGCATTGTAGTCAGTGTTTGGTATTGTAGATCAGTTTATGCATATTAGAGAGATTCTGGAATTTCATTTTTATCTATAGCAATCTGATGTTTTTATTCATAAGTCCAAAAATACAAAAAAAGTCATTATGGGTATTGTCTAAATCTATGTGTTTGTAAGGGGCGACTCATTTCTCCAAGTTGCAGATTTTTTGGAGAAGCTTTGAATTTTTAATGTGAAATCGCCCTTCTTGCTGGGCCGTACTTTCCAGATTTGCCTTGGGATTGGTGCATTAAATACATAGAGTCTTTTGTTTAGCTTTCAGTGTCCTATCTTGGTCGCCATCTTATTAGGGTCATATTGCATTTCGTCTCATGAAATTTGAATGGGTTTGGAGTGAGTTATGAGTAAAATTGTGAGTTTCAGGGCTGCTGTTCATGCATAAGAAAAACAGGACTGTCATAAATCAGTTTGTGAAGTTGGTCCTATTAATTACAGTTTCAGGTCTAATCTTTATTATTCAGTGAAGGAAGTTATATTTAATATTGTAGCTCTCTCTAACTCTCGATTCACGATCATAGCAAGGCATTATCTTTTATATTGTAAGCTGACAGTAGTACTGACAGCCGTTCTTAATCTTGCTTTATCATGATTTGTAATGTTCATCTTTACATTCTGTAATCGTATTTGTATTTCATTTATCTCCGCCATATGGTCGCCTCATCTCCGTATTGGATTGAGTAGCACATACTTGGTGTTGAGTTTGCTTTCAGTTTACTAGATGATAGGGACCCTCTGACCACATGCTTGTCGTTCACCAACACATTTCTTGGTTAGAGTTCTTGTACCAGCATTTCCATTAAGATCCTCTGACCATATGCTCGCCATCACTGGTGCCATTCTTGGTTAGAGTTCCTTCCGCTCTGTTCTGCTTTTCAGATCCTCTGACCAATGCTCACACCTTGCCCACATTGGGATCCTGGTGTACATTCTGGTTAGAGTTGCTTCAACATCATTTTGGTTTTGGGCTAACCTTAACGGGTGCGTATTGTTTGTAACTTGCAACTGAAAAACGAAAAAAAAATTGGCTTCGTTTATTTCAGTGGTATCAAAGCCAAGATCTTGCCATCCTGTGAACAAACTGTCTATGAGTGAAAGAGAAAAGAGGTACCTTGCAAGGGAAGACAAGAAGGTTGGAAAACAGTTCCAGCCCTATCAGGCTCCAGAAGGTCAGACAGCTTCAGAAGTCTTGAGGGCTCATTGGGAGTCTTCTCAGGAAACAGACATGGCAGAAGGTGAGAGATCAATTGGGGGTAACGAGAGGGTTACCAGCAACAAAGATGATAGTGGAAAGGGAAGAGAGAGATCCATCAGTCCAGGACAGAGATTTGAAAGAAAGATGGATGCCTTAATGGATATGGTATCGCTCATGATGGGGAAAGTGGGCCAGAACACCATTCCACAGAACAACACTGGGCATAGAGGAGAGCACAGTGCTTCCAACCAGCATGATGGACATGTTGCTCAGCATACTTCAAACAACACATATATTTCTTCCAGGCCATTCAAACCCACCTTCTTGGCACCTGTAAACACTCAGCCAGATCCTAAAGAAAATGCTTCATTCATGGAGTAGTTGAGGCTTGGTCGTGCGCAGTATGATTCTCTCCCTAACGACATCAAGATGGATATGTCCTATAATGACTTTATGGATCATAAAAGAAAGAATAAAGGACAAGGGAGACATTATGAGCAAAGAAGAACACCAGTGCAAGGGGACTTGTATCAAGCTGTCAACAAGGTTATACTTCCACACTATGACGGGAGTGATAACAGTTCAGCCCGAGCTTGGATACATAAGCTGGATAACTATCTAGCTCTCAGACCCATGGCAGAAGAAGAGGCGATCAAGTTCGCTACTTTACACCTTGATGGGGTGGCACACGAGTGGTGGTACCATGGCCTAGTTACCTTGGGTCATCGGTCTATCACAACTTATGGTGAGTTCACCAATAGGCTGATCGAGAGATTTGAGAAAAAGGATCCTGAAATTCATTTCAGAGAATTGGCGCAGTTGAGGCAGTATGGCACAGTTGATGCCTACATAGCGGAGTTCCAGAGACTCTCAGTCATGGTCACTGGAATCACGGAGAGGTGATTGGTGATCCTTTTCAGTGAAGGATTGATGGAACCACTCAAGGGATGGATTAAAGCTTTTGATCCACCCTCCCTACAGGAGGCCATGAAGAAGGCAAGAAACATGGAGTGGGCTGCTCCTAAGGCAAAGTTTCAATCCAATCCACCCTTTCACAAAGGGGATAAAGGAAAAAGACCTCATCAAAGACCTCCTTCGAAACCTCAGCATGAGGAGTTCAAACAGCATAATCCTCATGTCACAAGATTGGATCCAGAGACAGTGAACGAACTTAGAAGAAAGGGGTTATGTTTCCGGTGTAGGGAAAAATGGTCTCAAGATCATGTTTGTCCAAAGGGAGTTAAATTTAATCAAATTGAGTACTGTTCAGCTGGTGAAAGTGATTCTGATTTTTCAGACCAGCAATCTGATTTTGAAGATACTGAAATGGAAAGAGTTCCAGAAGAGTCTGAAGATGAAAAAGAAAGTGGAGTTATTTTGGCTCAACTTTCGAGCTTTCAAAGAAATGAATCCTTCAAGGTTCGAGGGATGATTAAGGGGCAGAAAATAGTTGCTTTGATTGACACTGGGGCAACACATAACTTCATTGATGAAGTTGTGGTGGCAAAGAAGGGGCTGCAAATAGAAGAGTTTGAAGGCTTCAAGGTCATGGTTGCTGATGGATTCCACATCTCATGCACCAAGAAGATCTCAAACATGACTATGCAATTGGGAAACTATGAAGTCAAGGATGACTTCTATGTGGTTAAGATTGGAGATACGAATGTCGTTTTAGGCATTCAATGGCTGCATTCACTGGGAGAGATCTCCTTAAATCTACAAACTATGGAGCTTAAGTTTCAATCCGATGGGAAGAGGGTAGTACTAAGAGGAATTTCCAATGGGGGTCCTCGGGTTGTGTCATTCAAGAGAATGGCAAGGCTGGTTCGTCATGATCAAGTTGAGTGGGCTGCAGAATGTATGATCCTTCCTGCTAGTCCGGTTGACACTAAGAGAGACTATCCTCCTAATGTGCAATCTTTACTCACAAACAAGAGCAAGGTATTTGCTGATTTACCTCCTGGACCACCACTTGAACGGGGTTCGGAGCATATCATAGAGCTCAAGGAAGGAGCTAAACCAGTTATTACAACTCCATATCGGTACCCTAAGAAGCAGAAGGATGATATTGAGAAAAATATTCAGGAACTCTTGGAGATGGGTTTCATTCGCCCAAGCAAGAGCCCCTTTGCTTTAGCAATGGTTCTTGTGAAGAAGAAGGATGGTACCATGCGCATGTGTGTGGACTATCGTGCTTTGAATCAAAGCACCATCAAAAACCAATACCCCATTCCACGGATAGATGAGCTCATTGATGAGCTACAAGGAGCCAAGTTCTTTTCGAAGATCGATTTGAGATCGGGCTACCACCAAATTAGAATGAGGGGATCTAATGTTGAGAAAACAGCTTTCAGATGCCACTATGGCCACTTTGAGTTTCTAGTCATGCCATTTGGGTTGACTAATGCTCTTGCTACCTTCCAGTCATGTATGAACCGAGTTTTTCAGAAGCAGTTGAGAAGGTTTGTGTTAATATTCTTCGATGACATTTTTATTTTTAGTAAGACCTGGGAGGATCATCTCAAGCACTTGGAGGAAGTGCTTAGCATCCTAGAATCGGAGAGCTTGTTCGCAAAAGCATCCAAATGTGAATTTGGAATGGAGGAGTTACTGTAGCAAGGTCACATAATCAGTGTTGAGGGAGTGAAGGTGGATCTTGAAAAGATCAAGGCAGTAGTTGATTGGCCACCCCCTGAAAACTTGACTCAGTTGAAAGGTTTTTTGGGTCTTTGTGGTTTTTATCGGAGGTTTGTAAAAGGTTACTCACAGAATGCTACTCCTCTTACTGATCTCACCAAAAAGGGAACTTTTTGTTGGTCAGAAAAGGCTCAAACTGTTTTTGACAAGTTTAAGAAGATCATGAGTTCTTGTCCGGTTCTGGCTATCCCGGATTTTTCCAAGCCTTTCGAGCTACAATGTGATGCATCCGGTGAAGGAGTTGCGGCTGTCTTAATGCAAGACAAACATCCTATTATATTTGAGAGTAGAAAACTGAGGGGTGTTGAAAAAACATACTCTATCTATGACAAGGAAATGCTTGCCATTATGCATGCATTAGCCAAGTTCAGGCAGTACTTGGTGGGAAACAAGTTCATGGTCAAGACTGATCACAATAGCCTCAAACACTTCATGCATCAGAAGGATTTGAACAAGAGGCAACAAAAGTGGGTGAGTAAGCTTCAAGCTTACGACTTTGACATTGAGTATGTCAAAGGGAAAAATAATGTTGTGGTCGATGCTCTGTCAAGGAGACCCCATCTTAGCTCATTGTGTGAGCTTACTGCGGATTGGAGGGACATGTTGGTTGCTGATTATTCCAAAAATCAGTTTGCAACCAGCATTATTGAGGGTACTTTTCATGATGAAAGGTACAAGGTGATTGAGGGGTTGATACACTATAAGGGGAGAATCTTTCTAGTGGCTGATTCTAAGCTTAAGAAGAAGATTCTATTGACATTTCATGACATTCCACTTGCTGGTCACTAAGGATTTTTTAAGACATATAGGCAGATCCGAGAAAGATTTTCTTGGAAAGGATTGAAAGGAGAAGTACAACGCTACATTCAGGAGTGTCCTGTTTGTCAAATGAACAAGAATGAGCATACACTACCAGCTGGTTTGTTGCAACCACTTCCTATTCCCAATCAAAATGGGAAAGCATCTCGATGGATTTCATCACAAGGTTACCCAAGGCCCAAGGGAAGGATTGTATCTATGTGGTAGTGGATAGGCTAACCAAATTTGCTCATTTCTTCGCCATTACCAGCTCTTTTTCTACAGCCCAAGTTGCAGATCTGTTTTTTCACGAGGTGTTTAGGCTACATGGGTTGCCAAAGAACATTGTGAGTGATAGGGACAGCAAGTTCCTAAGTAATTTTTGGCAAGAGGTTTTCAGAATGAGTGGTACTGTGCTCACTCCAAGCACTAGTTATCACCCCCAAATAGATGGACAGACTGAAATAGTGAACAAGTGGTTGGAAGGCTACTTGAGAAACTATGTATCAGAGCAGCAAAGAGCATGGGTTAAGTGGCTTCACATAGGGGAGTACTATTATAATTCTTCCTTTCATATGTCAATTAAGATGTCTCCTTTCTTGGATCTCTATGGGTATGAAGCACCTAGCTTTGCCGATTTGATGTTTGGTGATAGTAAAGCACCTCAAGCCAAGGATTTGTTGCAGCAAAGTCAAGACATCATGAAATCATTGAAGAATAATCTGCAGATTGCACAAAATCAGTAGAAGATGTATGCTAATCAAAGGCATGTTGAGCGTTCTTTTGAGGTTGGGGATATGGATTATCTCCGATTACAGCCTTACAGACAGTCTACTCTCAAGAAGAGTGGAGCTGAGAAGCTCAAACCTCGCTTCTATGGGCCATTCAGGGTCATCAGAAAAGTTGGAGCAATAGCTTATGAGTTGGAGCTACCTTCTGATAGCAGAGTACACAATGTCTTCCACGTGTCTCGCCTCAAGAAGGCACTTGGACATAATGTGGTTGCTTCATCACAGTTGCCACCTTTCGATGAAGAAGGACAGTTGGTTCTAATTCCAAAGGAGATACTTGATTTCAGAGAACGTTCTTTGAGGAAAAGAACAATCAGAGAATACTTGGTGAAGTGGAAAAATTTGCCTATGGAGGATGCAACTTGGGAGAGTGATGATGTTCTGCAGCATCCAGGTTTGCAATTGCTCGAGGACAAGCAATCTTGGGGAGGGCGGACTGTAATGTCCCCGTCTCAAGCCTGATCTTTTTAGTGACCATTGGCCTATTTCGGAGACCCGTAGGCTAGTCAAAAGGTAAAATTAGGGTTTCCTATTTTGATGGAAGTTCTTGCTCGGAGTTGGTTGTTTCAATGGCGGATTCTTTCTGGGTTTTCAGAGAGCTTCGCAGTGGTATGTTCTTCTGGGCATTTTGAGCATCTTCAGGAATTTATTATTTTTAGTAAATTCTATTCCGGGCAGTAAACAGGTTGGTCTCAGGCAGTTGACTTTCCTCTTTAGCTGATTCAATTGGCGTATTCAGATTCTGGCCTCAGGATGCAGTTTGAGGTGATAAGCTGAATTATTTTGAAGAAGTTATGTTTAATGTTATATTTTAACATTGACCCTTGGCCTAGCAACTTTACTTTAAGTTGTTTTTAAAAGAGGTTCTTTATGGGTGGGCGCCTCATTAAAGGAATGGATTATATTTTTTATTAAAAGATTTATTCCCCAAGCAAAAGTGGACGCCATCTTCAATGAAGGAATAATTTAATAATTAAAAAGTCAAAATTGCAGCTAGAAGGAAAGGACGCCATTGGTTGAAGGATTAGGGTTTGACTCTTAAGAGAAGGTTAGGGTTTCGAGAAGAGTCAACCGAAAATTATAAAAGGAAGACTTTGATCCTCAATTCATTATCTTTTGTCTACAGGAATGTTATGCTGTCGGATTGGCTGTGGGATTGCTTCAGGGAATGAAAGCCTCCTAGCTTGGCATTGCTTCTTGCTTGCAAGATAGCGACTAGTGGTGATATAGTGTAGTTTGAGTGATTTGTAGTGAAGTTGGTGCATTGTAGTCAGTGTTTGGTATTGTAGATCAGTTTATGCATATTAGAGAGATTCTGGAATTTCATTTTTATCTATAGCAGTTTAATGCTTTTATTCATAAGTCCAAAAATACAAAAAAAGTCATTATGGGTATTGTCTAAATCTATGTGTTTGTAAGGGGCGACTCATTTCTCCAAGTTGCAGATTTTTTGGAGAAGCTTTGAATTTTTAATGTGAAATCGCCCTTCTTGTTGGGCCGTACTTTCCAGATTTGCCTTGGGATTGGTGCATTAAATACATAGAGTCTTTTGTTTAGCTTTCAGTGTCCTATCTTGGTCGCCATCTTATTAGGGTCATATTGCATTTCGTCTCGTGAAATTTGAATGGGTTTGGAGTGAGTTATGAGTAAAATTGTGAGTTTCAGGGCTGTTGTTCATGCATAAGAAAAACAGGACTGTCATAAATCAGTTTGTAAAGTTGGTCCTATTAATTACAGTTTCGGGTCTAATCTTTATTATTCAGTGAAGGAAGTTATATTTAATATTGCAGCTCTCTCTAACTCTCGATTCACGATCATAGCAAGGCATTATCTTTTATATTGTAAGCTGACAGTAGTACTGACAGTCGTTCTTAATCTTGCTTTATCATGATTTGTAATGCTCATCTTTACATTCTGTAATCGCATTTGTATTTCATTTATCTCCGCCATATGGTCGCCTCATCTCCGTATTGGATTGAGTAGCACATACTTGGTGTTGAGTTTGCTTTCAGTTTACTAGATGATAGGGACCCCCTGACCACATGCTTGTCGTTCACCGACACATTTCTTTGTTAAGAGTTCTTATTTTCCAACATTTCCATTAAGATCTGACCATATGCCATATCTTGGCGCCATTCATGATTAGAAGTTCCTTCATCATTACCTTTTTCAGATCTCGACCAATGCTCACACCCTTGCCCATTGGGATCACTGGTGTCACATTAGGTTAGAGTTACCTTGTTATCGTTTTTGGTTTTGGGCTAACCTTAGCGGATGGTATTGTTCTGTAACTGCAACTGAAAAACTTGAAAAAAAAGGTGAAGCAGTTTATTTCATCAACCTAATCCAAGCACCCAACAAGCCGCAAATTTCCACCCCCAAGGGTTATGAGGACTGAAGAAAAACAAATGGCAACAAAACTTCACACCTACAATTTTCATTCCTCCTTTTTCCCAATGCTTCCAAATGGGCTCTCTTTTCTTCTTTTATTCCCAAGACAATTTTCCCAAAAACCTTTTTTCATTTTAAAACAATAATAACAATTATTTACATTAAGAAATTCACTTCTGAAGTCTTTTAAAATATATGATAATATGATTAAATAATTCAATCTTGCAACAAGGGGACATTCACCTTTTTATAGAAATTAAATAATAATACAATTTTCCAATACGACATAGATTTCATTAAACCGCACAACACTAAAATACCTTGCAGAAAACATACAATTATAACTTTAAATCAATTACCAGCACACAAAAAATTACAAAAGGTCATTAAATAAATTTAATCATTGAAATCAGGCAGATTTACAAAAAAAATAATTAAATAACATAAATCACAAGAATTGGGCAACACATGGACACAATTACAGTTTGCACACAACTAAAGAATCCATGATCAACTGACTCGAATTTAGGCTGACAAGGCTACACAAAACACTCATGGCTTGACTTTGAGTGAGACAGGAAATAGATAAAACACAACACATTTACCCAAGTTGACCTTCTCCAATTAATCACCATGTGATGGGTAAGTGTTTTTTCTCTTTTATTTCATTCAATTTTTATTTTCTTTTTCAAGTTTTTGTGGTATACAGACCGAATTTTGTATCAGTTATATTCAATACACAGCCACTAATTTAGATATAGAAATGCATTTGGGCCCTAGTCAAGGGGAAACTGAGGAGTATCAAATCCATACTCATATTGGATATCGGGATATGTATATCTTGAAGAAACACACACACGCTTATACTGAGAGGGGAGGTGAATCAGTATAAGTACTTTTTTTTTAATTCATAATTTTGGCAATCATAAGCAATAATCAAAACATCCACAGATGTAAGATCTAGTAAATTAGAACACAAGATGCACACACGATTTTATGTGGAAACCCTTGCGGGAGAAAACCACGGCAAAATATTGCTTTTATAGAAATCTTCTTACAACTTCATAGGCACCAACCCACAGGAGACACCAATCCCCTCCACTGAGCACCAACTCAGCAAGAGACACCGATCTCTTTGAAAATGAGGCACCAACCTCCAAAAGAATAAAAGATAAATTATTGATCCCTTTCTTCAATCAGTTCTGAAACCCTTCAACAATAAATCTGCTTATATTCTTCAAGAAGCTCTGCTTTATATTCTTTAAGAAGCTCTGCTCAAAGGTCTGCACTTATTCGCCCTTAATGTCTGCAATAAATTACCTTCAATGTCTGCTCATACACTTCAAAATTTCTACTCAAAAGGGGTCTGAAACAAACTGCTAAAATTCTGAGAATTGACTGCTCATAATGTCTGATATAATTTGCTCATAGCATCTGAAATAATCTTCAAAAATTGCTCCATATGTACTCCTCAGATCTGCATTTACAGCCTGCTTAAATCTGCCCTAGAAATATGAAAGATATCCAATGAATGGATGCATAAATGATCCACAACAACCTTCTATTTATACAGTAATTTACAAATTCTTTTTTCACAGTCAATCTCATTTATACAGCAACTTAGTTTCAGTTTCTAATGCTTCCAAGGTTTATTGGCATTCTATATGCAATTTCTTTGTTATAATATATATTATAGGCATTTACAATGGTTTATTGATGATAGTGATACAATGGTGAAATGCAATCTGTAAATGTACTAAACACAATAATTCCTGCCGACATTGCAGCCTGTACTTGCAGTCATGTATGTCATGCAGTACATTCCATCACTAGGTCATTGTCTGATGGAAAAGGTAAATTTTACTCTGTTCTTGTTTAGTTAAAAGATGATGTTTTTTTTGTATTTTGCTTTACAAATGAAAGAATGAATTTGACAAGAATAAACATGGGGTC